>CM063724.1:5728134-6200750 GCA_032441825.1 Chaetogeoica ovagalla | reverse complement strand
AATGTTAAAATATTTAAAATTTTACAAAATTGATGTGCTACTTATTAAAAATTAACAATGTAGCAAAAACAAAGATGAATTTAGAAAATTAAAAATAAAAATTAAAAGGATTTTTAAAAATAAATATTCAAATAGATAGAAAAAAAAATTATAATTTAATATTAGTGATCATTAATAAAAAATATATATAAAATAAATAAATATACACATGTATATTAAAATATATATTTAAATATAAAAAAAGAATAATGGCAATGAGTATTAATGAAGAATGTTGTTGTATATATTATATATTACTATCGTTTCGACAAAAAGTCATCATCAGGTAAAATTAAAATTAAAATTACCCGATGATGAGTTTTTGTCGAAAACGGTAGTAATATATAATATAGACAACAACATTCTTAACTAATACTCATTGGCTTTATTCGTTTTTTATATTTAAATATACATTTTAATAGACATGTGTATATTTATTTACTTTATATATATTTTTTATTTATTAAAAATTAATCGATAAAGTGTGTTAATATTTGTATAGATATTATATCGTTGGTAGTATATTAACATTTGCAAAATAATATCGGAATTCTAAGAAAAATAGTTTCCAAGTTAGCTTATGATAATTAAAAAATTGAGCGAGGGTTCCCCGGCGCCCGCAGGCTGTATTTTCTTACAAATGCTAAAAATATTTTAAAAATTAAGAAAACGATGACTGTTGAAAACTGGAAGTAATTCGCTTATATTATGTGTGTATGCGTGTTGTGTCGATGCGAGTTTCTTACATTTGAAAATAAAATGGAAATTTGTAGAAAAATTTCTTAAGTTAGCTCAGATTATTGAAGAAAATTGGGCAGGGGTTCCCCAGTGCCCGCAGGCAATACTATTTTCCATAGGCTAAAAATAATTTAAAAAATTAAGAAAATGATGTTTTTGTATAGTGGAAGTTATGCGCTAAAATGTGTATATGAGTGTGTGTTTGTGTGTTGTGTTGAAGCGAATTTACTTACATTGGAAAAATAATATAGACAATTTTAGAATACTAAATTTATTAGATAGCTCGGGGTATAAAAAAAAATTGGGCAGGGGTTCCCCGGCGCCCGCAGGCAATACTATTTTACATAAGCTAAAAATAATTTAAACATTAAGAAAATGATGATTGTTGAAAACTGGAAGTAATTCGCTTATATATGTGTGTGTTGATGCGAGTTACTGACATTTGAAAATAAAATGGAAATTTGTAGAAAAATTATTTAAGTTAGCTCAGATTATTGAAAAAAATTGGCCAGGAGTTCCTAGGCGCCCGCGGGCTGTATTTTTTTACAAATGTTAAAATATTTAAAATTTTACAAAATTGATGTGCTACTTATTGAAAATTAACAATGTAGCAAAAACAAAGATGAATTTAGAAAATTAAAAATAAAAATTAAAAGGATTTTTAAAAATAAATATTCAAATAGATAGAAAAAAAAATTATAATTTAATATTAGTGATCATTAATAAAAAATATATATAAAATAAATAAATATACACATGTATATTAAAATATATATTTAAATATAAAAAAAGAATAATGGCAATGAGTATTAATGAAGAATGTTGTTGTATATATTATATATTACTATCGTTTCGACAAAAAGTCATCATCAGGTAAAATTAAAATTAAAATTACCCGATGATGAGTTTTTGTCGAAAACGGTAGTAATATATAATATAGACAACAACATTCTTAACTAATACTCATTGGCCTTATTCGTTTTTTATTTAAATATACATTTTAATAGACATGTGTATATTTATTTATTTTATATTTTTTTTTTATTTAATAAAAATTATTCTATAAAGTGTGTTAATTTGTTTGTATATATTATATCTTTGGTAGTATATTAACATTTGCAAAATAATATCGGAATTCTAAGAAAAATAGTTCAATAAGTTAGCTTATGATAATTAAAAAATTGAGCGAGGGTTCCCCGGCGCCCGCAGGCTGTATTTTCTTACAAATGCTAAAAATATTTTAAAAATTAAGAAAACGATGACTGTTGAAAACTGGAAGTAATTCGCTTATATTATGTGTGTATGCGTGTTGTGTCGATGCGAGTTTCTTACATTTGAAAATAAATGGAAATTTGTAGAAAAATTTCTTAAGTTAGCTCAGATTATTGAAAAAATTGGGCAGGGTTCTATTTTACATAAGCTAAAAATAATTTAAAAATTAAGAAAATGATGTTTTGTATAGTGGAAGTTATGCGCTAAAATGTGTATATGAGTGTGTGTTTGTGTGGTGTGTTGAAGCGAATTTACTTACCTTGGACAAATATTATGGAGATGTTTAGACTCCATTTATTAGATAGCTCGAGGTATGAAAAAAAATTTGGCAGGGGTTCCCCGGCGCCCGCAGGCAGTACTATTTTAAAAGCTAAAAATAATTTTAAAAATTAAGAAAATAAATGATGTGTTGAAAACTGGAAGTAATTCGCTTATATGTGTGTGTGTTGATGCGAGTTACTGACATTTGAAAAATAATATATGGAAATTTGTAGAAAAAATTTCTTAAGTTTAGCATTCAGATATTAAAAAAATTGGGCAGGGGGTCCCCGGCGCCCGCAGGCTGTATTCCTTTACAAATGTTAAAATATTTAAAATTTTACAAAATTGATGTGCTACTTATTGAAAATTAACAATGTAGCAAAAACAAAGATGAATTTAGAAAATTAAAAATAAAAATTAAAAGGATTTTTAAAAATAAATATTCAAATAGATAGAAAAAAATTATAATTTAATATTAGTGATCATTAATAAAAATATATATAAAATAAATAAATATACACATGTATATTAAAATATATATTTAAATATAAAAAGAATAATGGCAATGAGTATTAATGAAGAATGTTGTTGTATATATTATATATTACTATCGTTTCGACAAAAAGTCATCATCAGGTAAAATTAAAATTAAAATTACCCGATGATGAGTTTTTGTCGAAAACAGTAGTAATATATAATATAGACAACAACATTCTTAACTAATACTCATTGGCTTTATTCGTTTTTTATATTTAAATATACATTTTAATAGACATGTGTATATTTATTTATTTTATATATATTTTTTATTTATTAAAAATTATTCGATAAAGTGTGTTAATATTTTTGTAGATATTATATCGTTGGTAGTATATTAACATTTGCAAAATAATATCGGAATTCTAAGAAAAATAGTTCCATAAGTTAGCTTATGATAATTAAAAAATTGAGCGAGGGTTCCCCGGCGCCCGCAGGCTGTATTTTCTTACAAATGCTAAAAATATTTTAAAAATTAAGAAAACGATGACTGTTGAAAACTGGAAGTAATTCGCTTATATTATGTGTGTATGATGCGTGTTGTGTCGATGCGAGTTTCTTACATTTGAAAATAAAATGGAAATTTGTAGAAAAATTTCTTAAGTTAGATCAGATTATTGAAAAAAATTGGGCAGGGTTCCCCGGCGCCCGCAGGCAATACTATTTTACATAAGCTAAAAATAATTTAAAAAATTAAGAAAATGATGTTTGTTGTATAGTGGAAGTTATGCGCTAAAATGTGTATATGAGTGTGTGTTTGTGTGGTGTGTTGATGCGAATTTACTTACATTGGAAAAATAATATGGAGATTTTTAGAATACTAAATTTATTAGATAGCTCGGGGCATAAAAAAAAATTGGGCAGGGGTTCCCTGGCGCCCGCAGGCAGTACTATTTTAGAAAGCTAAAAATAATTCAAAAATTAAGAAAATGATGATTGTTGAAAACTGGAAGTAATTCGCTTATATGTGTGTGTGTGTTGATGCGAGTTACTGACATTTGAAAATATAATGGAAATTTGTAGAAAAATTTCTTAAGTTAGCTCAGATTATTAAAAAAATTGGGCAGAGTTCCTTTACAAATGTTAAAATATTTAAAATTTTACAAAATTGATGTGCTACTTATTGAAAATTAACAATGTAGCAAAAACAAAGATGAATTTAGAAAATTAAAAATAAAAATTAAAAGGATTTTTAAAAATAAATATTCAAATAGATAGAAAAAAAAAATTATAATTTAATATTAGTGATCATTAATAAAAAATATATATAAAATAAATAAATATACACATGTATATTAAAATATATATTTAAATATAAAAAAAGAATAATGGCAATGAGTATTAATGAAGAATGTTGTTGTATATATTATATATTACTATCGTTTCGACAAAAAGTCATCATCAGGTAAAATTAAAATTAAAATTACCCGATGATGAGTTTTGTCGAAAACGGTAGTAATATATAATATAGACAACAACATTCTTAACTAATACTCATTGGCTTTATTCGTTTTTTATATTTAAATATACATTTTAATAGACATGTGTATATTTATTTATTTTATATATATTTTTTATTTATTAAATATTATTCGATTAAGTGTGTTAATATTTTTGTTGTTATTATATCGTTGGTAGTATATTAAAATTTGCAAAATAATATCGGAATTCTAAGAAAATAGTTTCATAAGTTAGCTTATGATAATTAAAAAATTGAGCGAGGGTTCCCCGGCGCCGCAGGCTGATACTATTTTCTTACAAATGCTAAAAATATTTTAAAAATTAAGAAAACGATGACTGTTGAAAACTGGAAGTAATTCGCTTATATTATGTGTGTATGCGTGTTGTGTCGATGCGAGTTTCTTACATTTGAAAATAAAATGGAAATTTGTAGAAAAAAATTTCTTAAGTTAGCTCAGATTTTTGATAAAAATTGGGCAGGGGTGCCCCGGCGCCCGCAGGCAATACTATTTTAATTATGCTAATAATAATTTAAAAAATTAAGAAAATGATGTTTTTGTATAGTGGAAGTTATGCTCTAAAATGTGTATATGAGTGTGTGTTTGTGTGGTGTGTTGAATGCGAATTTACTTACATTGGAAAAATAATATGGAAATTTTAGAAAATCAATTTCTTTAGTTATCTCAAATATAAAAAAATTGGGCAGGGTTCCCCAGCGCCCCGCAGGCAGATACTATTTTACATAAGCTAAAAATAATTTAAAAAATAAGAAAATGATGGTTGTTGAAAACTGGAAGTAATTCGCTTATATGTGTGTGTGTTGATGCGAGTTACTGACATTTGAAAATAAAATGGAAATTTGTAGAAAAATTTCTTAAGTTAGCTCAGATTATTGAAAAAAATTGGGCAGGGGTTTCCCGGCGCCCACGGGCTGTATTTTTTTACAAATGTTAAAATATTTAAAATTTTACAAAATTGATGTGCTACTTATTGAAAATTAACAATGTAGCAAAAACAAAGATGAATTTAGAAAATTAAAAATAAAAATTAAAAGGATTTTTAAAAATAAATATTCAAATAGATAGAAAAAAAATTATAATTTAATATTAGTGATCATTAATAAAATATATATAAAATAAATAAATATACACATGTATATTAAAATATATATTTAAATATAAAAAAAGAATAATGGCAATGAGTATTAATGAAGAATGTTGTTGTATATATTATATATTACTATCGTTTCGACAAAAAGTCATCATCAGGTAAAATTAAAATTAAAATTACCCGATGATGAGTTTTGTCAAAACTAGTAATATATAATATAGACAACAACATTCTTAACTAATACTCATTGGCTTTATTCGTTTTTTATATTTAAATATACATTTTAATAGACATGTGTATATTTATTTATTTATATATATTTTTATTTATTAAAAATTATTCGATAAAGTGTGTTAATATTTTTGTAGATATTATATCGTTGGTAGTATATTAACATTTGCAAAATAATATCGGATTTCTAAGAAAAATAGTTCCATAAGTTAGCTTATGATATTAAAAAAATTGAGCGAGGGTTCCTCGGCGCCCGCAGGCTGCATTTTCTTACAAATGCTAAAAATATTTTAAAAATCAGTTACGTATTGCTATAGGTTAGTCATTCCCTCCGATAGATGAAACCAGCACCTTGATGCAAGGTTTACTTATATGTTTTGAACCAAATAATAAAATGAATGTTAAGTACAAAAATAATTTCTTAAGTTAGCTCAGATTTTTGAAAAAATTGGGCAGGGGTTCCCCGGCGCCGCAGGCAATACTATTCTACATAAGTTAAAAATAATTTAAAAAATTAGGAAAATGATGTTTTTGTATAGTGGAAGTTATGCGCTAAAATGTGTATATGAGTGTGTGTTTGTTTGTTGTGTTGAAGCGAATTTACTTACATTGGAAAAATAATATGGAAATTTGTAGAAAATCAATTTCATTAGTTATCTCAGGATATTGAAAAAATTGAGCAGGGTTCCCCAGCGCCCGCAGGCAGAACTATTTTAGAAAGCTAAAAATAATTTAAAAATTAAGAAAATGATGGTTGTTGAAAACTGGAAGTAATTCGCTTATATGTGTGTGTGTGTTGATGCGAGTTACTGACATTTGAAAATATAATGGAAATTTGTAGAAAAATTTCTTAAGTTAGCTCAGATTTTTAAAAAAAATTGGGCAGGGGTTCCTCGGCGCCCGCGGGCTGTATTTTTTTACAAATGTTAAAATATTTAAAATTTTACAAAATTGATGTGCTACGTATTGAAAATTAACAAAGTAGCAAAAACAAAGAGGAATTTAGAAAATTAAAAATAAAAATTAAAAGGATTATTAAAAATAAATATTCAAAAGATAGAAAAAATTTATAATTTAATACTCGTGATCATTAATAAAAATATATATAAAATAAATAAATATACACATGTATATTAAAATATATATTTAAATATAAAAAAAGAATAATGGCAATGAGTATTAATGAAGAATGTTGTTGTATATATTATATATTACTATCGTTTCGACAAAAAGTCATCATCAGGTAAAATTTAAAATTACCCGATGATGAGTTTTTGTCAAAACGGTAGTAATATATAATATAGACAACAACATTCTTAACTAATACTCATTGGCTTTATTCGTTTTTTATATTTAAATATACATTTTAATAGACATGTGTATATTTATTTATTTTATATATATTTTATTTATTAAAATTATTCGATAAAATGTGTTAATATTTTTGTGGATATTATATCGTTAGTAGTATATTAACATTTGCAAAATAATATCGGAATTCTAAGAAAGTTTCATTAGTTAGCTTATGATATTAAAAAAATTGAGCGAGGGTTCCCCGGCGCCCGCAGGCTGCAATTTCTTACATATGCTAAAAATATTTTAAAAATTAAGAAAACGATGACTGTTGAAAACTGGAAGTAACTCGCTTATATTATGTGTGTATGCCTGTTTTGTCGATACGAGTTTCTTACATTTGAAAATAAAATGGAAATTTGTAGAAAAATTTCTTAAGTTAGCTCAGATTATTGAAAAAATTGGGCAGGGTTCCCGGCGCCCAGGCAATACTATTTTACATAAGTTAAAAATAATTTAAAAAATTAGGAAAATGATGTTTTTGTATAGTGGAAGTTATGCGCTAAAATGTGTATATGAGTGTGTGTTTGTTTGTTGTGTTGAAGCGAATTTACTTACATTGGAAAAATAATATGGAAATTTGTAGAAAAACTTCTTAAATTAGCTCAGATTTTTGAAAAAAATTGGGCAGGGGTTCCCCGGCGCCCGCAGGCAGTACTATTTTAGAAAGCTAAAAATAATTTAAAAATTAAGAAAATGATGGTTGTTGAAAACTGGAAGTAATTCGCTTATATGTGTGTGTGTTGATGCGAGTTACTGACATTTGAAAATGAAATGGAAATTTGTAGAAAAATTTTTTAAGTTAGCTCAGATTTTTAAAAAAAATTGGGCAGGGGTTCCTCGGCGCCCGCGGGCTGTATTTTTTTACAAATGTTAAAATATTTTAAATTTTACAAAATTGATGTGCTACGTATTGAAAATTAACAAAGTAGCAAAAACAAAGAGGAATTTAGAAAATTAAAAATAAAAATTAAAAGGATTATTAAAAATAAATATTCAAAAAGATAGAAAAAAAAATTTATAATTTAATACTCGTGATCGTAAATAAAAAATATATATAAAATAAATAAATATACACATGTATATTAAAATATATATTTAAATATAAAAAAAGAATAATGGCAATGAGTATTAATGAAGAATGTTGTTGTATATATTATATATTACTATCGTTTCGACACAAAGTCATCATCAGGTAAAATTTAATTACCCGATGATGAGTTTTTGTCAAAACGGTAGTAATATATAATATAGACAACAACATTCTTAACTAATACTCATTGGCTTTATTCGTTTTTTATATTTGAATATACATTTTAATAGACATGTGTATATTTATTTATTTTATATATATTTTTTATTTATTAAAAATTATTCGAGAAAATGTGTTAATATTTTTGTTGATATTATATCGTTAGTAGTATATTAACATTTGCAAAATAATATCGGAATTCTAAGAAAAAGTTTCATTAGTTAGCTTATGATATTAAAAAAATTGAGCGAGGGTTCCCCGGCGCCCGCAGGCTGCATTTTCTTACAAATGCTAAAAATATTTTAAAAATTAAGAAAACGATGACTGTTGAAAACTGGAAGTAACTCGCTTATATTATGTGTGTATGCCTGTTTTGTCGATACGAGTTTCTTACATTTGAAAATAAAATGGAAATTTGTAGAAAAATTTCTTAAGTTAGCTCAGATTTTTGAAAAAAATTGGGCAGGGGTTCCCCGGCGCCCGCAGGCAATACTATTCTACATAAGTTAAAAATAATTTAAAAATTAGTAAATGATGTTTTTGTATAGTGGAAGTTATGCGCTAAAATGTGTATATGAGTGTGTGTTTGTTTGTTGTGTTGAAGCGAATTTACTTACATTGGAAAAATAATATGGAAATTTGTAGAAAATCAATTTCATTAGTTATCTCAGGATATTGAAAAAAATTGAGCAGGGGTTCCCCGGCGCCCGCAGGCAATACTATTTTAGAAAGCTAAAAATAATTTAAAAATTAAGAAAATGATGGTTGTTGAAAACTGGAAGTAATTCGCTATATATGTGTGTGTGTGTGTGTTGATGCGAGTTACTGACATTTGAAAAATAAAATGGAAATTTGTAGAAAAATTTCTTAAGTTAGCTCAGATTATTAAAAAAATTGAGCGAGGGTTCCCCGGCGCCCGCAGGCTGTATTCTTTTACAAATGTTAAAATATTTAAAATTTTACAAAATTGATGTGCTACTTATTGAAAATTAACAATGTAGCAAAAACAAAGATGAATTTAGAAAATTGAAAATAAAAATTAAAAGGATTATTAAAATAAATAAATATTCAAAAGATAGAAAAAAAAATTTATAATTTAATACTCGTGATCGTAAATAAAAAATATATATAAAATAAATAAATATACACATGTATATTAAAATATATATTTAAATATAAAAAAAGAATAATGGCAATGAGTATTAATGAAGAATGTTGTTGTATATATTATATATTACTATCGTTTCGACAAAAAGTCATCATCAGGTAAAATTTAATTACCCGATGATGAGTTTTTGTCAAAACGGTAGTAATATATAATATAGACAACAACATTCTTAACTAATACTCATTGGCTTTATTCGTTTTTTATATTTGAATATACATTTTAATAGACATGTGTATATTTATTTATTTTATATATATTTTTTATTTATTAAAAATTATTCGTTAAAATGTGTTAATATTTTTGTGGATATTATATCGTTAGTAGTATATTAACATTTGCAAAATAATATCGGAATTCTAAGAAAAAGTTTCATTAGTTAGCTTATGATATTAAAAAAATTGAGCGAGGGTTCCCCGGCGCCCGCAGGCAATACTATTTTACGTAAGCTATAAATAATTTAATAAATTAAGAAAATGATGTTTGTTGTATAGTGGAAGTTATGCGCTAAAATGTGTATATGAGTGTGTGTTTGTTTGTTGTGTTGAAGCGAATTTACTTACATTGGAAAAATAATATGGAAATTTGTAGAAAATCAATTTCATTAGTTATCTCAGGATATTGAAAAAAATTGAGCAGGGGTTCCCCAGCGCCCGCAGGCAGTACTATTTTAGAAAGCTAAAAATAATTTAAAAATTAAGAAAATGATGGTTGTTGAAAACTGGAAGTAATTCGCTTATATGTGTGTGTGTGTTGATGCGAGTTACTGACATTTGAAAATATAATGGAAATTTGTAGAAAAATTTCTTAAGTTAGCTCAGATTTTTAAAAAAAATTGGGCAGGGGTTCCTCGGCGCCCGCGGGCTGTATTTTTTTACAAATGTTAAAATATTTAAAATTTTACAAAATTGATGTGCTACGTATTGAAAATTAACAAAGTAGCAAAAACAAAGAGGAATTTAGAAAATTAAAAATAAAAATTAAAAGGATTATTAAAAATAAATATTCAAAAAGATAGAAAAAAAAATTTATAATTTAATACTCGTGATTGTAAATAAAAAATATATATAAAATAAATAAATATACACATGTATATTAAAATATATATTTAACATTTGAAAATAATATGGAAATTTAAGAAAATGTTTCATTAGTTAGCTTATTGATATTAAAAATTGAGCAGGGTTCCCCGCAGGCAATACTATTTTACATAAGTGCTAAAAATAATTTTAAAAATTAAGAAATATGATGTTTTTATATAAGTTATTAAAATGTGTATATATGTGTGTTTGTGTATATTATATCGAATTTAACACATTGAAAAATAATATGGAAATTTGTAGAAAATTGTTTCATTAGTTAGCTCAGATATTAAAAAAATTGAGCGAGGGTTCCCCGGCGCCCGCAGGCAATACTATTTTACGTAAGCTATAAATAATTTAATAAATTAAGAAAATGATGTTTGTTGTATAGTGGAAGTTATGCGCTAAAATGTGTATATGAGTGTGTGTTTGTTTGTTGTGTTGAAGCGAATTTACTTACATTGGAAAAATAATATGGAAATTTGTAGAAAATCAATTTCATTAGTTATCTCAGGATATTGAAAAAAATTGAGCAGGGGTTCCCCAGCGCCCGCAGGCAGTACTATTTTAGAAAGCTAAAAATAATTTAAAAATTAAGAAAATGATGGTTGTTGAAAACTGGAAGTAATTCGCTTATATGTGTGTGTGTGTTGATGCGAGTTACTGACATTTGAAAATATAATGGAAATTTGTAGAAAAATTTCTTAAGTTAGCTCAGATTTTTAAAAAAAATTGGGCAGGGGTTCCTCGGCGCCCGCGGGCTGTATTTTTTTACAAATGTTAAAATATTTAAAATTTTACAAAATTGATGTGCATGTATTGAAAATTAACAAAGTAGCAAAAACAAAGAGAATTTAGAAAATTAAAAATAAAAATTAAAAGGATTATTAAAAATAAATATTCAAAAAGATAGAAAAAAATTTATAATTTAATACTAGTGATCGTAATAAAAATATATATAAAATAAATAAATATACATGTATATTAAAATATATATTTAAATATAAAAAAGAATAATGGCAATGAGTATTAATGAAGAATGTTGTTGTATATATTATATATTACTAATAAAATTTTAAAAAATGATTTTTGTCAAAACTAGTAATATAAAATAGACAACAACATTCTTAACTAATACTCATTGGCTTTATTCGCATTTTATATTTAAATGCTAATTTTATTTAATATACATTTTATATTTAAAAATAATATTCGATAAAATGTGTTAATATTTTTGTGGTATATATTATATCGTTAGTAGTATATTAACATTTGCAAAATAATATGGAAATTTGTAAGAAAAATTTCTTAAGTTAGCTTATGATATTAAAAAAATTGAGCACGGGTTCCCCAGCGCCCGCAGGCAGAACTATTTTACAAAGCTAAAAAAATTTTAAAAAATAAGAAAACGATGATGTTGAAAACTGGAAGTAATTCGCTTATATATGTGTGTATGTGTTGTGTCGATGCGAGTTTCTTACATTTGGAAAATAATATGGAAATTTGTAGAAAATTTCTTAAGTTAGCTCAGATTATTGAAAAAATTGGGCAGCAGGGTTCCCGGCGCCCGCAGGCAATACTATTTTACGTAAGCTATAAATAATTTAATAAATTAAGAAAATGATGTTTTTGTATAGTGGAAGTTATGCGCTAAAATGTGTATGAGTGTGTGTTTGTTTGTTGTGTTGAAGCGAATTTACTTACATTGGAAAAATAATATGGAAATTTGTAGAAAATCAATTTCATTAGTTATCTCAGGATATTGAAAAAAATTGAGCAGGGGTTCCCCAGCGCCCGCAGGCAGAACTATTTTAGAAAGCTAAAAATAATTTAAAAATTAAGAAAATGATGGTTGTTGAAAACTGGAAGTAATTCGCTTATATGTGTGTGTGTGTTGATGCGAGTTACTGACATTTGAAAATATAATGGAAATTTGTAGAAAAATTTCTTAAGTTAGCTCAGATTTTTAAAAAAAATTGGGCAGGGGTTCCTCGGCGCCCGCGGGCTGTATTTTTTTACAAATGTTAAAATATTTAAAATTTTACAAAATTGATGTGCTACGTATTGAAAATTAACAAAGTAGCAAAAACAAAGAGGAATTTAGAAAATTAAAAATAAAAATTAAAAGGATTATTAAAAATAAATATTCAAAAAGATAGAAAAAAAAATTTATAATTTAATATTAGTGATCGTTAAATAAAAATATATATAAAATAAATAAATATACACATGTATATTAAAATATATATTTAAATATAAAAAAGAATAATGGCAATGAGTATTAATGAAGAATGTTGTTGTATATATTATATATTACTATCGTTTCGACAAAAGTCATCATCTTTAATGATGATGAGTTTTCAAAACGGTAGTAATATATAATATACAACAAATTTTCTTAACTAATACTCATTGGCTATTCGTTTTTTATATTTAAATATACATTTTAACAGACATGTGTATATTTATTTATTTTATATATATTTTTATTTATTAAAAATTATTCGTTAAAATGTGTTAATATTTTTGTGATATTATATCGTTAGTAGTATATTAACATTTGCAAAATAATATGGAAATTTTAGAAAAGTTTCATTAGTTAGCTTATGATATTAAAAAAATTGAGCGAGGGTTCCCCGGCGCCCGCAGGCAATACTATTTTACGTAAGCTATAAATAATTTAATAAATTAAGAAAATGATGTTTGTTGTATAGTGGAAGTTATGCGCTAAAATGTGTATATGAGTGTGTGTTTGTTTGTGTGTTGATGCGAATTTACTTACATTGGAAAATAATATGGAAATTTGTAGAAAATCAATTTCATTAGTTAGCTTATGATATTAAAAAAATTGAGCATGGGTTCCCCGGCGCCCGCAGGCATTACTATTTTAGAAAGCTAAAAATAATTTAAAAATTAAGAAAATGATGGTTGTTGAAAACTGGAAGTAATTCGCTTATATGTGTGTGTGTGTTGATGCGAGTTACTGACATTTGAAAATATAATGGAAATTTGTAGAAAAATTTCTTAAGTTAGCTCAGATTTTTAAAAAAAATTGGGCAGGGTTCCTAGCGCTGCGGGCTGTATTTTTACAAATGTTAAAATATTGTAAAATATAGTTCGTATGGCGCCGGGGATTTTCGTCAATTTTTTAATTATCATAAGCACTATGTTTTTCTTAGAATTCGATATTATTTTGCAAATGTTAATATACTCAACGATATAATATCTACAAAAATATTAATACACTTTATCGAATAATTTTTAATAAATAAAATATATATAAAATAAACACATAAACACATGTATGTTAAAATATATATTAAATATAAAAAAGAATAATGGCAATGAGTATTAATGAAGAATGTTGTTGTATATATTATATATTACTATCGTTTCGACAAAAGTCATCATCAGGTAAAATTAAAATTAAAATTACCCGATGATGAGTTTTGTCAAAACAATAGTAATATATAATATAGACAACAACATTCTTAACTAATACTCATTGGCTTTATTCGTTTTTATATTTAAATATACATTTTAATAGACATGTGTATATTTATTTATTTTATATATATTTTTATTTATTAAAAATTATTCGATAAAATGTGTTAATATTTTTGTAGATATTATATCGTTAGTAGTATATTAACATTTGCAAAATAATATCGGAATTCTAAGAAAAAGTTTCATTAGTTAGCTTATGATATTAAAAATTGAGCGAGGTTCCCCGGCGCCCGCAGGCTGCATTTTCAAACAAATACAAAAAATATATTAAAAATAAAGAAAACGATGACTGTAGAAAAATGGAAGTAATTCTCGCTTATATTATGTGTGTATGCCTGTTGTGTCGATGCGAGTTTCTTACATTTGAAAATAAAATGGAAATTTGTAGAAAAATTTCTTTTAAGTTAGCTCAGATTATAAAAAAAATTGGGCAGCAGGGTTCCCGGCGCCTGCAGGCAATACTATTCTACATAAGCTTAAAAATAATTTAAAAAATTAGAAAATGATGTTTTTGTATAGTGGAAGTTATGCGCTAAAATGTGTATATGAGTGTGTGTTTGTGTTGTGTTGAAGCGAATTTACTTACATTGGAAAAATAATATGGAAATTTGTTAGAAAATCAATTTCATTAGTTATCTCAGGATATTGAAAAAATTGGGCAGGGGTTCCCGGCGCCTGCAGGCAGTACTATTTTAGAAAGCTAAAAATAATTTAAAAATTAAGAAAATGATGGTTGTTGAAAACTGGAAGTAATTCGCTTATATGTGTGTGTGTTGATGCGAGTTACTGACATTTGAAAATATAATGGAAATTTGTAGAAAAATTTCTATAGTTAGTTAGCTCAGATATTAAAAAATTGGGCAGGGTTCCTCGGCGCCCGCGGGCTGTATTTTTTACTAATGTTAAAATATTTAAAATTTTACAAAATTGATGTGCTACTTATTGAAAATTAACAAAGTAGCAATAACAAAGTGTTATTTTGAAAATTAAAAATAAAATTTAAAAGGATTATTAATAATAATTATTCAAAACGATAGAAAAAAATTTATAATTTAATATTAGTGATCATTAATAAAAATATATATAAAATAAATAAATATACACATGTATATTAAAATATATATTTAAATATAAAAAGAATAATGGCAATGAGTATTAATGAAGAATGTTGTTGTATATATTATATATTACTATCGTTTCGACAAAAGTCATCATCAGGTAAAATTTAATTACCCGATGATGAGTTTTGTCAAAACGGTAGTAATATATAATATAGACAACAACATTCTTAACTAATACTCATTGGCTTTATTCGTTTTTATATTTAAATATACATTTTAATAGACATGTGTATATTTATTTATTTTATATATATATATTTTATTTATTAAAAATTATTCGATAAAATGTGTTAATATTTTTGTAGATATTATATCGTTAGGTAGTATATTAACATTTGCAAAATAATATCGGAATTCTAAGAAAAATAGTTTCATAAGTTAGCTTATGATAATTAAAAAATTGAGCGAGGGTTCCCGGCGCCGCAGGCTGTATTTTCTTACAAATGCTAAAAATATTTTAAAAATTAAGAAAACGATGACTGTTGAAAACTGGAAGTAATTCGCTTATATTATGTGTGTATGCGTGTTGTGTCGCTGCGAGTTTCTTACATTTGAAAATAAAATGGAAATTTGTAGAAAATTTCTTAAGTTAGCTCAGATTTTGAAAAAATTGAGCGAGGGTTCCCCGGCGCCCGCAGGCAATACTATTTTACGTAAGCTATAAATAATTTAATAAATTAAGAAAATGATGTTTGTTGTATAGTGGAAGTTATGCGCTAAAATGTGTATATGAGTGTGTGTTTGTTTGTTGTGTTGAAGCGAATTTACTTACATTGGAAAAATAATATGGAAATTTTTAGAAAATCAATTTCATTAGTTATCTCAGGATATTGAAAAAAATTGAGCAGGGGTTCCCCAGCGCCCGCAGGCAGTACTATTTTAGAAAGCTAAAAATAATTTAAAAATTAAGAAAATGATGGTTGTTGAAAACTGGAAGTAATTCGCTTATATGTGTGTGTGTGTTGATGCGAGTTACTGACATTTGAAAATATAATGGAAATTTGTAGAAAAATTTCTTAAGTTAGCTCAGATTTTTAAAAAAAATTGGGCAGGGGTTCCTCGGCGCCCGCGGGCTGTATTTTTTTACAAATGTTAAAATATTTAAAATTTTACAAAATTGATGTGCTACGTATTGAAAATTGACAAAGTAGCGAAAACAATGATGAATTTAGAAAATTAAAAATAAAAATTAAAAGGATTATTAAAAATAAATATTCAAAAAGATAGAAAAAAAAATTTATAATTTAATATTAGTGATCATTAATAAAAAATATATATAAAATAAATAAATATACACATGTATATTAAAATATATATTTAAATATAAAAAAAGAATAATGGCAATGAGTATTAATGAAGAATGTTGTTGTATATATTATATATTACTATCGTTTCGACAAAAAGTCATCATCAGGTAAAATTTAATTACCCGATGATGAGTTTTTGTCAAAACGGTAGTAATATATAATATAGACAACAACATTCTTAACTAATACTCATTGGCTTTATTCGTTTTTTATATTTAAATATACATTTTAATAGACATGTGTATATTTATTTATTTTATATATATTTTTTATTTATTAAAAATTATTCGATAAAATGTGTTAATATTTTTGTGGATATTATATCGTTAGTAGTATATTAACATTTGCAAAATAATATCGGAATTCTAAGAAAATAGTTTCATTAGTTAGCTTATGATAATTAAAAATTGAGCGAGGGTTCCCCGGCGCCCGCAGGCTGCATTTTCTTACAAATGCTAAAAATATTTTAAAAATTAAGAAAACGATGACTGTTGAAAACTGGAAGTAATTCGCTTATATTATGTGTGTATGCCTGTTTTGTCGATACGAGTTTCTTACATTTGAAAATAAAATGGAAATTTGTAGAAAATTTCTTAAGTTAGCTCAGATTTTTGAAAAAAAAATTGGGCAGGGTTCCGGCGCCTGCAGGCAATACTATTCTACATAAGTTAAAAATAATTTAAAAATTAAGAAAATGATGTTTTTGTATAGTGGAAGTTATGCGCTAAAATGTGTATATGAGTGTGTGTTTGTTTGTTGTGTTGAAGCGAATTTACTTACATTGGAAAAATAATATGGAAATTTGTAGAAAATCAATTTCATTAGTTATCTCAGATATTGAAAAAATTGAGCAGGGGTTCCCAGCGCCTGCAGGCAGTACTATTTTAGAAAGCTAAAAATAATTTAAAAATTAAGAAAATGATGGTTGTTGAAAACTGGAAGTAATTCGCTTATATGTGTGTGTGTGTGATGCGAGTTACTGACATTTGAAAATATAATGGAAATTTGTAGAAAAATTTCTTAAGTTAGCTCAGATTTTTAAAAAAATTGGGCAGGGTTCCTCGGCCCATGGGCTGTATTTTTACAAATGTTAAAATATTTAAAATTTTACAAAATTGATGTGCTTATTGAAAATTAACAAAGTAGCAAAAACAAAGATGAATTTAGAAAATTAAAAATAAAAATTAAAAGGATTATTAAAAATAAATATTCAAATAGATAGAAAAAAATTATAATTTAATACTAGTGATCGTAAATAAAAATATATATAAAATAAATAAATATACACATGTATATTAAAATATATATTTAAATATAAAAAAGAATAATGGCAATGAGTATTAATGAAGAATGTTGTTGTATATATTATATATTACTATCGTTTCGACAAAAAGTCATCATCAGGTAAAATTTAAAATTAAATTACCTGATGATGAGTTTTTGTCAAAACGGTAGTAATATATAATATAGACAACAACATTCTTAACTAATACTCATTGGCTTTATTCTGTTTTTATATTTAAATATACATTTTAATAGACATGTGTATATTTATTTATTTTATATATATTTTTATTTATTAAAAATTATTCGTTAAAATGTGTTAATATTTTTGTAGATATTATATCGTTAGTAGTATATTAACATTTGCAAAATAATATCGGAAATTCTAAGAGAAAAGTTTCATTAGTTAGCTTATGATATTAAAAAAATTGAGCAGGGTTCCTGCCTCGCAGGCTGCATTTTTTTACAAATGCTAAAAATATTTAAAAATTAAGAAAACAAAATTGATGGTATTGAAAATTAATTAAAAATAAAATTAAAAGGATTATTAAAAATAAATATTCAAAAGATAAAAAAAAATTATAAAAATATATATAAATAAATAAATATACACATGTATATTAAAATATATATTTAAATAAAAAAGAATAATGGCAATGAGTATTAATGAAGAATGTTGTGTATTATATATTATATCGTTTCGAAAAAAGTCATCATCAGGTAAAATTATGATGAGTTTTTATCAAAAAACAGTAATATATAATATAGACAAAAATATCTTGTTATTAATACTCATTGGCTTTATTCGTTTTTATATTTGAAAATATACATTTTAATAGACATGTGTATTTATTTATTTTATATCGTTTTATTTAATAAATATTTTAAAATGTGTTAATATTTTGTGGATATTATATCGTTAGTGTGTATATTAACATTTGAAAATAATATGGAAATTTGTAGAAAAGTTTCATTAGTTAGCTCAGATATTAAAAAAAATTGAGCAGGGGTTCCCGCCCGCAGGCAATACTATTTAGCTAAAAATAATTTTAAAAATTAAGAAAACGATGATGTTGAGAAGTATACTAAAATGTGTATATGAGTGTGTGTTTGTGTTGTGTTGATACGAATTTACTTATTTGAAAAATAATATGGAAATTTGTAGAAAAATTTATTAGAGTTAGCTCAGATTATTGAAAAAAAATTGGGCAGGGGTTCCCATGCCCGCAGGCAATACTATTTTACATAAGCTAAAAATAATTTAAAAATTAAAATGATGATTTGTTGTATATGGAAGTTATTCGCTAAAATGTGTATATGTGTGTGTTTGTTTGTTGTGTTGTAGTATTTAACATTTGAAAATAATATGGAAATTCTAGAAAATAATTTCATTAGTTATCAGATATTAAAAAAATTGAGCAGGGGTTCCCCGGCGCCGCAGGCTGTATTTTACAAATGCTAAAAATATTTAAAAATTAAGAAAAATTGATGTTTGTTGAAAACTGGAAGTAACATATATGTGTGTATGTGTGATGTTGGACATTTGAAAATATAATGGAAATTTGTAGAAAAATTTCTTAAGTTAGCTCAGATTAATAAAAAATTGGGCAGGGGTTTGCAGGCAATACTATTTTACATAAGTTAAAATAATTTAAAATTAGGAAAATGATGTTTTATGTATAGTAAGTTATGCTAAAATGTATATGAGTGTGTTTTTTTGTTGTGTTGAAGTGAATTTACTTACATTGGAAAAATAATATGGAAATTTCTTAGAAAATCAATTTCATTAGTTATCTCAGGATATTGAAAAAATTACAGGGGTTTTAATAGACATGTATAACTATTTTAGAAAGCTAAAAATAATTTTTATTTATTAAAAAATTGGTTATTTGAAAACTAAGTAATTTTATATGATATGTGTGTGTTGATGCGAGTTACTGACATTTGAAAATAATAATGGAAATTTGTAGAAAAATTTCTTAAGTTAGCTCAGATTTTTAAAAAAATTGGGCAGGGTTCCTATGCCTGCAGGCTGTATTTTTACAAATGTTCTAAAAATATTTAAAATTTTACAAAAAAGATGTGCTACGTAATGAAAATTAATGTAAAACATTTGATGTTTAGAAAATTAATTTGAAAAATAAAATGGAAATTTTTAGAAAATAAATATTCAAAAGATAGAAAAAAAAATAATTGTTCTATGTGCAGTAAATAAAAATATATATAAAATAAATAAAAAATGTATATTAAAATATATATTTAAATATAAGAAAATAAATGTATGAGTGTGTGTTTGTATGTTGAAGAATTTACTTACATTGAAAAATAATATGGAAATTTTTAGAAAATCATTTATATAGTTATAAAAATTGAAATTGAGGGTTCCCAGGCATTTTACATATATTTAAAATAATTTAAAAATTAAGAAAATAATGATGTTGAAAACTGGAAGTATTCTTTATTCGTTTTATATTTGAATATACATTTTAATAGACATGTGTATATTTATTTATTTTATATATATTTTTTATTTATTAAAAATTATTCGATAAAATGTGTTAATATTTTTGTGGATATTATATCGTTAGTAGTATATTAACATTTGCAAAATAATATCGGAATTCTAAGAAAAAGTTTCATTAGTTAGCTTATGATATTAAAAAATTGAGCGAGGGTTCTGGCGCCGCAGGCTGCATTTTCTTACAAATGCTAAAAATATTTTAAAAATTAAGAAAACGATGACTGTTGAAAACTGGAAGTAACTCGCTTATATTATGTGTGTATGCCTGTTTTGTCGATACGAGTTTCTTACATTTGAAAATAAAATGGAAATTTGTAGAAAAATTTCTTAAGTTAGCTCAGATTTTTGAAAAAATTGGGCAGGGGTTCCCCGGCCCGCAGGCAATACTATTCTACATAAGTTAAAAATAATTTAAAAAATTAGGAAAATGATGTTTATGTATAGTGGAAGTTATGCGCTAAAATGTGTATATGAGTGTGTGTTTGTTTGTTGTGTTGAAGCGAATTTACTTACATGGGAAAAATAATATGGAAATATGTAGAAAATCAATTTCATTAGTTAGCTTATGATATTAAAAAAATTGAGCGAGGGTTCCCCGGCGCCCGCAGGCAGAACTATTTTAGAAAGCTAAAAATAATTTAAAAATTAAGAAAATGATGGTTGTTGAAAACTGGAAGTAATTCGCTTATATGTGTGTGTGTGTTGATGCGAGTTACTGACATTTGAAAATATAATGGAAATTTGTAGAAAAATTTCTTAAGTTAGCTCAGATTTTGAAAAAATTGGGCAGGGGTTCCCCTGCGCCCGCAGGCAATACTATTCTACATAAGTTAAAAATAATTTAAAAATTAGGAAATGATGTTTTGTATAGTGGAAGTTATGCGCTAAAATGTGTATATGATGTGTGTTTGTTTGTTGTGTTAATTTAATACTTGATTGGAAAAATAATATGGAAATTTGTAGAAAATCAATTTCATTAGTTATCTCAGGATATTGAAAAAAAATTGAGCAGGGGTTCCCCATGCAGGCAGAACTATTTTAGAAAGCTAAAAATAATTTAAAAATTAAGAAAATGATGGTTGTTGAAAACTGGAAGTAATTCGCTTATATGTGTGTGTGTTGATGCGAGTTACTGACATTTGAAAATAAAATGGAAATTTGTAGAAAAATTTCTTAAGTTAGCTCAGATTTTTAAAAAAATTGGGCAGGGTTCCTCTGTATTTTTACAAATGTTAAAATTTTTTAAATTTTACAAAATTGATGTGCGAAGTATTGAAAATTAAAAAAGTAGCACAAACAAAGAGGAATATAGAAAATTAAAAATAAAAATTTAAAGGATTATTAAAAATAAATATTCAAAAGATAGAAAAAAATGTATAATTTAATACTGTGATCGTAAATAAAATATATATAAAATAAATAAATATACATGTATATTAAAATATATATTTTTATATAATAAATGAATATTGGCAATGAGTATTAATGAATAATGTTGTTGTATATATTATATATTACTATCGTTTCGACAAAAAGTCATCATCAGGTAAAATTTAATTACACGATGATGAGTTATTTTCAAAAATTAAGTAATATATCATATAGACAAAAACATTCTTAACTAATACTCATTGGCTTTATTCGTTTTTTATATTTGAATATACATTTTAATAGACATGTGTATATTTATTTATTTTATATATATTTTTTATTGATTAAAAATTATTCGTTAAAATGTGTTAATATTTTTGTGGATATTATATCGTTAGTAGTATATTAACATTTGCAAAATAATATCGGAATTCTAAGAAAGTTTCATTAGTTAGCTTATGATATTAAAAAAATTGAGCGAGGGTTCCCCGGCGCCCGCAGGCTGCATTTTCTTACAAATGCTAAAAATATTTTAAAAATTAAGAAAACGATGACTGTTGAAAACTGGAAGTAACTCGCTTATATTATGTGTGTATGCCTGTTTTGTCGATACGAGTTTCTTACATTTGAAAATAAAATGGAAATTTGTAGAAAAATTTCTTAAGTTAGCTCAGATTTTTGAAAAAAATTGGGCAGGGGTTCCCCGGCGCCCGCAGGCAATACTATTCTACATAAGTTAAAAATAATTTAAAAAATTAGGAAAATGATGTTTTTGTATAGTGGAAGTTATGCGCTAAAATGTGTATATGAGTGTGTGTTAAAAATAAAAATTAAAAGAATTATTAAAAATAAATATTCAAAAAGATAGAAAAAAAAATTTATAATTTAATACTCGTGATCGTAAATAAAAAATATATATAAAATAAATAAATATACACATGTATATTAAAATATATATTTAAATATAAAAAAAGAATAATGGCAATGAGTATTAATGAAGAATGTTGTTGTATATATTATATATTACTATCGTTTCGACAAAAAGTCATCATCAGGTAAAATTTAATTACCCGATGATGAGTTTTTGTCAAAACGATAGTAATATATAATATAGACAACAACATTCTTAACTAATACTCATTGGCTTTATTCGTTTTTTATATTTAAATATACATTTTAATAGACATGTGTATATTTATTTATTTTATATATATTTTTTATTTATTAAAAATTATTCGTTAAAATGTGTTAATATTTTTGTGGATATTATATCGTTAGTAGTATATTAACATTTGCAAAATAATATCGGAATTCTAAGAAAAAGTTTCATTAGTTAGCTTATGATATTAAAAAAATTGAGCGAGGGTTCCCATTAAAAATTAAGAAAATGATGGTTGTTGAAAACTGGAAGTAATTCGCTTATATGTGTGTGTGTGTTGATGCGAGTTACTGACATTTGAAAATATAATGGAAATTTGTAGAAAAATTTCTTAAGTTAGCTCAGATTTTTAAAAAAAATTGGGCAGGGGTTCCTCGGCGCCCGCGGGCTGTATTTTTTTACAAATGTTAAAATATTTATAATTTTACAAAATTGATGTGCTACGTATTGAAAATTAACAAAGTAGCAAAAACAAAGAGGAATTTAGAAAATTAAAAATAAAAATTAAAAGGATTATTAAAAATAAATATTCAAAAAGATAGAAAAATGTATAATTTAATATTAGTGATCATTAATAAAAATATATATAAAATAAATAAATATACACATGTATATTAAAATATATATTTAAATATAAAAAAGAATAATGGCAATGAGTATTAATGAAGAATGTTGTTGTATATATTATATATTACTATCGTTTCGACAAAAGTCATCATCAGGTAAATTAAAATTAATTACCCGATGATGAGTTTTTGTCAAAACGGTAGTAATATATAATATAGACAACAACATTCTTAACTAATACTCATTGGCTTTATTCGTTTTTTATATTTAAATATACATTTTAATAGACATGTGTATATTTATTTATTTTATATATATTTTTTATTTATTAAAAATTATTCGTTAAAATGTGTTAATATTTTTGTGGATATTATATCGTTAGTAGTATATTAACATTTGCAAAATAATATCGGAATTCTAAGAAAAAGTTTCATTAGTTAGCTTATGATATTAAAAAAATTGAGCGAGGGTTCCCCGGCGCCCGCAGGCTGCATTTTCTTACAAATGCTAAAAATATTTTAAAAATTAAGAAAACGATGACTGTTGAAAACTGGAAGTAACTCGCTTATATTATGTGTGTATGCCTGTTTTGTCGATACGAGTTTCTTACATTTGAAAATAAAATGGAAATTTGTAGAAAAATTTCTTAAGTTAGCTCAGATTTTTGAAAAAAATTGGGCAGGGGTTCCCCGGCGCCCGCAGGCAATAATATTCTACATAAGTTAAAATTAATTTAAAAAATTAGGAAAATGATGTTTTTGTATAGTGGAAGTTATGCGCTAAAATGTGTATATGAGTGTGTGTTTGTTTGTTGTGTTGAAGCGAATTTACTTACATTGGAAAAATAATATGGAAATTTGTAGAAAATCAATTTCATTAGTTATCTCAGGATATTGAAAAAAATTGAGCAGGGGTTCCCCAGCGCCCGCAGGCAGTACTATTTTAGAAAGCTAAAAATAATTTAAAAATTAAGAAAATGATGGTTGTTGAAAACTGGAAGTAATTCGCTTATATGTGTGTGTGTGTTGATGCGAGTTACTGACATTTGAAAATATAATGGAAATTTGTAGAAAAATTTCTTAAGTTAGCTCAGATTTTTAAAAAAAATTGGGCAGGGGTTCCTCGGCGCCCGCGGGCTGTATTTTTTTACAAATGTTAAAATATTTATAATTTTACAAAATTGATGTGCTACGTATTGAAAATTAACAAAGTAGCGAAAACAAAGAGGAATTTAGAAAATTAAAAATAAAAATTAAAAGGATTATTAAAAATAAATATTCAAAAAGATAGAAAAAAAAATGTATAATTTAATACTCGTGATCGTAAATAAAAAATATATATAAAATAAATAAATATACACATGTATATTAAAATATATATTTAAATATAAAAAAAGAATAATGGCAATGAGTATTAATGAAGAATGTTGTTGTATATATTATATATTACTATCGTTTCGACAAAAAGTCATCATCAGGTAAAATTTAATTACCCGATGATGAGTTTTTGTCAAAACGAAGTAATATATTATATAGACAAAAACATTCTTAACTAATACTCATTGGCTTTATTCGTTTTTTATATTTGAATATACATTTTAATAGACATGTGTATATTTATTTATTTTATATATATTTTTTATTTATTAAAAATTATTCGTTAAAATGTGTTAATATTTTTGTGGATATTATATCGTTAGTAGTATATTAACATTTGCAAAATAATATCGGAATTCTAAGAAAAAGTTTCATTAGTTAGCTTATGATATTAAAAAATTGAGCGAGGGTTCCCGGCCCGCAGGCTGCATTTTCTTACAAATGCTAAAAATATTTTAAAAATTAAGAAAACGATGACTGTTGAAAACTGGAAGTAACTCGCTTATATTATGTGTGTATGCCTGTTTTGTCGATACGAGTTTCTTACATTTGAAAATAAAATGGAAATTTGTAGAAAAATTTCTTAAGTTAGCTCAGATTTTTGAAAAAATTGGGCAGGGGTTCCCCTGCCCGCAGGCAATACTATTCTACATAAGTTAAAAATAATTTAAAAAATTAGGAAAATGATGTTTTTGTATAGTGGAAGTTATGCGCTAAAATGTGTATATGAGTGTGTGTTTGTTTGTTGTGTTGAAGCGAATTTACTTACATTGGAAAAATAATATGGAAATTTGTAGAAAATCAATTTCATTAGTTATCTCAGGATATTGAAAAAATTGAGCAGGGTTCCCAGCGCCCGCAGGCAGAACTATTTTAGAAAGCTAAAAATAATTTAAAAATTAAGAAAATGATGGTTGTTGAAAACTGGAAGTAATTCGCTTATATGTGTGTGTGTGTGTTGATGCGAGTTACTGACATTTGAAAATATAATGGAAATTTGTAGAAAAATTTCTTAAGTTAGCTCAGATTTTTAAAAAAAATTGGGCAGGGGTTCCTCGGCGCCCGCGGGCTGTATTTTTTTACAAATGTTAAAATATTTATAATTTTACAAAATTGATGTGCTACGTATTGAAAATTAACAAAGTAGCGAAAACAAAGAGGAATTTAGAAAATTAAAAATAAAAATTAAAAGGATTATTAAAAATAAATATTCAAAAAGATAGAAAAAAAAATGTATAATTTAATACTCGTGATCGTAAATAAAAAATATATATAAAATAAATAAATATACACATGTATATTAAAATATATATTTAAATATAAAAAAAGAATAATGGCAATGAGTATTAATGAAGAATGTTGTATATATTATATATTACTATCGTTTCGACAAAAAGTCATCATCAGGTAAAATTTAATTACCCGATGATGAGTTTTTGTCAAAACGATAGTAATATATAATATATTCTTAACTAATACTCATTGGCTTTATTCGTTTTTATATTTGAATATACATTTTAATAGACATGTGTATATTTATTTATTTTATATATATTTTTATTATTAAAAATTATTCGTTAAAATGTGTTAATATTTTTGTGGATATTATATCGTTAGTAGTATATTAACATTTGCAAAATAATATCGGAATTCTAAGAAAAAGTTTCATTAGTTAGCTTATGATATTAAAAATTGAGCGAGGGTTCCCGGCGCCCGCAGGCTGCATTTTCTTACAAATGCTAAAAATATTTTAAAAATTAAGAAAACGATGACTGTTGAAAACTGGAAGTAACTCGCTTATATTATGTGTGTATGCCTGTTTTGTCGATACGAGTTTCTTACATTTGAAAATAAAATGGAAATTTGTAGAAAAATTTCTTAAGTTAGCTCAGATTTTTGAAAAAAATTGGGCAGGGGTTCCCCGGCGCCCGCAGGCAATACTATTCTACATAAGTTAAAAATAATTTAAAAAATTAGGAAAATGATGTTTTTGTATAGTGGAAGTTATGCGCTAAAATGTGTATATGAGTGTGTGTTTGTTTGTTGTGTTGAAGCGAATTTACTTACATTGGAAAAATAATATGGAAATTTGTAGAAAATCAATTTCATTAGTTATCTCAGGATATTGAAAAAAATTGAGCAGGGGTTCCCCAGCGCCCGCAGGCAGAACTATTTTAGAAAGCTAAAAATAATTTAAAAATTAAGAAAATGATGGTTGTTGAAAACTGGAAGTAATTCGCTTATATGTGTGTGTGTGTTGATGCGAGTTACTGACATTTGAAAATATAATGGAAATTTGTAGAAAAATTTCTTAAGTTAGCTCAGATTTTTGAAAAAAATTGGGCAGGGGTTCCCCGGCGCCCGCAGGCAATACTATTCTACATAAGTTAAAAATAATTTAAAAAATTAGGAAAATGATGTTTTTGTATAGTGGAAGTTATGCGCTAAAATGTGTATATGAGTGTGTGTTTGTTTGTTGTGTTGAAGCGAATTTACTTACATTGGAAAAATAATATGGAAATTTGTAGAAAATCAATTTCATTAGTTATCTCAGGATATTGAAAAAAATTGAGCAGGGGTTCCCCAGCGCCCGCAGGCAGAACTATTTTAGAAAGCTAAAAATAATTTAAAAATTAAGAAAATGATGGTTGTTGAAAACTGGAAGTAATTCGCTTATATGTGTGTGTGTGTTGATGCGAGTTACTGACATTTGAAAATATAATGGAAATTTGTAGAAAAATTTCTTAAGTTAGCTCAGATTTTTAAAAAAAATTGGGCAGGGGTTCCTCGGCGCCCGCGGGCTGTATTTTTTTACAAATGTTAAAATATTTATAATTTTACAAAATTGATGTGCTACGTATTGAAAATTAACAAAGTAGCGAAAACAAAGAGGAATTTAGAAAATTAAAAATAAAAATTAAAAGGATTATTAAAAATAAATATTCAAAAAGATAGAAAAAAAAATGTATAATTTAATACTCGTGATCGTAAATAAAAAATATATATAAAATAAATAAATATACACATGTATATTAAAATATATATTTAAATATAAAAAAAGAATAATGGCAATGAGTATTAATGAAGAATGTTGTTGTATATATTATATATTACTATCGTTTCGACAAAAAGTCATCATCAGGTAAAATTTAATTACCCGATGATGAGTTTTTGTCAAAACGGTAGTAATATAATATAGACAACAACATTCTTAACTAATACTCATTGGCTTTATTCGTTTTTTATATTTGAATATACATTTTAATAGACATGTGTATATTTATTTATTTTATATATATTTTTTATTTATTAAAATTATTCGATAAAATGTGTTAATATTTTTGTGGATATTATATCGTTAGTAGTATATTAACATTTGCAAAATAATATCGGAATTCTAAGAAAGTTTCATTAGTTAGCTTATGATATTAAAAAAATTGAGCGAGGGTTCCCCGGCGCCCGCAGGCTGCAATATCATACAAAAGATAAAAATATATTAAAAACTAAGAACACGATGACTGTTGAAAACTGGAAGTAACTCGCTTATATTATGTGTGTACGCCTGTTTTGTCGATTAGAGTATGTTACATTTGAAAATAATATGGTAATTTGTAGAAAAATTTCTAAAGTTTGCTCAGTTTTTTAAAAAAAATTGGGCATGGGTTCCTCGGCGCCCGCGGGCTGTATTTTTTTACAAATGTTAAAATATTTAAAATTTTACAAAATTGATGTATAGTGGAAAATTAACAAAGTATGAGTGTGCAAAGAGGAATTTAGAAAATTGGAAAAATAAAAATTAAAAATTTTAAAATAAATATTCAAAAGATAGAAAAAATTTATAATTTAATACTGTGATTGTAAATAAAAAATATATATAAAATAAATAAATATACACATGTATATTAAAATATATATTTAAATATTTCGATAATATGCAATGAGTATTAATAGAATGTGTGTTGTATATATGTTGATTACTATCGTTTTCGACAAAAAGTCATCATCAGGCAAACAAATTTAATTACCGATGATGAGTTTTAACCAGAACAACGAAAGACCTACAATATAGACAATGCTTATTCTTAACTAATAGCGCGATTATGGCTGCGACAACACCGCCGTTTAAATATACGTCCAGCATAGACATGTGCGTATATTTATTTCATTTTATATATCATATTTATTAAAAATTATTCGTTAAAATGTGTTAATATTTTTGTGGATATTATATCGTTAGTAGTATATTAACATTTGCAAAATAATATCGGAATTCTAAGAAAAGTTTCATTAGTTAGCTTATGATATTAAAAAAATTGAGCGGGTTCCCGGCGGCGAAAAGTCCAGGCTGCATTTTCTTACAAATGCTAAAAATATTTTAAAAATTAAGAAAACGATGACTGTTGAAAACGCGGTCAGAAGTAACTCGCTTATATTATGTGTGTATGCCTGTTTGTCGATAGTTTCTTACATTTGAAAATAAAATGGAAATTTGTAGAAAATTTCTTAGCTTAGATTTTGAAAAAATTGGGCATAGAAATTAAGAATATTAAAATTATTAAAAACGAGTTGAAAACAAGGAATTTAAATATAATATAAACGAAAAATAACGTATATTATAAAATAATATAAATTAAACAAATGTCTTACCTCGGGTACCGAGTTTCATCACATATGCGGTTCCACCCACGCGACTATTTAGAAAAAAATATGCGATGTGACTATTTCTCGATACCGTTTGAAGAATGATTTTGAATTCTAATGTTGTTTGAAGAGATTCTGTCGGTGTATATCTACGCAGGCTGTAGTCGCGGTGCACAGGGCACGTATGAACGTAGACTGCGGGCGATCGCGATTGAACGCGTTTGGAACGATTGTCTGAAGAAAAAAATAAAACAAAACCATAGGAAAAATACGAAATAATGCGCTGAAAAATATTGTATTATAATCGATTGAATAGACAATAATATAATGGTATGTGCAACGAGGATGAATTACGAGTATTATAATAATATTGCACGCGAGTTCTTTATATATTTATACTAAAATAGAAAAATTAATTCGCACAATGGAGGTATTCGCGAAAAAATAAAACACGAAAAACGAGACGACGAGGCAAGTGTAGAGAACGAACCAAACGCGCAATGACGATAGATATTTTAAAAAAACATCGAGTACGAAACAAAAATAATTTTATTCATTTAGCGTATGGCTATAGAACAGTTTTAATAAAAAGGCTTTAAAGTTTTAAGAAAGCGCGTAAACTTTTCGATAATGTTACTTACTGTTGCGAAAAAAAAATGGATTTTTTTTTTAAGCTGTAAACGGACGGGTCGAAAACGAAATGAAAACTGACACAAGCGTCTCTGGGCAAATACGCAACGACGAACGCTGCCGTTGACCGCACGCGCTCTGGTGCCAGATTTCCGTGGTCAACGTATCGGACGACATCGGTGGAAAGAAAGCGCGCGCGGCATTTAAACATTTATATAATATTATATGCGTGTATTACGACGGAAATACGTTCACGGAAAAACAACGAAATAAATAAATATACGCGCATCCCGCGATTAATAATAATCTTGTTTCATTCTCCCTCGACACACAATCGAATTTAATTCTGTTTTTTTGTTCGAGACACCTATTTTCGTGTTAATTATAAATAGTTGTTAAAATGCGGCTTTTCAAAAAAAGTTCGCTGATAAATATTGAATTATATTCAATTAATGACCACAAGATACTAGAATTTTTTTACCCATTGAGGATTAAGTGATGATTAAAGTAATGACGGAGTAATTAGAGTTGGTTAAGGTGGTTGCTCAGTTAATGACTTCAAATCATAAAGAATCCATTATTAATTTGTAAAAATATTTAAGAATATTGTAATGTGTTTTATGTTTGTGTGTGATAGTAAAAGGTTGTATTTTTTTTTTGCTGTACTACTGAGATTCATTTAATATAGACATCGTATGATGAGAATTACACGTTTGATTACAAAAAAAAAAAAAAAAAACATTACGATTGAAACACGAACACAAGAGTACTGTGTAGTAGTGTTCACGAGTTGTAAACCGTTTTCTCAGTAGTTATTGACGATTTATGTATGTAGTAAAAATGTATGTGGTAAAAATTATCAGTCTCCAAAAGTCATCGTTAAAAAACGTACATTTTATACTACTCGATTATGGAATTTATTATAAATTCCATTCTACGCCAGTATTATTCGCTCGAACGGTGAATAATTTTTGTTACCGTTCGACCTTCTGCAGTCTGGCTTACGTTGTTTTATAACGATACGAATAAAGTCAACCACCGATCCTTTTGTCCATTACACATTATGCAGTCTTTTAATCATTCAGTTGCAGAGCGCTGCCGATTCGTGATCGTTAACGGTACATATTTTTAAATATTTCGATGAATCCCGGCTTCGTAAGCGTCGTCTTAATATCATTAGCAACGGCCATTCAGTACAATATAAACATTGCTTTGCGTTTGGTTTTCATTTCTCGAGTATTTTCGTTTAGTTTTATAGAAAACAAAAACAGTATCTACTCTGCGCTTTGCACACCGTTGTTTCTTAACTTAATATTTTATTTTATAATTAGTATTTTACAATTTGTACGTTATGCATTATATTTATATATGGTCCTCCCTGCTGGTCTATCAAGAGTCGATCGTTCTCGAAGTCCGAGAAGAATGTGAAAACAAATATATTATCGGACACTGAGCTATTCAATATTTTGGAAAATGATAAATGGATATCGTCCGACGAATAATTTAGTGATGATCATGATGAAAGTAGTAATGATTCTGATGACAATGATGGAGAAAACGATTTCATTAACAAAGGTGACGATTTACAAAATGTTATTTCTGATTTTGTGAGTGCTGAAGATAATGAAATCGGTGAGATTTTATCTGAAGTTTATAATAGTCCTACACATTTTAACTGGTTCACTGACCCACTAAATGTTGACGATTTTAAATTTACAGCTACACCAAATGGAGCCAAGCCAATTGATTATTTATTGGTCTGGCGAATTATTGTATATTCTTGTTGGAAACTAATATTTGTGTTACTAAATTTTTTTTAAATACTGTCTCTGATAAGGCTAGAATCTATGAATGGGTAAATACTAATAGATTGGAAATGAAAACATTTTAAAGTTTGTTCTTTCATATGGGAACAATTAAAATGCATAGATTAGATTACTGGAAAAAAAATTAATTATTCAATTTACCATTTTTTCGTACACATTTGAAATAATAATTTTTAATAATAATTATTGAAATAATTTTCTTCACCTCATAAAATCCTGGGTCTCCTTCACCAGTATGGTGTTTTACGGATCCAGGTTGGCGATCCAGCTAAAGTGGTTCGACCAGTAACCAAGCGTTACAGTATTCGTAAAGATACGATATATTACTGTACGCAATGTAATGAATAACTTGATTTGTCTCGAAAGCTGCTTTGAAGAATACCATAAAGGAAAATAATTTTTATTAAGTTTTAGAAAATATTTATATTTTTTTCTGTTCTGAAGGTGACTTGTTTTTATATTACATATTTTATTTTTTTATTCACAAGATAGTAATTAAAACGTTATTTTTCTAATTTATCTTTTTTTTCTGTTTTGAAGATAAAGACTTTTTTTCATTATTTTTTGTTTTTTATTTAAAGAATGCTATTTATAGTTATTTATTTTATAAAACAATAAACACTTGTAAAAATATCTAATTATATATTTTATGTCTACCTATACATTTTACACAATTTTTCAAAATGTTCCTAAATAAAAACTAAATATGGGAATATATGGCAATCCAGCATCGGCCACTGCCTATAATGTATGAAGACAGTGGTTGGCGCCAATTACTATATTAGTATTCGCAGTTGCACGGTGGGTGGTGCTCGATTAGTAATATATGTGCGGAGGTGATTGTGTTAACTGACATAGGTAGTATTTCAGTTCATGGATTTTGGATTGGTTTTGGAAAGTGAAATGTTTAACAAGAAAAATAAAAACTAGTGTACGATTTTTTCTCAGAAACGATATTAAAATTTACTCCACAGTTCAAACAGTATAAGTTGTACGCGCTTAATTATTCTCATTCATATTATTAATTTTGTTTATTAATTATTTTGAATCTGTTCATTAATTTCATACTCCACAACATTTTAGGAGTGAATATAATAAGTTGTGATAATGTAACTTAATTATGTTTATTTACACCAGAATTAAATGTAGAAAACAAAGAAACTGATAACAAATACGCAATATGTAAGCCTATGAAAATAGAAACATTGCATACTCTCTAATAACTCAATTGCTGGATGAATTAGCATAATAAATAATAATTTAAGTATTACGAGCAACAGAATAGGATGTGACTGTAGCGTAAGACATTAACAGATCGACTGCTTGTTTTGTTTCCAAAAATACGATAGCTTCTTTCATCCATTCCTTAGCTACGACTCGTGAACATCCTGTTAGTAAGTTCAAATATCGCAATGCTTGCAAAATATCGTCTCTATCTATGCAGTATCTGAATAACAAGAACACGCGATTTTAAGTGAATGTTTATTTATGATAAATATTTATGTTATATTGTGTACCTGGCTCTTTCAACAATTTCGTAAGTGTTCATTTCTAAGGGATTAAATTCATCATTGTTCACTTCACTGGGCGATATGTGTGAATGATGAACCACAAAGAGACTTGCCAAATAGCTAAAAGCCATTAGTGGTAAATTAAAAGTGTCATCAGGTATAAGAGCTGTTTGGTATATTCTTTTTTCAACTTGATTGAAATCTTCTTTTAAATGACCTTTAGAAAAAACACCCTTTTCTAGAGCTTGGGGTGGTACGGAATTCATTACTTGTTTTAGCGTCGAATCTGATTCTGAAAAATATATTATATGTATAAAATTTACACTATAAATTTAATTTATATCTAATCACCAAATTATTATTACCTCCTAATTTTTCTATAACATCTATTTGACTTTTAATGTCGACTAATTGTTCATTATTTGAACTAATGAGTGAAGATTTTAAAATTTCACTTGCTTCCCAAATTGCTTGATTGGCAAGTAATTTTTTTTCCAACTCGACTTGTTCTATAATATATATATATATATATATATATTTATGAACCTTATTTATAACATTAAAAAAATATCATTTACTTACCTATCAAATTATTAACAACATTTTGAAGATCAGATTTCAATAAATCTAACTGTGATTGATACTTTTGATGTTCTAGTTTTTCTATAGCTGATAACTCTTGGCGTACTCGATTTTCAAATTCTTCCTTGGTGAAGTCTATTGCTTTAGCTACAAGGTCTGCATGTGCTTGAGTATGGGACTTTAATTGTTCCTGCAAATCTTCATCGAGCTTGATATTGAAATCATTCAACTGAAAAATGAAAATGAAATCAGCTAAATTAATAACTATTAATTTCTATAATACGAATTATGAAATGTGTATAAATGCAAAAATATAATAATTTAGATACTACAAAGAGGAAATAAACGTCACAGCCTATAATATAAATAATTAATTGTTAGGTTATTCAGCATAAAATAAAATATTATTCATACCCGACTGCTGAATTGTTCATCTAGTTTGTGTATTTCTGAATTTAAACGGGAATTCATCTCGTTTATGGTTTCAACATTCAAAAAGTCTGCACTCATTGCATTATTTATTTTACGTTCTAAAGTTGCCTACATTAAAAAAAACATTTAAAACATATTTTAACACACTTTAAATTATAATTTATATTTTTACTTCTTGTTTGGATAGCCTATCTTGATAATAATTTAGTTTTTTTAATGCATACAAAAGAAATATATCGAAATCATTATTGTTTATATTAATTTTGTATTGAGTAATATCTGAACCAGGAAACAAAGACTCGATTTCCTCCTGCAGAATAACAATATTATTTTAACTATTTCATACATGCATGCACATAAAACAATATTAATTTACAATCAAGCTTGATTGAGCTTCGTTAACACTGGACTTATATCTTTTTATAAGGCCTAACTTATATTCTTCATTTTCTAATATAATATTTGCATTTGTAAGTTCTTTCAATGCTTCATTTGTTTTGTGTATAGTCTTGGCTAATTTATCAGGAGTTGCCTCAAAAGTAGGGTTGTTCAAAAGCTTTTGTTTTTCGATAATTTCTTTCCTGAAATATATTTTATACATTATCCTTTTTAAATATATTATAACGTAAATTTGATATTACCTGTACTTCTTAATGTCTTCATATAGTTTAGTGTACATTTCATTTTTCTTATCTTCAAGTTGTTGAAGTTTAACATTTAAGTTTGGATCTATTTTTTCTATAGTGCCCTCAACGAGTTTATACACATTCTCAGAGTATTCTAGTTTTCACATAAAAATATTATTAACTGAACAAAATTGAATAACTACTTTATACCTTTTATTATTTCAGTAGCATTTTTCACAGCATTAATACCCATTGATGATTTTTGTAGAATCTCAGTTTCTATTTCTTCTAATGTTTATTGATGAGGTGGTAAAATAACTGGTGTTGGTGGAAGTTCTTGAGATGTTTCTAAGTAAAAGTGTAAATCATTTTTTTCTTATGGATAAAGAGTTATAAATGAAAATTATGAGAAAGTAATAAAAGTTTGAATAAAATTAAGAAAAATGTATTATTAGGTACCTTTACGTTTCGAAAGTTCATTATTTGATGTAGAAGTGTTCTGCTGTGGTTTGATATTAACTTGTTGTGGCTCTGTAGATAAATAAAAAATTATTTTTATTTCAATTTTTAACTTATTTGATGATTTTAATTTTAACCTTGTTTTTCTTTTGGATTCATCACTTCAGTATTCGAAATAAGTGGAACAGTAGTATGAAAACTTTTTGTATCCAATTTACCTGAAGAAAGTAAATTAAAAAATTTCTATACTTATTATTTAACTTTGTAATATACTAATATTATGGTTAAATTTTTAATTTATTATAATTGTTTATGATAATTATAAATATTGAATAATTATATGTATAAATATGTTATTACAAATACTTGTATTTATAATTTATCTACTAAGAATAATAATTACTTTGTTCTCCAGATTTGTCTTCAAATTTATTTAGTTGACTACCACCAATACTGTAAAAAAGTAAATATTTTCGATTAAATCAGATCATTTGGTTCAGTTTACCTTCAGAGTTTTCAATTTTTTTTTTAAATAAATAGGTACTTCAATATTTTAAAGAAAAAATTGTGATTTTTACTAACTTTTGAGTTACAGCTGTTAAAAGTTTAATATAGTAATAAATAATAATAACTATCACAATATATTACTTACTAATTTATAAAGTTTATTAAGTATAGTAATTGCAAATACTAGGCAGCATTTATGTATAAAGTTATATTTATCACACATACACTATGAAAAGTAATTGAAAATAGTAAATTAAATATTTTGCTTTTTTTGAAAAAGAACAAAAATCAAAAAATATCATGTAAACTATATTCAAAATTTGTATTATTAACATTATAGGTGATCAGGTAAGATAAGGTGAGTTTATAATCGTGCAAGTCGCACAGTTCAACAATGGACGTTATCAGCAGTAATGTTTATTAAATTTCAAACAATTATAACTCAAAAGCTAATGAAAATCACCAATTTTTAATTATATTACTAATTGAGAATTGTAATAGGGATCTAAACTGGATCTGTTCCAATATTTTTTCATGATTTTCAATAATGGCTTTAGGAATAATAACTATAAAATTATCAATATGACTTACCTTTCTTTTATTGATTTTACTTGTCGCGCAATTTTACAAACTATGCGACCTCCTAATCGTTTGCTTTGGTCGATAAATTCTTATAATTCTTATAAAATCTTCAAATAAACATACTTTTATGAATTTATCTAAACTTGGTATATTAGTTGTTAGAATTTCTCGAAATTTAGAATCATACTTGGCATAAACAACTATTCCTGCTGTACCAACAACACCAGTAAGAATAGTGCTTGTTGTATAAAACATAAATCGAGACCTAAAATATAAATAATAATTGACGATTATAACTAAATGTATTAATTCGATATTAAATATATTTATTATTTTTAAAATTGGTCAATATTTCACTTACTATATTTAGGACAATCAGCCATCCTGTGGCCTCTTAACTTGCATAAATTACAGCCTGTTGAAAATAGAATTAAGTATAAGCATTATTAAAACAATATATAATGAGTAAATTGGACATAATACTTAAGGCCACGAAAAGTGCCGCCACCGCGTCGGCCACCGCGTCTGCCACCACCACCTATCACGTATAAATTCCCAATCATCTGTAATTTAAAGAGTAAACAATAATATAATATAAAAATCAAAATATATTATATCAATGTATCATACATTTATAATATAATAATAATAGCCGCCGATACACATTTCGAGTAAAAAGTAATCTGATCATATAGAGGGAAATCGCGACGAAAAAATACCAAGAAATATCATATCACCAAAAACCCAATAGACCATCCTACAGCGGAAACAATGATATTTTAAGTGTGATAAAGCTTTTCCTGGAATATGTCATGTAGAATTAAATATATATACACACACACACACACACGATTATTAAATATGTGCACTGGATGGTTCGAAAATTACGTCTTTAATAAATATCGTTATATACAAAATCTAATATAATCGAAGCGTTTATACGAAAAAAGTAAATTTTAATTCAATTATCTCAATAATCGTTGGATACGCAAAAAAATGCAAGATACTAAAAAGCTTTAAATTATACTCGCCGTTGGATTTTATAAGAAATAACACGATTTATGTAAAAAAAAATTGTTGCAAGAATCGTGATTATACGAAAATTTCAATGTCAAATATCTCGAGAAAAGTTTAATAAATTATCTATTTTTAAAACCAAAACGGACCCCTTCTAGAACATTCGTGACAGAACACAACAACAACATGATAAACAAAAATAATACAACAGAATATTATAAATTATTATTAAATTTTCATAATTTGTTGTCAGTTTCATATTCTACGGAGCAGTCGCTTATAGTTCTAGACACTACGTTGCATATATACGTAGGGAGGAGAATAAATGGGAAATTCATAATGATGTAATTAAAAAAATAATGAAGTTTCCATGTGTAAAAGAGAAACAGATAACGCATTAACGCCTCATATTTTAGTGTATATAAAAATATAAACATAAATTATGTATTTAGTAAATTATTTGTAGTTCATATTAGAAATAAATTACAATAATATTTGTAACTATATATACTTTTCAAGAAGAATATTTTAATAAAAGTTATTAATATTAATAACAGAATTTTTTAATTTACAAAAATAGCAAAATTAATTCAAAACCATTATTATAAACCGATAATGGGATATGTTATAATTAAAACACTCAGTGACTGGTAAGCAATAACTTATAAGTATATTTTCTAACATATATTACTGGAATTATCACCTTTCTCAAGTGAATAAAATAGCAAATAGCAAATATAAATTCTAAAAATAGTCATGTAAATTCTACAAATTAATTTTCTTAAGAATTTACAGAGACAAGATACACATTTCTTACAAAAGTAAGAAATTTCGGTACATGGTTTAATATCGTTTTCTGTTTCATTATTATCTGAATATATTATATATAAATATATTATTGATCATATGGTTACTGGTTATTCTGAAACTACACCTTTTACTTCTGCTGTTTCGTACAATGTGTAGGATAATCATGTATAATATACGGATATGGCCTCTCTATATATTTTTACTCTATAATATTTTATAACTGCGATTACCTTACCATTGAAAAACGCCAATAATAAATAGACAAATATTTAAACAAATTAATATTTAGAGTACCCACCATGTGATCACACATCAGTACCATGGGTCAGTCTAACCTTGTAGTTTCATATACATTATAGTATAGGGTGGTTTTAATTATTATGAAACAATAATACGGCCCACACATAATACGGCCTCACACATTCGTTTTACGGGGAGTAATATTTTTTATCGTTTCATCTTATAGTAAATTTCACGGGCTTTCATATTATGTGCCGTTTGCCCTGTGACACAACACGGAACACGTCCGAATTCACCCAGCAAGTACTGATGTTTTTGGGTTTAAGTGTAAACGCGTAATAACAGTGGCCGACTTATTCAATACGACATTACGCATTCGTTCTTTGGGGAGTACCTTTTTTTATAGTTTCGTATTAGGGTAAATTTCATGGGCTTTTATATTATATACGAATTTTGCAGTAACACCCTCCGGTACAGTTCCGAAATTGGCCAGCAATTAGAACTGTTCATCATATTATTTTTTTTTTTTAATATTTGAAAGTGTATATAAAATATTTGTGGTGCCATCTATGGGATAGTTATATTGGTATATTTTGTTATAAATTCCTGAATAGTAGGGGCAGTTTATAGGCAATTTAATATACATTTAATATCACTTGCTGGGGACCGCTTGCTAACTTCACACTCGTTTACTCGTTGGACCTGTTGCTGATTTCACACTCGTTCTTTTTTATTTATTTTAATAATTCCTACAGCCGTTGGTTTGTTTGTTTGTCTGACGTACAATGCCTTTTTAATATAATAGACGACTGTCGAAGTCTCCAGCGAAGGTGTTTTCGTTACGCCTTAAAAAATATGAATGAAAATAACGTTTACGGTAAATCTTTTAAAACGTATCGCAGTGATGACAGTGACAGTGCAACGAGTCATTCGTCTTGCGAGTGCAATGATGACAATTCAAATTCGTAAGATTATTTGTATCTGTTTTAAGTTTCATAAAGACTCGTATAAAAATTCCCTTTTTTTTTTCTACCTAATATTAATGGAGTAATAATAATTCGTTTAGTTTGGATTTCGAATGGGAAAACGAAATAAACGACCGGGGAGAACTATTTTACGTAAAATGTTCACCTCGAAAACAAATTAAACATGTCAAACGCAATACTGAACCGAATGATATACCGAAAAAAAACAAATCCACAGCGGGAAAATTAGTAAAACTTTTGAAACGTAAGAAGAGAGGTAGAGATAGAAATGATGGTTCTAAACACATTGGAAACACTAACAAAGTCACCTTCATGGACACACAAGTATAATATGGCCCCCGAGTGAAATGTACCCGGTTGGAATGTACTTACAGATATAATGTATTTTTTTTCCGCAGGAAGGCGAGGTGAGAGAAGTCACAATTAATGTTGGAAATGATGGATGTAGCAATCTGGGAAGAAGAGCCACTTTGACTGAAAAGCTGTTGGGTTTGTCATCGACAGTTTTTGAAGATGGTTTACGTATTATGGTAGCATCAATTATTCCAAATACTCCTGTCGATAACCAGAGATCCATAAAAATAGGTTACTTGTTTATTTGATTTATGAATAAATAAACGTGTTTTTTAATAATACCGTTTTTATGTTCAGGTGATTGGCTTAAGACGATAAATGGAGAAATCGTAACATCAAAAACATTGGATCAGATTCTATTAAACATAACTCCGCCGACTTCGGTATTAGCCAATGAGTTGTAAAACAAAATACTCATTTAAGTTTCTTATCGGTTTGAAATTAAAATTTATTTGACTTTTAGGTTACGCTAGTCGTTCAGAGAGTGGCAGTTAGTTTAGTTGGCGTCGATAAACACAATAACCAACAGTTATCGAGTTATTTGTCTTCGAAAACTGTCAATGATGAATCTATATCAAACCTTACTAAACATCCTATTGCAGCCATGTATCTTTTAACTGAAAATTCAAATGCTGTATACATGTATCTCGGTTCATCAACTATATTCCACCAAATTAAAGGAGCTTTTCAAACTATTAGCAATATCATTCCACAGATCGTCGACAACCAAGCTAAAAGGTTATCAAATAAATTTTAATTAAATATGACATTCATTTGTTATGTATTATAGCACATCAATGATATATGAAGATCAATTAGTTCATTCAATATTTTCATTTGACGGACAAGGAACGTTTGTTTTTATCGTACCAGATTCAAAGTAAATATTGTTTGAAATTAGCACGATGTATATTAACAGATTTATTTTATTTTACTAGATTAAAATTAACATTTGCCGAATGGACGGTTTCAAACATTGTTAGAAATCTGTGTTTTTGTTATGAAAACTTAAATAGGTGATTTACTTAAATATTTAAAAATTTAAATAATTTCATTAAATATGAAATGTGTATGTAATTGTTAAATTATTTTTTTTTTAAATTTTAGTTGTTTTTCAAATGAAGAAAATCATTCTTCATTAGATAAATATTTTACAATTATATTCTCGGAGCTATTTAATATCAATATGTTTCATAATGTAGAAAATTCCAGCGAGTTTGAAAAATATTTACCCGCCTCCAAGAGTATTCCTTTGTTAAGAAGTATTCAAGTAAATATATTAAATAATTTTTGTTTTCTGAGATTTTTATATAATAAATACGTGATTTGTCATTAGATGGAACTGGATGACATATTAAATGAATTTGAAGCCAATTACGTTGTATGTATATATTGCATATGCATTATTATTATTATTATTTTAATATGAACATATTTTTTTATTTTTCATAGTATGAAGATACCAGAGAACCCCGACCATATTTAATTATTGGTACATCATTTTATTATAAGGTAATTGAATACTGATATTAAGGAAAACTGATGCCTAAATTAAATTGTTATATTCTTTGACAGGAATACTTGTTATCGTCTCATTTGAATTACGAAGATCATTTAGATATTCATATGTTTTGTACTCAAAATGGTTTATTTCACTTACTCAAATCAGAATACTTGGAACGTTTAATAATATTTCGTAGAGTATATCCATCATCGATTAGATTAAATTGTTCGCTTGTTGGATCTGTGTATACACTACCAAAATCCAAATGGTATTTGTTAATAGTTGGACGCGGAAACAACTTAATGGCAACGCTCCTCGAAATTGGACCTTGTTGTTTAAAGTAAAATATATACAAGAAATATTGTGGTTTTGATACATGATTGTATTTTATTTTCTATTTCATAGAAATGAAATATTCAATGGTCCCAATGTCGAGTATGTAGACGAAGCTGAAGACACATTAGAAATTGTTCTCAACATGAATGTTGATGAAGTTGCAGAAAAGTGGTATGTAATAATGATAAATTATAATGTAACATCAATGATGATATTATTTAGAAAATTTGTTTTCACTATTACTATGAGGCAACATGAAAAAGTTTATTATTTTTAATATTTAAAAAAATAATAATATTGTTTTGATTAAATCCTCATTGTCATTTTTTAATTTTGTTCAGATTTTTATATATATATTCAGATTTCATAAGAAAAAAAAATAATAAAACAAATATAAACCCATTCTTGTAGTTTTAAACAATAAAAATTCGATATTAATTTTTAATACCTTGTTGATCGATCATTACCTTTGTAGGATTGAAGGAAATATAATGCAAATTAATCAAACGGAAACGTTAAAGAATTCTGCATTAAATCTTAGCGCAAGTAATAAACAACCGACTGGTAATAAATCTTTTTAATTTTTCGTTATATAAATATAGTTGTAGAAGAAATACTGACTAGTATCATTTTATATACAGGAGGCTTGTCGACAAAAAAACCAGAAATAATTTCTATATTAAAACATAAAAATGATGTTGCATTGTCTTCGCAGTTATACAATGGTAAATTATAAAATACTTATTAACATAAATTATCAGTCAGAAAATGGTTTTATATATGTAGAATGTAGACAGTTGGACTCGTTGTCAGAAACAAGTCTAACAAGTAGCGGAGCACCGAGTACAGAAGACAGCACGTATGTACAAGGTCCAGTATTTGGTCGCCGAGCTGAACGCATGATGAAAGCTTCATCAATGGAGTGGTCCGACAATTCTGAAGATGAATACACTGTTTCAGTAATAATAAACAATCTTTTTATAAGTTAAAAAAAAATAGTAATAAATGTTTCTATTTTATTTTTAGGAAGGTTCACATTCAATAGATATGTCTGATGTTGCTAAAAATTTGCCTGCTTTACCTAACAGGTAAGAATTAAGTGCAAATAATTAAACCAACAACATATTATTGTAGTTACAAAAACAATCATGAGCAAAGTTCAATTCCTTTTGTTTTTCTAAGCCTGTTTGAAACTTTCTTTATTTTTGACATTCTTATCCACAATTACCAAATTGATTAACAAAAATATATTAGATTTAGTTGTGGTAAATTAAGCATGCTGTTCCGTTATCTTGATATAAACTGCCATACGGGTGTAATGTTATGTTCGCCATCATTGTATCAAGAATATAATTCAAAAACCAAAGAAATATTTCAAAAAATCGAAGAAAAATTCAATTTAACTGTAACTGTTATGCGCCATTTATTTAACGATTCAAATCAGGTATCAATGTTTAAAAATATATGTTTAATATTTGACATTATGAATAACTAATACATCGATTTACAGGATGAAAATGAAACCAATGAGATTGGCGTACTATTTCAGATATCTACTTCAAATGCAGATTCTCCAAAGAAGTTGTCAACATTCACATTTTGGGTTATGGGGCAAGTGTCTTATATTTTAAAAATATAGTATAGCATATTTATTATCATCGACGTTTTACAGGAGAATATTCAGAGAACCAAATAAACGCGAAATATATGTTTGTCATGAAGAAGGAATCTCACAAAATATGGTTGAAATCGCATTTAAATTGGGTATGAGCGCCACAGGTTAGGAAAATTATATCGCATAATAAAGTAGAAAATAATAATTTTCATTATTCATTTATAACTAATAAAATTTCAAACTAGAGTTATTAAATTAATTTTCTCTTTTGATTTTTGTTTCTGAATTATGTAGTTTTAAACAAGTAAACAATACCACATTTTTATATATGTATACGTATGTATAAATATATATAAAATTTACCTTTTTTGTTTTTGGGCGATTAATTTTTGTAAACGATTATAATTATTTATTGGGATATGAAATTTAGAGAAAAGGTTTTGTAAGGATAAAAAAGTCATTCTAACGCAATAGCCGTTGTATTAGTACAATTATAGTGTAATATATTTCTGTAATGACAACATTCTCTCATAATTTACTCAACATATTTTTGAACACTATCCATTAAAATTGTAAAACTATAATATAAAATTCAAAATTATATAATTTTTTTTGACATATAGATTATTTAATTTTAGGCACAGTCCCATGTATATGTATAATTTTTATAAAATAAAAAAAACATGTGGTATACAATTTTAATTTTTACCAAACTTTATAAATTACAACTTACAATGGTTTTTTTTAAAATAAAAATTATTTATTTTTTCACCTAAATATTTCACTCGAGTTAACATTTTATAATAAATTACATGGATTTACATGTACATAACTTTTTTTTATATGTATATTTACATAGTATTTCATTTAGGAACTTTTGTATTACGACCACCTAAAAGTGATGCACTTTTAAGCATTACAAATAAAATCGTATACAATAAATCATAATAACAATCATTTCCATTACACACAACTATACTACACCAAATAAAAGTTGGTTTTTTTCAATTACAAAGTAAAGACAATAATAAAAAAAACATCAATTATTATTGATAAGGTTTACATAAACAACTTCTTAAAGTTACAACAATGTGAATTACAATAAAGATTATAAATAAATGGGATCAATTCAATATTTACAACAAAAAAAAACTAATTTTTAAAGCCGAGAATACAACATTGAGCATAATTAATTACATTACCTCAACCTTGCATATCTTATTGTATATAAACAAAAAGTAAATAAATCAACATATAACTAATTTTAAGTCTTTTTTCGCCTTACGATAAACATAATGTAATATTTTGCATGGGAAGTCATGCAATTAATCTCATATTTGTTCTGGACTCATGTTACAATACAATAAATGGATATCATCAGGGATTGATTCTGGTTCCGAATCTCTCACATCAACCATATGAACTGTTGATGTTCCAGATAAATCCAAGTATTCACACATGTCGCTACACAAATCCAGGTATTCATTGTTTATTAATGTCACTGGTATTTCATATCCTTCATTACTTATGGGATGGAGAGACAACTTCTGTTGAGAATCTAAATGCGTGATAAGTTCGATTGTATACACTTCTGATGGTGTCGATATATTGTGCAATTGTGCTAAGTAATATTAATAAAACGATTAATTTAAATTATTTGTTCTTAATAAAATATATCTGGTACACTTACGATCATGAGAAATGTTAACATAATCCAAAGGCATGTCCATATATGATTTTAATACTTTTAAACAAAATTCAAACCTTGGCCGTTTTTCAGGTTCGACATTCCAACATTTTTGCATTAAATTATATCTACAAATGACATGAAATATAAATAAGTTTCACAGATTAAACTTATTATTGGACAATTTGTATCAATTTAGTATTTTCTAAAGCTTAAATCTACTTGATTTAAGTTAATTGTTAATTTATTGTGGAGCTTCAAAACATAAAATCATTTATTACTGGGCAATGTTTTGGGTCAAGTTCTAAAATCTTTCAAAAAAACTTTCAAAAAAAAAAAATCTAACAATTTAAAAAATCCAATTTTCCTTGATCAATTAACGTTACAGAAACAACTATTCTCAATTATTATATCGATAATAATATTACACGCTAGGTAGTGACTTCAGAATACAGTAGTAGTAGTAGTAGTAGTGTAAGGATGTGATTTGTATGACCATTATACTTACAAAGTTCTTGGACAATTAGATGGTTTTTCAAGTCTTCTACCGTTTTGCACATGATACATGACATTTATGTTGGACAGTCCTGGGTAGGGTTGTTGACCCAAAGACATTATTTCCCATAATAATACACCAAAAGCCCAGACGTCCGACTGGCTGGTAAAAACTCCATCCACAAGAGACTCTGGTGACATCCATCTTTAAAAAAAAAAAAAAAAAAAAATGAAAAACACAATAGATCCACATAAAATAAAAATATTACCGAACAGGCAATAAAGCTTCTCCTTCTTTACGGTAGTAATCATGTGTATATATATTTCTTGCCAATCCAAAATCTCCTATTTTAATTATTCGTTCTTTTGGATCAGATGATGACACTAAACAATTGCGACAAGCTAAATCTCGATGGATGAAGTGCATTTGTTCTAAATATGAACATCCTTCTGCCACGTCAATACACATTCTTATTAAGTCAATAAGGTTTAAATCCGATTTAGCAACCTAAAATAATCATATTGAATAGATTCAATTTTCAACATAATTTAAAAATATATATTGACAAATATATCGTACATTAGTTGGTCTATTCCTCCTCAGATAACTCAATAAATCGCCTTCTTCCATGAGTTCCAAAATAATAAAATTAGGGTCGTTGTCAAAGCACACTCCAATCAGTTGTAAAATGTGTTTATGCTTGAAATTATTCATCAATTTTGCTTCTTTTATGAATTCTATTATTTCACACTGAGTGGCGCCTTCTTTTAACGATTTGATTGCAACGCGTGTTTCACCTTCTCTTACTACATCTCTGACACTGCCTTCAAAAACTTCTCCAAAAGCTCCCGAACCCAAACGTTTTGTGAGTGTTATCTTCTCCCGCTTGATAGAGGGCAAATCACTTTTATCTTTTCTGTTGAACAAACCACCTTGATAATTCTCATTCACAGCACGGAAGAATGTTGACCTTTGTGGCATTTCTGTTAGTCTTCCCAATTCTAAGTCAGGTCTCACAGGTCGCCCTTTGGTATTGAAAGTATCCCAACCAGCTAAATAAAATTTTAAAAGTACTTAAATAAAAATGGATTACATAATATTACGTTATATTAAATTACTTACAATATTTAATTAACATTGTTAATGAGAGACAAATCAGTATAAATCCTGTTATTATTAATATTTTCCATGGCACATCCTCAGTTCTCAATGTTTCCACTTGAAATTGAGGGTTGAATGGTTCGTTGGACGTTCTATATTCACTCCACCAACCATGATGGTTCTCTGCCTTAACACGGAATTTAAATGCTACATCAGATCTCACATCAAACATTAACCAATGGTTCTCTAAAAGAAATTAATAAATTTATTAGTCTTTTGGAATATCAGTAATCAGAAAATATAATTACGAGATCCACTGTATACAGTTGTCCAGTTATTTATATGAGGATTTAAACTTCTCTTATTTCTGATTTCACTGATTATTATTCTCTCTAGAGAATAACCCTTGACACGAGATTCTGATGGATCCCAATAAACCATATAAACAGATGGTAGTGTTTGATTTACTTGAGGAAATCCTGGCGGGCACGGTCTTTTGACTAAAATAAAACAACGTGGAGAATTAGAGAAGACGTGTTAATTATTTTTTCAAAACATACTTGATTCAGACAGTCCATCAATTGTATATACAGCCGTTACATTGTTTAAACAATATAAAGAAGCATCATTTTCAATCATGGGGGCATCATTCAACTCCCTGATCTTTATCGAACACATTAATTTATTGGTCGTCCAGTAAATATTGTGTTTATCCACCGCCAATGATGTTATATTTAATGTAGAATTCACAGAAAATATATTCAAACATTTGCAACCATTGATGTCTGAAACAATAATATTTCGACTTTCCCCTTCAATCCATAATAATCTTATTTTGCCGCTGTTTGACATGTACAATGTTAATACATAATCAAAGGGATACAAATTTGAACAATTGCAATTACTGTTGCTCGAATATACAAATGTTTCAACATCTGTACCACTCATGTTACTTTTCAATATACGTTTTTCAATTGAATTTGGCACCTTTTCAGTCCAAATAAATAAACTGTAAATTAAAAAAATATTCATAAGCCATCTTTAAGTTTTTAATTATAAAAAAGTAATCTAATATTTACCCATCAGAAAGTACAGCTGAAGAAGGAAATATTTTGTTTGGTCTTTTCATTATTACTCTTATTGTTTTTATCCTAAAATCGAATGCCATAATTTTAGATTGATTTTCAGAGACTTCACACCAAAAAAGTGTTTTTGATATCCAATCAAATGAAAGGTTTTCGATTTTTAAATTACCATCTATAATTGAATAAATCTAAAAAAAAAAAATAATAATTTATTTATATATATATATATATATAATTGTATACAACAAAACAATTACTTTGATATTAATAGACTTATTAATTGGAGATGTAAATATAGTTTTACTGTCAGTCCAAAATGCAACATTTTCTACGTCATTTAAAGTAAAACTAGTTACTAAACAATTTGTTTGCAATATTATTTGATGATTGTGTTTGTTTGAATGAAATATAATGATTTTAGAACCATACACTATAGCAGTCTTGAATGTGAAAATCACTGAAGTTTGATTGAGTATTATGTCTTCACTCCATTCCCCACAACCGACCATTGAACACGATCTCACCTATTTTTAACAATAACATTTTTACAATGAACTACACTATTACGATTACAACAGTGTTATTACTTTAAATAAGACGTCAACATTGACGGGGAGTGCTGGCCATATTGTCTGCGTGTTAACTGACACAATAGTTTGGTTTGTACACATTTCCCAAGAATTTGATAATAAATAATAACATAAAACTTCATATCTTGTAATATTATCAATTGAAGAATGCTGTAATATAATGTCTCTAGTCTGTTTATTATTGCTAAAATTTCCAAAAATTCGAATGTTTGTAGGCGCAGAAGGTATCGGTGAATATATTGTTACTATTTGTGAAGAACCCCAAACTGTAGACGCTTTAATGCTGATTTCTAATGGTACATTGTGAACAGATACTCGAGTGTTTTGTGTGTCAAACTACAAATATTTATACATGAATGTTAACATTCAAGTTATTTCGAGTTACTACGATTTTCAAGAAATATACATATATAATTTAAATTTAAATATGAGATATATTACTAACTAAAGAATCCACTTTGCCATCTTCCTTTTCCAAAACTTTGACAGTATAAGAAACCAATCCGTGGTTAACATTCTTCACTGGTGCCCAATTAATTTCATACTCTCCATCATTATTACTTGGATTGACTTTGATCATTGTAATATCTACTTCCTCTGGAATAACATGTGTATTTAAACCTAAGAAAACAAATAAATCATGAAATAACAGATTAACGTACATTTTGGTAAAAAAGGGGGATATTTATATTTTAATATAAAAAAATTTAATAAATGCATTTTTGACATTGGATTGAAATGTATGTAATATTTTTGTTTTATTATAAATGTTACGAATTATAATTAATGTTACAAATGATTTATATATTAAGAGATAAATAAGTTTTAAATGATATTGCAGTAAAATACTATTAAGATTGAAAGCAGTATTGCACCAAGAAAATTTAAAGCGATTTATTTACCTAGTAGAAGTTAGTCTTAAGGTATTTATTTACTGGTTTAAAAATACTTAAATGAATTTGTCATATACAGATATTTTACAATCTATATTATTTTTTAAATGAATTTTTAAACGGCTTAATAAGTATTAAAACCATGAAAAAAATTGTAAAAAGTGCGCTAAACATTTTTTTTGATCTGAAATACTTACATGAAACAAATTTAAAACTTACCTAGCAACAAATTCAATTAACAGAAAACATATTGCAAATACATTATCAAAATTCTGAATTACTCAAAATATATATTTCTACTGAAAACAATATTTTATTTATATATATATATATAAATTATTACAACAGGAATAGACAGACATCACTGACATTTTGTTCTTCAAATTAAGTATAAAATACTACTATTATATTATCTAATAATTATTTTATTAAAATTAAAAAAATTTATATACAATAAACAAAAAATACCTTTTGGTTTCGGATGAGCAAATGGGTCAAGGACACTAAATGTCTGAATACCATTTAAATTCATAGCTCTTATGATTGCTGGATATTGGCCATCTGTATTGCTTATCATTATGTCATTACCATTTTGAAGCCACAGCAAATGACGGTCTACATAGAATAAAGGTCCTGGATATAAAACAAAATAATTTGATATCTACTTCTAATGCACAACATATCAATAATTAATACCTTGAGTACACGTATGATCGAATTCGATTACATGACTCGGAGAAAAATCTTGAAACCTGTCTGCAGTCGGTGCACGGAATAATTTTGACTTATCATTTTCCCTAAGTATCCAATATATCCAATGACCAACTGAATCTACAGCCAAACTCATAACTAAAATTAATATATATATATACATACATTCATATTATACTTTGATCACTTTACTGTAAGAAATATAGAGTTTAACTATTTAACTTAATATACCCTTTTTTCCAGAAAAGTAATCAGCATTATAATAGCTTTTTTGGTCTTTTCCATTGAGTTTTGAAGATTTAACAGAAAACCCTGTTGACCAATACAAGTAACCACCAACAGAATCTACTTTTAATTCTTTTACAATATTTGATTCTAAAAGTAACTCTCTTTGACCTCCAAATAAATTTTCTCTCAATATCTAAAAATTTTGTACCAATGTGATTATTACTTATTAATTTGTGTGTATGTATGTATATATATATATATATATATAATTATTTTTTAAAAGTACGAATATTAATTATTACTAATTGTTTTGATGGATCTGCCCAATAAATTTTCCGTCCCAACCAGTCAATGGCTATACTTTGCACACTAATAATGCCTTCTAATGTACCTCCTTGATGACTTGTTAAATTGTGCCAATTAATTTTACTTGAATTAACCACATAATAAACACAATCTTCATACCAAGCAACATCATTCAATGAAGAATTTTTAATTGAATTCTAAAAAATAAAAATATATAAATTAATAATTCTTAAAGTACACGTTGAATTTATATATTGTGAAGACCGTGTATTGTTTTGTCACACAAATAAACTAAAGATAAAATAATATATTGTAATTATTTGTAAATATTTGCATATTTAAACATTATGATAAAACCACTTGGTTATATTCATTTTTTAATTAGTAATATTATCATAATATAAATACAACTAGTAAAATGTTTTTTGAAATAGTTTTATATTTTACAATTTGCTTTACTTATGTTTACTAGTTATATTTATTTTATGTTAGTAAGTACCAATAAAGATATTATTAACAAGTTTATAATCATTTAAAAAATTTTTTAAAAAACTTGATAACTAAAATTATTCTAATTATAAATATAATACAAAAAATATGTACTTACTTCATTGTCAATGAGCGAGATTGATTCTGTGTAATCACCCATGATATCGGATATCAAAATTTGTTGTGCGTTTCCCCAAAGTACAGACACATTGTGATTTAATGTTTGAACAACAAAATCTGAAGACCAAGGCCCTTGACCTGAAGATGAAAATGCAGCTACACGTATCACATAATTTGTATTTGGTATCAGCGAGTCGATTAAGATTTCAGTTTTATTAGTAACAATATATCTGTAATTTGTTTCATTTTCAAATGATATTGAGAACCGATACGACCATTCTTGCCAAGAACTTCGTCCTATAATTATACACGAATTATTTTGTGTAATACATACTTAATAAAATATAAGGAATATTAACTTATTTCCCATCCCCAAAGACAAAACAACTCTGTGAATAAGTTTTTAGTTTTAATTCATATTAAACGTGTAATTTAATTATTAATTACAATATTTTCAATATTAATCAATTTTTATTTACCTTGTCCACCTAATAAATGTGGAACACGCCATGTAGCTTTCAGTTTATTAAATGTTGTGATTGCCTGTAAAGATTGCGGTGGATTCCTCGGAAATGGTACTGGTTGTTGATCAGTGAAATTAGATAATATTAAATTATATGAATAATTCATTGTAGGATATATGTGTTGATAATATTTTTGTTCATCAGTAGAGTATTCCTCTCCTATCAACACCGAACCATTTGACCAATAAAATGAACCATGGACATATGTCAAAGTTACAGCATCATCAAATAAAGCAGTTTCTGTGTTATTTCTGATATCTATTACTTCTTGGCTATAAAACAATAGAACAGAATACATAATACTTACATTTTATTGAATTTAAAGGATTACAGAAATTATTATATTTATCCAAAAAAATTAAATTAAATAAATTGATTTTTCAAATATTAAAAAACAAGATTATTGTATGATTGTAATAATTAATAATAATAATAATAAAAATAAAACTTACCCATCCAAAGAAACAGACATAATTGTGTTTTCCTTTTGAAATAACACTAACAAACATAAGTTCAAGTAGTCTATAACAAATGGACCAATGTGTTTGTTTTGAAGTATCAACATACTCGACATTTCCATTTTTAAGTTATGAATTTTTTTACTTAAGTCCAAACGATATAGACCAGATTTTGTGGTCCAAAACAAATAACTGTAATTTCAATAAAATAAATAACATAATTTGTCTTATAAATAATTTTAAAAAATTACCCATTGCAAGGATCTACTCCGATTTGGAATGGTTTATGATCTAATTCAGATATTACTTCTATCAATTTCTTCTGATCCAAACTGAATTTCTTTATACTATACGTTCTGGTATTCTTGTTTGTTACCGATGATGACATTACAATATATAAGTCATCATTGAGCCAATCAATAGTGGTGTCCATCAATATTTCTTTTTCAGTTGTGAATAAAATGTTTGTTTCACTAGACGACAATGATAGTAAAGAACCCGATGAATCCGAAATATAAGTAATATTTTTTTGGATATTTATCGATACACCTAAAATAAATTATTATTAACATAATGATAAAGAAAATAAGTTATTAATGTTATTAATATTTTATATTCATACCATTGATCTTTTGATTTGTAAAATAAATACTAATAGGTGTATCTATTAACTCTTTGGTTTTAACAAATATGTCATGAGCAGATACAAGGAATAAGTTCACAGGTTCAGGTACATATTTTGCTATAAATAAGGAATTACAATACAATTTATTTTAAAATTATATACATTGTAATATGTATAATACACTTACTCATAGACGTAGGAAGTGTTTTGACGAATTTTTCGGTTTGTGGCCCTACACCGTATTCATTTCCAGCAGCGAGCGAAATAGAATAATTCTTTGACGATTCCAAATTACGGAACATATAAAAATTTTCTGTTACATTTTCCTTTCCAGTTAATATTTCCTAAAAATATATATAAATATATATATATATATATATATATATATATACACACATATTTAAACAAAAATTATAAGTAGATAATGACCAGTATAGTAATAGTTGTATGAAGAGGTGTTAAATATTACAGAAATGTTAATAGAAGGAAAATACATGTAACAACAAATTTGTTTACTGAAGAAAATTAATATTAATGAATACATCAAAAGCATTTTATAATACACAAACATTCAATCAAGTATTTATTATAACACTGAACAAATAAAAGCACACATTTAAAAATAATTTGAATATAAGAGATTAAAAAAAAACCTGAATATCATTTTATTCAGAATTTTAGCTATTTAATTTAGAAGATATCAAAAATACTTATAAAAAAAATTAATTAACTAAAAATAAAACTGAATAAATTCAATATATATACATTATGGTACTGGTTTACTATTAATAAAGAGAGTAGAAATTGATATTATTTTTGCAATCATTAATTCAAAATAATAATAATAAAATACACACACACACACACATAATATATAAAACATTTAACATTTTAATACAAAAATTAACATGTGCACTGAAGAAACCATGCATTTTGGTGAAGAAGTACAACAAATAGACAAGCAAAACTGAAAATTTATACACATATTATATTCTGACCTTAAAGACGGTGTACCCTTTTGTAGGTTCTTGGATTGTTAAATGATAGGATAGGACCGGGGCAACAGGAAAAGGGATAGCATTCCATGTAATTGATATACTAGAATCTGCAGGAATCATTCTCACAATTTCAGGTGTCATTATTGGTGGCACTTTGCTGGGATATGTGCTGATCACCACGCTTGATTCAGATGTTACCAACTGCATTATTCCAGACCAGGCTAATAGTAATACCACGCGAAACTAAAAGAAATGAAAAAGTATTTAGATTCATAAGAGCTTGATGACAATTAAATAAGAAAATACATAATACAAAGTGGCTTCTTATATAAAATTATTATTAGTTTTAAATAAATTAAGACTGAATAAAACAAAAACCTATTCAAACTAAATATTTGTTTGTGTTTTTATAATATTATGATAAGTATTGAAATGAGTGAATACAATGTAGGTATGTCAATATAAATTAATCTAAGAAAAAATATATTTAAATATCATTTTAAGACATTTAAATTTTGTGTAATTTTAAAACTTCTTAAAATCTGCAACTAAATTAGAGTGCACAATAAATTTCAATTTTATAATGCCACCATTATACATATAATAAAATTGTTATAGTACCTGATAGTTTGTATAAGGGCGTAGATTATCCAATTTTATTATAGAATCATTGATCCACAATTCTTTTTGGCAATATTGCCAGGTTTCCGGATTATTTTCATATTTCCATTGAACTTTGTATATAAATGTTTTCCTTCTCACGCCCTTCCACTGAAGCTTTAGAGATTTATCGGATAGAGAATCGGGAACTAATGATGGCGGTGGCAACGTACCAATTTCGGCTGAAAATAATAGTTAATTATTATTAATATTATGAATTATAATGAAACAGTTGATTTAATATTAAACAGATAAAATTAAAAACATACATTGGACTTTTTGAAAGTATAAAGTGATTGCATCATTACAACCAGCAATACAGTATAGTTTGCTTTGAGAAATGTAATTTGCATTCAATTTGTCCTGTAACAATTTTTATATTTAGTTAAGAAGTTCCTTAACATAATTCCAAGTTCATAATACAAAATTATTAATTTACGTATGCATTAATACTTACACAAACTTTCGAACAATTACTAGCGAGTGCTTCATGCCACAGTGCACATCCTCTAACACACTGAAAATAAAAAAATTAAAAGTTATTTTGAATCAAGTCTAAAAAAATATAATCAATATAATTTAATAGCTTTTTGTCACCAAATAATGTAAATCAACATATCAGGTAAGTAGTACTCAGAATTCAGATACTTATAAAATGTCTATTTAATGTAATACATAAAAAAAAAAAAACAATTTATTTTTATGCACTTAACACTTAATTCTACAGTTATTAGGTGTATATCCCAAAGCTGTAATTAATTTACACACTGAATCAAAGGTTTGCCTAAACAATGATATGTATAAGACATGCTGTAAAAAATTTGTTCTTCATTATATCTATGATACCACTGCCTATCATTCGAATGACAAGAAATGATAAATAGTATCCAAAGAAATAACTGTGAATTAAAGAAAAAAAGACTGGTGAAACCGTACTTGATGTACTAGGAGGATTCGCAAACAATCTAAATGTAGTCGGAGAAAGAAAAAGAAACATTAACACACAACAACGCTTACACAGGAAACAAAGAAAGTCAGTCGAATGATTAATGAGGTGAAAACTAAAGTGATATAAATAAATGACAAATGAAGGGGTGAAAATTTGGAAGTTGAGAACTGCGTTTTTTTTTTGAAAAATAACGGTTGAGTATTGAAATAGGCAGTCGCATTTATAAAGCGGAAAGGATATTTAATTGCATTAATCAAGACTTCAGTGGTTTAAAAACACGGAAAACGATGGGAATAGGGGCAATGATAATTGTACGGCAACCGGAATAAGGCCAAAGAAACACGGATGGAATACAACGCGGCAAGACCAAGATTAGAAGAAGTGACGGACCGAGAGAAAGGAATGTAAAGATGAAAAAGAAATAAGAAGACACCATCGACTGAACTCTTGCAGAGTTATAAAAAGCCAAAGGACGAAATTTTGTTTGTCATAAATTTAAACGATTTAAATACACAAAGTGTATATTATTTGCCAGTGCGTCTGTTACTATAAATAATAACAATAATAATAATACATTTCAAAAAATACATATAGGTTGTTTAATTTGTTGTTGTATTATTATTATTATTAGATTATTTTACTCTAATATTATCAAGTCACTATACAACCGTTTTATCATTTGATAATATATAGAAGTCTACTCAGAGTCTAAAGTTCATAGGACATAGGTGCCAGTGTACACTTTAAATAACGACGATGGCAATCAAATATTGAAATAAATAATACCCATATTCAATAACCTTATCTATTTATACATTGGACAACTGGATATCGAAAATACGTAGCAACAGCAGTCAGTAATAGTAGTTTTAATAATATATTCGTACATAGTTTAAGGCTAGAAACAAGAAGTCAGCAGCAGTAGTGAACGTTACACAAACGATTTTTTTACGTCAATATTCCGTACAACAATTTTTGAAAAAAAAAAATAAATAAATATTCAAAAGTAAAAAACTCGATTGCTATTGATATTTAACGGTTAAATAATAATAATAATAATAATCATTGAAGAACGAAGTTATAATTATACGTATGACGTAAATCGTCGTCTCGTCGAAAGAAAAACAGACGTATTACAACAATTGTGCGAAGCACATCTCTCTGCAAAACAATATTTATATAATAGTATTTAGCTAAATTATTATACGTATTGTGTAATAATATTTTTGGGAAAACAGAACACTCTGGGAAATACCAATCGGATCAGATGAAAAAAATTAATTCGTTTCTAAAAGTAAACACACACAAACGTGGTGTGTCAACTAACAATAATGGAGAGAAAAAAAAATCCGATTCACAGTTTTCGCGCGGCGGATGATCGTCGTCCGAAAATATGTAAAAATCGTATGGAATTCAACGAGATCTACTAACGGTTTCATTCATTTTCCAACGAGCTAGAAATCGGTCTAGAGAATTAATTTTCAAATGCTTAAAATTTAATTTCATATTTAAATATCATATTATATTAAATTAATGACAAATCTAATAATAATAATGGGCGAAGAAATCGAGGATCAGATCAACAAAACAATTTTATTGTTTTAGAAAACAATTATTATGATTTTTAAATCATTCATTTGTGTCTTTTAACGAATCGAATAGTCACCGCGTATTGTATATCTAATTTTTCAAACGCCTTATTATTATTATGGTGTGGACAGAGTGTAAATCAACATCATCTTTTAAACAATACAGTCTTGGACGACACAACAATTTCCTCCTAACAATTAAATATGTTTTTTCCATATAGTATACAGAATGTGATAAATAATTTTTCGTAATCGAAGTCCACTCCTCTCCTATACACAGTTTTCATTACCCTTATACATATGTATATATGGTATAATAAATCTTAGTGATAATAATGTAGTAAAGTAAAAAGAGATTTTTAAATTTACGAATAAAACAATTTTTTTTTTTAGAAAAAAAAAAAATCTGGTACTGAAAGTGGATAATTTTTAAACGTTTAAATATCCATTTTGGTCACTTTTTGTACCGGATTCTTTTAAGGCTGCTCTGTATAGTTTTTTTTTTTTTTTTGTAAATCAATCTTCGAGCGAACACAACGAATATCATCCCATACTGTATTTATTTTTTTTTCGTTTTGTTTTTGCCGGTTTCATAATACAAAACTAAATTGTTATTTTCATAATATTGAATTGAATCACGCGTTGACCACGACCAAACAACAAAACTCTCTCCGATGTGTTCCGAGCGGCAGCAATTCACACGGTACCCACCCAACACATCCATCATCACCATTCATCATCCGGGGGACCCCTTAAACACACCACACACTACAACAAGCAGCAGCAGCAGCAACAGCGTACTTTTTTTTTAATTCGATAAAATAATAGTCAGGGTTACTTGTTAGTCAATCCACGAATGCGGGTCCAGAGAGAGAGAGCAAGCCCCTCCGCACATTTATATATATATCATCAATTTGACTTTGTTTAACAGCAATAATAATTATTATGAAACACGTACATATAATATATTATAGCAGAGAGCAACGCGGAACGGACTGTTTATTAATAAACTACGAGGAGACTACGCCGAATACAATAACGAAACGCGTTTTGTTTGAATTCGAAAATATTACACCACAATATAGGCTAAAGAGTAATAATAATAATAATAATAATAATAATAATAATAATAATAATAATAATAATGTATATATATATGTATATAAAATACACGATAAAACCGTATTTAAAAACATTTTAAAAAGACTTGTTGTGTGCGTATATACAAATACTTTTTTTTTTTTTTAACTCTACTAGAATCACCACCGCACGTGAAGAATGCGTGTTTTAGATAACGAAATGGAAAAACATAAAAACACACTTTCACACACACACCTACGTGTTTATGTATGAGCAGGGGGAAAAGAAAAAAGATTTTTGAAAAAGATCGTCTTTGTTGTTCCCAACACGCACAATAATATTGTATTTGTTTGAAATTTTCACACGCGCAATCGAATATAATAATTGTCGATTTAAACAGATTTTTGTTTTTTTCTTTAGCTTTTTAATCAACCAAGGGAATACGATTAATTATTAGTGGCGCGTATTGGCCGATAACGTGCCACCACATTTCACACACTAACTGGTTATAGGATATAAATTAAAACGTTAAAAATAATTGATTATTCGAAATAACCAATTATTATACAATGATAACACATATTGAACAAATGACTTATTGTTTGTTTGAGGTTTTATTAAAAATATAACAACTAAAGTCTCAAATACTGTTTTTACAATTTTAATGACATTCGTTCACGTAGATAAGAAAAGAAAATGTAAATGCTACTCATTATGAACGACGATAGACGAAAAATCGATTCGTAAACACAATCCGATTTCTTTGGTATTTGAATTATCGTTACGCTATACGTACTCTTAATATTTAGTTATATTATCACGCTTTCCTTTTTTTTTCCTCTCTCTCTCTCTCTCTCGTTTATAATGAATAAACTATTAAGATCCGAGTTGACAAAAAATAACAAAATGTCGTTATAATCGTGATATAGTAATTTAAATATTTTATAATTTCGCCCAAACACGCGCACGCGCAGGTGGTAAGAACGACGACGACAGGTATCTGTGTATGCAGTTCGCCATTGAAAAATAACGTATTACGCGCATATTATATTTGAAAGGGCCACGACGACGAAAAAGGCTACTACTACTACTAAGTGTAATGTGAATTTAATGTTTTATTAATTAAACGAAAAATCAAATCAAAATAGTTCTCATTTTTATTATCATCACTCGTAATATATGTATAAGGGACGCGAGTATTATTTTATTTTAAATGTTGACGACTCTTACTCCTACAGGGTATTGTCGTCGCGTTGAAAAGCTTTGTAATAAAATCATGTGGTCGCGAATTGAATTTCAATTTTATCATCGCCAACAAAAATAATATGGGCGGATATATTATAGAAATGCCGAAACGGAAATTAACATATGTTTTTCAGGCGGGAAAAAATAGAAATTTTGTATTCAGAGGAAAATCTGACTCGCCTCCTCATCCCTTATGTACACAAGAGGATAGATATTATTAGGTATACATATTACAATAGTTTTTTTTTTTTTTTTTGTTAAACATAAAAGAGAATTATGACAAATAAATACGAAAAATAATAATCAATACGATTTTTAAATAAAATAAATATTACACCTTATACATTTGTAATCCATTACACACCGCTGTTAAAAATGTCAATTTCTCGTATACCTGCGAATTATCATTAAGAAAAAAAAATACTCAAATAATATAAAGAATTCACAATGTATGAAAACCGATAATTTACAGAAATTCGGAAATTGGCGTTAAACAAAATCATGTTAGATTTTTTATAAGGATACAAATTGTAACACTTATGTTCTATATCAATTATTATTATTATTATTATTAGTAAATTCCAATCTAAAAACACAAACGCTTATATATTTATAATAAGAAGAGTAATAAGGCAAATTTCTTTAGTTTTTATAGGAATAAATGTTACGTACGGTGTTATGCGTAACCTAACTATTTTATACCTAAGGATTAAAGGCTTTACATAAATTACAATTAACTTCTATTGTCTGCAATGAGGCAGGAAACGTTCAATAAATATTTGTTCCAAGCGACATGTTATAATAATAAAAGTGCCTTGGCCACTTGATTCAATCATTGTGTACTGCAAAATAATTACGCATAATAATAATAATAACTTGGCGATTTAAATGTTGTCGATTTTAAAATGCTATACTAACTAAACGTACGCGGTATCTGTACACGATTAAAAAAAAAAAAATTAATTAATATTAATTAATATTAGTACGGAATTTAAGTAAAATTACAACAAACTACTGAATTCGGTTAGAATTTAAATACGATTATAGTAAAATATCGTTAAAAATAATTTTGTATTTAAAAAAAAAAACGTGAATTTTTTTTTTTTTATAAGCTATTAAATTAAATCATGTTAAATATCGTAAAAAAATTACGAAACAGAAGTTTTTTTTACACTCGTCGACGAGAAGAGACAATTTATTTAGATATATCCCGAGGATACAGACCCATTTAAGTGAATTTTGTTCACACATTTTATTAAACTACACTCGCATGTACACAAGTCTGCACACAGCAACAGTATCTACCTCCTAATTATTATTAATTATGATATTATTTAATAGTTGTTTCAATGTAGTATATTTATTGAATTTTAAAAACACGCGCTAGTTAAAAATGAATTATTTTCGTAAATAATTAACACTCGAATCAAATAACTAACACTTTTTATAATCGTTTTAATGTTTCAAAAAGTTAAAATATTAAAAATAATATCAAAAATACACGTTTACATTGTATCATTCATGATTCAGTCAGGGACTCGCCGAGTACACCTACACCGGATGAAAACGCTATGAATAATAACGTTGTTGTTCATGGTTTAGTACTTTCGTAGCTTGACAACTAACTGTGACAAAAAAAATTTTTTTTTACCGCACGCTGCAACGGACTAATTTTTGACTATATTATAATACATTATTAAACCCTCATTTTTTTACCCAACACATATAGACATGAATGTGTGTGTGTGTATTAAAAAATATACGCGATATTGTAAATCAATATAGTAGTATTTTAATATATATATAAATGTATCTATTAAAAATTTTGTTTTAAAAACACGGCCGTTTTTTTTTTTTACAGATTCGATGAAAAAAAAATATCACGAAAAAGGGTTATGGCATTAATTCACGTTATATACACACACACGGTGTTTAGTTCATCATCCCATTGTTCAATGGTTTGTGAGCGGTCGAGTGAACTTCCGTAGTAGGCGCGTCGCCCTTCACGTGTAGTATACATCCAAACCAAATCATCCCCACCTGACGTTTAGATTTTTAACGAAATTCCGACAAATTATTTTACGTCCGGTTGAACAATTTCATTTCACAATAATAATAATAATAATAATAATAATAATTATTACAAATTAAATACTTATGTAACGTGCACGCGTAACAATAATGTTCGAATACAAATATTATAATACTAATATATATAAAAAAAACAAAAAAAACAAACGGGTTGTACGGGCGCCAAGAGAGAAGGAAGAGCTTATTAAAAACGTAATAAAAATAATATTGTAATGCTTTTATAATAGATACCTCGGCGATTTCGACAACTTATTGTACGCGATGGATGATGATGATGAAGCCCCCGGCGAATATTGGGGGAAACGCGGATACAATACTATGTACGGAATAAAATTACAACACGGTTTGATTTGACTAAACTCCCTCTCCTAAACGTACGATATAAATATTTAAATCGTTTTTAGGGTTTCGGCATACGGACGGGGTTATATTTTACGCCCGATCACACATCGAGAGTGTAATGTTACGCGGTATATCCATCCGCATTGGCATTCGCACGAAAGCCGTATTATTGTGACCGAGAATAATATGTTCAAAAAACCGGATACGGACAACAAATTTTTATTTTTACACGAAGATTTCCTCTCTCTCCCCACCGACTATTTTTAATTTTTTATTAATGAAATACTGTACGAGAATAGTTTAATTCTCGTACAGTCTTTCATTAAATGAAAAATTACAAAGGCGTAGAGTCAAAATGTTATGATTAAAAAAAAAAAATACTTAAAAAATACTTATCCATTGCATAAAAAAAAATCGTTACCTGATTCACTACACATTCAGCATCGCATATGAGTTCTCCGTGATTTATAGTTTCGTTCTGAAAGTAAATAATCGCATTTCAAATTAATTAAAATGTAATAAATGGTTGTTTATTGCTATACTACATTAATATTTATTACACAGTCCACAACGACCCGATTATAATAATAATATTATTATTATTATGTATCAATGTTCACAATACATAAACTATTATTAGAAAATCGTATTTCTTAATTAAAATTAAAGTGCATAGTCTTAAGTTCATATATATATATATATCTGCACACATAACATTGACATATTATTTTTTTTTCTATCGAGTTCATTATTAACGTACAATTTTTTTTTTTTTTTGTTATATATAATTTATACCGATTATCATTTTATTTTTATTTTAAATTAAATTTACTCGGGTATGTTTATTTATTTATTTATTTTTTTTTTTTGTATATATGCCTAACACCAGAAAAGAAGGCACAAACCGCGATTTAAAATATTTTACCTATTTATTTCGTAAACGTTTCTTTTTCCAACGTTTCAACTCGTTCATTATGAACAATATGTGTTTCGGTAACATTATTCAGTAAAAAATCCGATCTGTTGCGTTAAAAAAACAAAAAAAACTAAAAATATTATAAAACGCTAAATACAATATGTCAGGCCGAACAAAATTATTAAATATATGTTCGGAAAAAGGAACAATATAATATGTAATTGTCCGTATACGTAAACATCGAATAGAAGAAAGTAATACGTGTGAGAAATTATTTTCCGTTAAAAACAAGTGCGCGCCCGAGGAGTCGAGGAGAACACCAAAGAGAGACAAGGAGAAAAAAAAAATCACATTTTTTTTTTTTTTGAACAGGTGGTTGAATAAATGTTCATTATATACCCTTTAAAACGAGCGGACATCCTGTCCTTGTGCACACGGGTTCGTTAAAACCCGTCTGGAAGATCATCCAACCATCACTGTTAGACAGCAGCAACCTATAATATATTTTTGTTACCTACGCGAAATACTCGAGTTCGCTACATATCACTCTTTATTTTATAAAATATTACTATGGGTACACTATCATTTACTACAAACAACGATTTTTTTTATTGTTTTAACGATAATATCTAATAATAACTATGGCCTGAAACCTCAGGAATATACACTCTTAAAATTGTTATTACTTTAAATTAAAATAAAATTATTTGATTGAAATTCAATATCTACCGCGTGTATCAAAATATACGAGTTGGAAAAAAACGAATTTCAATCTGAAAACTATTTATTTTTTTATGCGCGATTTTACGAATAGTAAAATACACAAATGATAAGCCGCGACACTCCAAATACAAAAAAAAAATTCTCTCGTTGTCATAAAATGATGTAAACGAAAATTCAAATAACGCGTAATAATAGAAAAATGTGAAAATTAGTTTTGTTTAGGTATTCTCACGAGTAGAGAGAGAGAGAGAAAAATACACTTTGGACTAGAAAATATCGGAATAATTATTGCGATTGTTATGAATTAAAAAACTTTAAAGTGTACAGTGCGCTAAATTATTTTTATCAATGATTTAAATAATAATGACGCAATTCCATATTACTTAGAACACAACAATACGATACTGGTAATAATAGAATTAATTTATAGTAAAATAATAAAATAGATTTGTTCATTAAAAAAAAAAGAAAAATTATGCGCAGTTATCAAACATATTGAAATCGTTGATCTTTTATAGTAGTAGTACGAGGCAGAATATTTTTATTCTTCGCAAAATATAAAAGTAAGTATAATCAAATGCACATAATAATTATCACTTAAACCGCTTTCTTTGCACTCTCAGACTTCAACACAACCATCCACCAAGGTTTGTAACCACCATATGGGTGTTTTATTTTATTTCAATTTTCAAGAAATATATTATTTCATTAACGATCAAATTATAGTGAGATGAGAGAAATTTCTTTTAAATTCTATTACTTGTGCCTTATTAAACAGAAAAAAAAAAGAAAAACAATAAATTTCAACATTATAATATACGAGTATATCGTGTAACCTATTATTTATAATAACTCGTATTCTGATAGATATTGTACAACGGACAATAATTAACGATTATTATTAATTGTTCTGGGATTTATTTTTAACATTATTTTTTAAATACTGAATTATAAATATAGGTACCGTATTGGATATTTTGATTAATTATTATTTCGGATGTTTTTAACTAACTTCAAATTTAGTTTTCAAATTTACTTGTAAAAAAAATAACGGTTTTTAAAAAATCTAATGAAAATAACATTTTCAACAATAAATAAACAAAAATCAACCAAAATTAAAAGAAAGTAAAAACGTTTTCAATCCAAGGAATAAATTATAATAATAATAATAAATAAGTGAGATATGATCACCTCTGTACATATTTTATACAATAAAATACAAATAACTTATGGTAAATGTGTGTGTGTGTATATATATATATATATATATATTACAATTTGTGAACACATACACACAACGTGATATATACCTACATCAGAGGACACAGGTTATCATAATTTAAATATTAAAACAACAATAAACATAAAGTGGAGTTTTAAATTAAAATGGCAACCAAAAAGAGACAATATCATATAAATGGAAGAACCAAAATTGTCATCATCACATCAAGTCACTAAATAGCGTTAATTAATTTGTGTGTTTTTTATGTGTGCGGGAAATGTAAAAAAAAAAAAAAAAAAAAAAAAACAATGGTGGTTTATATAGTGTTCTATTTTTAACCGTATTTAAACTCTCGTTATTGCCTTATTACATAAAACAATGAATAGGGCAATGTCGATTAGCTCTGCACAAATAGAAGTTACAAACATCTTTTACAAAAGCATTTAAAGGCTATTCATCTTCACTGATAACCCATTTAGTAAAGTTCACACCATTAATTTTAATTGCAAGAGCCATCCAACATCGTCTGTTCCATTTTTTTTTTTATCTAAAAACACAGGTTATATCATTACGTATCCATTCCTTAGGCAATAAGCATAAAGATTTGTACATAAATTATAAAATTACTAATTAAATCCAAACTAATATAGTTAATGTAATAAAATAAAAAAAAAAAAATATATTAAATAAAAATTAATTAGGAAAATCATTTTCTATAATGTATACACGCACACGCATTTATACTTTATACCCAACAAAATAATGTACAAGAAAAATAATAATAATAATAATTGTACATGTTTTTCAACCAATTAAATATATTGTTTTTCATTTTTCAACTACAGTTATAATAAATATTATGTCCTACACAACACTAAATACTGTTTACAAAATATACAAATATAATTTTTTTTCATACATATATATACTCGTAATTTGATATTACTTGGAACCTGCATACTACATTATATATAAAACTATTATAAGATCATAGGCCAAATGCGTGTCTTTTATCATAAGCAGTAAAGTTAATCAATTATTAAATTATTTATTTAAAGTAACAGCAACAATAAAACTTTCATTACCAATTATTAATGTTAATCATTAGTTGTAAGTAATAACTAATAAATAAACACGATATAATATACAAATACAAACGTATAAATATTTAAATATTTTTAAACGAACGATTTTTACTCCATTATTTGACCTTAATAGTTAATATAATATACATGGGTATACATAAAAATTTTACGATTTCGTTTTTAATTATTTCCATACAAATAATCTGTTGGATTATGGACATACGCAGTAATACTACCTATACCATAATTCAATTATATCCTTAGATATAAAAAAAATATTATAAATCAATATTAAAAGAATTAAAAAACTATTTGAATTTTAATGCGGTTTTACTACAATGATCACGCCTGAACATTTATAACAAATTAAAATTATTTTTACACAAGTTATTAATTTTTCAACCACACACAATCCCCGTCTGTAGAAAATTATATTATAATATTGATACAATTTAATCAATTTTCGATATAAATATGTACATAAAAACCGTTTGCAGAATGGGTGAAAAACAATTTTTTGATAAAAAGTACTTTCTCATTTACCTTCCCGAACGTTTTTACGAAGTTATCTTTGTAGGTATATTTTTATTCTTCTACGACTGTATGGAATTTATGAGTTTTATTATACCGCCAGTACTTCCTATACCGATTTATTTTAACCGTACACACTCGTGCGCAATGCTTCTCGAGTTTGCTTATGATTTTTGTATTGCGCATATTTTGTGTGTAATATTTTATACAGTAATGCACGCTGTTCAAAATAAAAAAAATCGATATTCAAAAAAATTTTTTTTACAATAAATCCAAAGCCCCATCGGATGATCTAGGTCTTGATTTTAAGATAGAAAATTCTTTTTTTGATATTATTATTACGAAATCTTATCGTCTACGAGCTTCGCTCCTGTCAATAAATACTACAGCCAAATCGACCAATGCATTTTGACTCCGTTATGATATTATGTCTCAAATGCGTTTCAGCGTCGAAAAAGACCGTTAGGCTAAAAAAAAAAAAGTTTCACTGTTACACGTACACAGACGTAGTTGGGGCGTGTAAGGAAATCCGTCATTGCGACTAACTAACCATTACAAAAATCGAGAGGATTTGGGGCCATGCGCATACAGAATTTTATAATCGAAGACACTCGATGGATAATATCAGTTGTTCGATTTCTGAGTCGATATAATATAATGATGATATATGGTAATGAAAACCTCTCAACAATCCCGTTCTGGAATCGAAAATTTACCTATTCATTTTGAAACGAATTGTATTCAACAAGTGAACTAACCTAACCACCAAACTAGCTTGCTCGATTCGTTGATCTATGCAAGTGAGACTTTGTGGGCTTTATTGTAACACAGAGTCGAGTTGCAAATTGTATGGAGGCATCAAAAATATATTCAAAAATAGCTGAAAACGTTTGAGGAATTTTTTTCCGATATAAAATGGTTTAATTTGTATACCTGTTAAAGTTATCCACTTTACAATATTATCAAAAATGACGAAAACTTGATTGTGAAGACGTCATTGATGAGGTTTTGTTCGATCGAGTATTATTTTACGTCATGTGTGTAAAAAAATTTTAGTGGTAAGTTAAAAATAGTATTCCGCCTTCTCATAAAATCGAAGTAAACTGTTTACGTAGTACTATTTAACATTGTTGTTAAATTAGACTTCCTGTTGTGAGTGCACCCAATGGGTTCAACACATGGGCGATTTGGAAAATTCGGAATTTATTTTATTTTAAAATTCATTTTCCCGCAAAATTCATTATTTTGTTTGTACGTCATTACGTTTGTACCGTTATTTACTATAATAGAAATCAACAACTCCATTTCCGTTTTAAAATGTTTTAATTAATTTTGTATTAATTTTAAACCTATGGCACATGTACGAATAATATAATGTGTTAATATGTATTATACCGAACGGCGACAAAGGTTATATTATAGGGATTGAAAACGGAGATTTCTCTCTTTGTCTTGCACACTCGAAACACAGCAACATAGACGTTTCATACCTACTTCCACTGATCGATCAATAGTGATGTAACAATTATTTGAACTCTACTCGAGACACTTGTCGTCCACACATTTCTAATTTTTTCCCCCATAACTCTCCAAAATTAATCGAACGAAAAAAAAATTCTAATATTCAGTTTTTGGCGGTCTGAAGATAAAACCAAATTGTATTTACAAGCTTTCGAGACATGTATGAACATTTTTTATATATATATATATATATATAACCTGAAGAATTACCAACGTTATCGCTCATTATTAACTCAACAATAATTTTATTACTTTTCATATAACTGAACAAAATCATTTGGTAATATTATTTTATCTAATAATTTTCAAGTTCATTATTAATTATTATTTTACAAAATATTTGATTTCCAATAAGTCAAATATTTATAACATCGGTAAATAGCGCAATAATATATTGTGATAAAAATAATAAGTGTAGTAATAAAATACTACGTTGAATATTGGTTATTGGTCGTATACACACGGTCTGCAGTCAGATCTAATCGCGTCCAATAGTCGGAGGACTTTGAACAGAACTTTAGACTCGTTTAAACTTATCCGGAGCGTTTTTGTCCATATAATTTTTAACGTGTAAAAATTCGCATCGATTCTTTGAGAAAAATCCGAAATATGAAAAAAAAATCATCGCTCGATCTAACAAATCTATATATACAGATTATGTAAAATCACATGTCACTCTATCATCTCCCATGGTTTTTCCATTTACACAGATAAATAAACTTTCAACGGGAGTATTGATTTTGCCGATGATACCCGAGTATATTACAATTTCAATCATAATTCAACCAGTGGTTTTTTTCAAAACTCTTTTCCACATCGATCAATAATAATAATAATAATAATAATAAAATTCCCGAAAACGTCCCGTCAAAGAAACAAGTACACAGAAGGATACAAAAACAGATTAATTTATTCCGCGTGTACACATTAGCAGTACACGAATAAAAAAAAAAAAAAAAAAAATGATATTTTCCTAATGTGTCTGACGCGATTTGCTTATAAATCTGTTGGGGCGTTTGGTTCGACTTTTGTGAAAACCATTCAAAAGTCCCCCACGATTAGTTATTTTTAACGGCAGTCTTTTTCCTTTTGAGTACTTACTGCACTAAACCCACGTTCGGCTAAGTAGAATGACGGAAACGTAATAAAAAATTGTGTGTGTGTGTACAACACGACCCACAATCCAAGATGAATTATAGTGAATTTCTATTATCCAACCCCTCCCAATGAGCTTGGTAACATTCACAGCCCGCCTGCTATTCATTCTATAGAGCGGTCCACTCTGAGAGACGATGATTTCATCGAGTTAAACCGCCGGATAACTTCTCCCGAGTAGTTTGAATCGAAATCCGTTGATGCAAAAATTTCTCTTTATTATTTTCCGCATACAAAACGAACATAATTTTAGTTTATTCATTAAATCAAAATGAAGATTTACACAATATCTTTTGTTAATTATTTTAACGTATGTACGTAAAAACGAGCGTATGTACTCGTAAAGACGTGTTGTATCCACCGGAATCGCAAAGTTTTTCTTCGTTCGTCCTTGGAAAAAATTTTCCAAATCGAAAAAAACGACAAGTACGCGGGAATATTTAATAATTAAAATGTGTTACGCGTCGGAGATTTAAATATAAACGGGAGTGCAGGCAGCACGTCTAAACGAGCAAAAGGGGACCGCGTCGCGTAGTATAACGTCCATTTTATTCGGCATTATTTTTATTAATCACATCGTGGGGATTTTGGGATCGAAATATAAAATTAACGCGCACTTACGGTAATCACGAGTCGGAAACCAATAACAACGAAATTACAAATAAGGATGGACATTTACGTAATATTTATCTCATTCGTTTATCAACATATCGAACATTTCGATCAACAGTTTAAAATAACTACAGGTGATCGGAAACATTAAGATAATATTAACACCCGGTACCGGATATGAAGGCGAAACTAATTGCGCGATAAAACTTGATTGTTGAAAACTTGAATGGATCGTTCGGACGATATTATTGCGTGAAACGTAAATCGAGAATAATAATAATAATAGAAAAAAAAAAGAAGATTTCTAAAATCATTTAAACGTTTCCAGATCGGTTTAGAGCAAATATCTCTGCGGCGAAGCGTTTGACCGTATATAATTTTTCTAAATTAATATATTTTCGAAGAGTCACGCGTTTTGCGCTAAAATATTTTATAACAATATTGGGCAATAAACATACGTAATTAATATTTCACGGAGAATAAATATTATGTTCACCTGAAAATCGCATCGTTCGTTACATTCCATACGAACGGGATCCTTTTGCGAATCCGACAATTGTGCGGAATTGGCCGCCTTCGACGACGACGACGGATGAGTTACTGCCAAAAACGTAAAAAACACGAGAAGTCGATTAGCCATGACGCATAAAAAATACGCCCGTTCGGGAGAGAAAAAAAGAAAAAGAACCGAAAAGTTCCCGGTAAACCGGTTGCAACCGAAAACCAGCGCGACCGGAGCACCCGAATGTGTCGACTGTCGCGAACGAAACATTCGAATGTTGGCGGGCGCCTATCGTCTCCCGGTGGGTTCCGCGTACAGGTACGCAAACCGTCCGCCACCGCGCTACCGTCTGACAACACTTACCGCGATGTTATCAAACGTTCGTAACCACCACCGCGGTTATCACGTTACCAATCCGTATCACAGGTGACGATGAGTGATAAGACCCGACGGAACCGTATCGGTATCATCGTCGACGGACCGTTCGCGAGCACTATACGAATAAATAATTTACACGATACCGCGATTTTCGCGTGTGTCCCGCCTGCTCGCCACTGACATTCGTCCCGTCAACGCCTCTCGGCTTTCGCGCATTATTTATGCACTCCAATTGGCGTTCCGTCCGTGCGCCACCGAATACGCCCCCCGTTGTGTACATACAGTATCGGCGCCAGACACCGTAGTCGCGATGAATGTTGTATCGCCGTGTCATCATAACGCCACGGGTTACGTGTTCGCCGAGCCGGTATGGGGCTCTGCTTCACGACTCTTCGACGACGTCTGGACTATGTAGCGGCGAATACGTGAAGCGGCCCAACACCTGCAATACTCTACAGGTACATTATCCCCGAAACGTGTGTCGGTGATGTCACTGTGTTCACGTCACACCACACTCTAATCTCCAATCGTATCGATTCGATCAAACGCCAAGTCCTAATGTCCCGTTTAATCGCACCACAATCTCATTACTCCAGATCTGTGCTGTAAACCTATTCTATTCACTGTACATATATATTCTGACCCGTTGTTTTTAAGATTGTAACAAGATCCATAAAATAACCAAGTCCTATACATATATATATATATATATATAATCAGTACAAAATGTAAGTACACAATAACAAATAATTTCATCTCGCACCTATTGGAGATATATGTAAAGATATCGTAGTGTTTTTATTTACCTTTCAGTAATTCTAGAAATTTTTTTAGTAGAACTTTTATTTAGTGAAACATTTTGAAAAGAATTGCCATCTTGTCTGATTTCAAATATTTTCCTAAATTCCTTGTTCCATACTACTTTTTTGTTATTACCATTACGATAAATGAAATAAATGTGTTCAAATCATTTTATTTCGATTAATAAATAATTATATTATTGATTATGTAACAAATAATATGTCAATAATTTTTAATTACCAGTATCTTCGCAATTACAATAAAAACTTTTAACCACAACGTTGTTTTATGTTAAATTTATGTTTATTTATTTTTTATATTTGTTTTAGTTTTAGTTTTTTCAAAAAAAAATGATAATCGTGTGTAGTTGAACAAAACTTAACTTTTTTTTATAATTTTTTAAAAAATCAACACGTCAGCTATTCTCCTGGTTCATTAATCTAGTGTTTAGCCAGAATTAAGCATATTGCTAGTTTATTACTTGGTCGTGCTCATTATTAGTTTCTTTATCATAATTAATTTAATATATTTGTATGTTTATTATTTCAATACATGTATGTTTTATTTTCTATTTTTATGGCTATTAAATTTGAATACTATTAATTAAATATTATGTTTTTACAGGTTTCTAATATTTTATGTTGCAAGATATATCAGAATATTTTTTATTGAATTATTATAATAACAAGATCATAAACCATACTCAGACTGATGTAAGTATAACATATTAATAATAAATAATTATTAACATCGATATTATGTATATATATATATGGAAAATTATATAATTCCCTCTTCATAGAATTGAATTAATCTCCATTGTAATAATGTAATAGAGAATTACAGATGAACTCATGTTCTATAAATATGTATGTGTTATATTGGCATATAGCATTTAGGATTATTAACACAAATTAGCGATCAATGATTGCGGTGATATTGTTTCATTACACATTTTAATTATTTTTGTTTTATTAAAATATATTAAAATAATTATTACTTGTCATCATAACTATTATCATAAATTTTATAATTGCAGTTAATTGAAAATTCTTAAAACTTACCAACAGCTGTGTAATTTAAAAAAAATGAGACCCACTGATGTACAGTTTTACCATTTGTTGATCCTACAAAATATTTATTTCATATTTTGCATACATTGTAAACAAGATGGCAGTTCCAATTAGCATGTGTCCTCATAAATCACAATGAATTAATGATTGTAACAATTATATTAATATTAAAATACCAATGAAATATACATTTATAATTAAAATAAGGATTTTTTTTTCAGGTTTCAGTTCTAACAAAAGAAAAACTATTCAATTTTAAATTCCAATACAGAAAAACATGGTTTTGAATATAATAGCACAAATACTTCTGACAATTAAATTGAAATCCATAACTTAGTTATTGTATGTTACTATGAAAAAAAATCGTTTTTTAGTATTAGTTTTTTTCAGTGTATTTGTATGGCTATGTATTAATCATTTTTTACTCAGTGATAATTTTATTACGAAACCGAATAATTATGTTGATGAAAATTTGGATGACTTTGAGTTGCGATTGAAAATTGAATTAGAAACACATAATTTAATACGAGAAAATATTAAACAACTAAATTTTTCAAACCAAGAATATAGTCATCAATTCAATAAACATATATCTAATTCTACAAGTATTGCAATATTGATAATCGCTTGTAATCGACCATCTATATCCAGATGCATAAACAAATTATTGAAATATCGCAAGTCAAAAGATGAATTCCCTATTATCGTATCTCAAGACTGTATTCATGAACGAACATCACAAGTTATAAAAAGTTTCGGCAGGGATTTAATTCATATACATCAACCCGATCAAAGAGAAATAAACGTACCACCCAAAGAGAAAAAATTTAGTGGATATTTCAAAATATCTAGACATTATAATTGGGCACTTAACCAAGTTTTTAACACGTATAACTATGAAACTGCAATAATTGTTGAGGATGATTTAGATGTCGCACCAGACTTTTATGAGTATTTTAAAGCTACACTTCCAATCCTTCAAAAAGATGAAACACTATGGTGTGTTTCTGCTTGGAATGATAATGGAAAATTTGCATTGATCGACAGAAATGATGCAAAACTTTTATACCGATCAGATTTTTTTCCTGGACTTGGTTGGATGTTGACGCGTAAATTGTGGAAAGAATTAATGCATAAGTGGCCTGTTAGTTATTGGGATGATTGGATGAGACATCCAGACCAGAGAAAAGGCAGATCATGCATACGACCAGAATTGTCTAGAACGAAAACATTTGGAAAAATAGGAGTTAGCAATGGTCTTTTTTATGAAAAACATCTTAAGTTTATTTATTTGAATGAAGTTCCAGTTGATTTTACCAAATTAAATTTAACCTATTTACTAAAAGATGAATATGATCGTAATTTTGTAGAAATGGTATATAAAGCACCACTTGTTAGTTTTAATGAACTTAAGAATAAACAAATAGGTCACAGCGATCCAGTGAGAATTACCTATTATACTAAAAATAACTTGAAATCATTAACTAAACTATTTGGTCTAATGGATGATTTTAAAAGTGGTGTGCCTAGAACTGCTTACAAAGGTATAATTAGTTTTACTTATGATAACAGAAGAGTGTATTTAACGCCTGTTAAAGAATGGCAAAGGTATGATCCAAGTTGGCAATGATACACAATCTTTTATATATTATAATATAGTTTTATATATTATGTAAATAATAATTAATAATTTTTTGAAATTATAATTATAACTAAATATATCTACACAATTAGTATAAAAATGTATATTTCGATCACCAAAGAAAGTTGTAGAATGTATTCGTAATAATTGGGAATTAAATTATTATTATTATTATTATTTATTTATTACTTTTTTTTTCTTCAAATTTTATAGTTCAAATGGCTGTTATGTACTACTAAGATTTTAATTGTATATTAAATTATTTTGTTATCTTGTTTATAAAATAATATCTAGAAAATGATTGTTTTGTTTTGTTTCGAAAATGTGGGTATAATAAATAATAATTAATATATTATTTAAATTGGTAGCTGTTTTATTTTGAATTAACATATCAATAAAAATATTTGTATATCTAATACAAGATATGATTTTTATTATTTTCTGTGGTTGTGTGTATATATATATATATATATATATAAGTATTAAGTGTTTATTATTAATATAGTCTAAATTAATAAAACACTGAATTGTCTATTAAATTTTTTTTAATTTAAATATAATATTTTAAAACTGGTATATATATATATTTTGTTATACCATATTTTATTTCGGATTTGGCTATTTTACACACTTGAAATTATTTAATTTTCTATCTAACAATAATTTATATTTTATTCTGATTTCTTTCCAATTATTGTGTACTCTTTAATAAATGAATAAGTAAGTATTACATACCCAATGACGTAGATATGGGGATGGTTTAAAGGGTTTCTAACTTTAAAAAAATTGTTCTTGTTATTTAAAATGTTGAAATTGCATTTCGTTAATTGTCAAATGAATAATGAATTTCAGTATATATTACCTGTACGTGTAATATTGCCATAGTTATATAAAGTTGAGAATCTTGAGCATTATTATACTGTATGTAGGCATATGAATGTATACAAGGTATAAATAATTGATGGGAAATATTGATTTTTGTTTTTACTTGATTGTATAAAATGCTGTACCTATGAGTAAATTTGATAGTTTGTTGAACTGAATCGAGTATTGTATATCTCTTGAAAAATCTACTCTTCGTAAAAACTGTACTTAACCTAATGATTAATGGGGAAGAAGTATTTAGATGTATTATGGTATAACAATCGAAGAGTTGCCTTCGTTTTGTAATTATTGGGGATTCAATCATTAAAAATTGCTTAATATATAAAATATTTTTATTTCAACAAAAATCCTTTGAATCGCTCTAGTAAATTTGTATCTACGCCACTGTATAAAAGTTATCTGCTTAATCAATCTGCCTGCGCAGGCGGCCGAAACGTGTGTGCACTGTTAGGGCAAGTAAGAATTTCATTTTAAACCACGTGGTTACGTAGGTACGGACTACAGTTGTATTGTACTGTGATTTATTATAAATTGATTATTAATATTAATAATAAATGATTTATTATTATATATATATATATATACTCGACGATGATTTTTAGTTTCGAAACACCGGTATAGAAAGAACATTTTAAAACAAAAGCATCTTATAATGGTCGTTGGCTTTTATATATATATATATTATATATAAAACATTAATTAATGATTTCGCAATTGTATTATGACGTATAAAACGTGTTTTATACATAAAAATATTTTTAATTTTCATAGAAACGTTCATTATACCGTGTGTGTATATATATATATATATAGATAGGTATTTAAAAAGTAAAATCACGCGAAAAACGTATTAAATAAATGCGGTGTAATTATAATATCGATGAAATAGTGAAAAATGCGCGGGAAAATTGCAAAAAGTCGCGTTAAATTTTTTTTTTGTACATTTTACAGTTTGTACTGCGCACAAACAGTAGAGGGAAAGAAAAAAGTTACGACGAATACGTCTCCGCGAGTCTTAAGTCATAATTTTTATAACGTTTTTGTACACTACATAATATAATAGATATACTTACTTGTTTTTTTCCGGGACACACGTTTTGCTTTTAAATATCGACCACGTACGATTGTAATATTTTCTTAGCTTCAGTTAATAATGTATTCGCATATAGAATGTATACAGGGTGTTTTTCTTGTCTACACTCAAAATTCTTACCAGAATAGGAGTGCTCCGATCTTTATACAGTCATACTCGATCTCCGGTAGATGAGTAGCAAATTGCATTTAGTCATCGGTACTTTAAAGAGGTCATTTTTTGATTTTCTCAAAAGCCCATAAAAAAAAAACATTAAAAGACTACCGAAAAATTACATAAAAACTCGATTTCGATTATATCGTTAGTTCTACGTCATTTTTTAACTAACGCGGTTATATAGAAATTTGAAATATTCACCAAATGTGTAACTATTTATCATGTATTATATTATTTTGGAAAACTTGTCTTTATACATTTATAGTAATTATTGATTTTTGAAATAATTAATTCATAGAAGAAGTAATGTTAGGTTTTAAATCTTAAAAATGTAATATACAATGTCAGACGTACGTATTACTTTCAACTATATTAAAAAAAAAAAAAAAATATTGAAAATCGCTTATCAAAATTTTCCTTAATAAACATTTCAAATCTTTCGACAAAATGTATTTTATTTTATTTTTTGTGGGCAAATAACACACGCTTGTTCAAAACTAATTGTCCTAGTAAATTTTTCTCGTTTTATTTATCGAAATTAATATTTTATTATCGAGGACAAAACAAAATTTGTTGTTAATTCCAAAAATTAAATAAAACACGTTTCGCGTCGCATTTATCATACATTGTTTCTACTGCATGAACGCGTATAATACAAGACACTTTTATACGTTTTCGTAACGACCGACGTTTTCATTAAATTTTCCATATACATAATATTATAATAATTAATTATTACTTGGCTTGTAATATATATACGCAGTCATAACAGGGCTCGGAACTATATATTATATATTATTGTTGATATTACATATTCACGGTAAAGCATCATTTAAAAGTTACGCTTACGAATTTGATATATTATATTATCACAACGTGAGTTGTATATAGTTATTTTTATTATTATTATTATTATTATTATTATTATTATTATTATTATTAAATGATTGATGTTACGAAAGGAATGCGTTTCAAAAAAGAAAAAAAAAAGTTGTTTTGAAATCGTGTAATATAATATAGAGATTATAAGTTGTGTATACGTGAACAAATTGGTTACATAAACATTATAATATGCAATCGATTGATGTTATTATTGGCTCATAATCATAAACGAACATCAACTATTTTTTTTTATAAATTTTTCATCGTAGCTATAAACAAAACAAATACCATGGAAAAAATATAATAATAATAAAAAAATGAAATTCATATATAAAATATTATTTATGTATGACACGAACACGTCCTCTTATTATTGTTTCGTATTTAATTTCTTTTTTAAACGATTTAAACTTTTCGTAAGATCGAAACTTGGACAGCAAACGCTACGAACGCGTTTTGCAACGGAAATTCGCGTTTCATAATTTAAAACCTGCACGAAATACACATTAAAATCCCACCAAGGTTCATTAAACATCGACTTATTCTTTAACTAACAATTTCTTTTTTCTTTTTTTAACACGAGTCAATTAAAAACTTTAATATAGATATATATCGATTTCGATTATAACAAAATATTCACAAAGTGGGTTAATGTGTTATTTATCGTTCGTTTTAGTTCGTACAAATACATTATTCAACAATTATTATGGTTTTTACAGACCATGAGACACAATATTTGGGAAATACAATATCAGTTCCATACTAAATTCCCCGATTTTCTTTTATATTTTAATTTTGATATTTATAAATAATAATAAACGTTCCTCGAGTTATATGTATTTTTAAACATTTTTCAAGTTCGAAGGAAAAGACAAACATTTATTTAAAATAATAATTCATAATAAAACCGAAATGTAATTGTTTCTATTTTAAACTAAACGAGTTTAAATACTTTTGTCGGGTATTATAATGTGCCCCGGAGATAAAGGACACGATGTCCGTTTTTGATGAAATTTAGTTAGCTTTGTGTTTTTGTTGTACACATTACGGTCTAAAAAAAAAATGAACACGGTTTCATTTTCCATCGTCTTATTTCTCTTACTTTTGATAACTGGACATAATAATTCTCTATACCTTTATATAGAGCGTAAAATGTACAAAATGAAGCCAACTAAATTTCATCAAAAATGGACACACGGTGTCTTTTACCTCCGGGATAGAGATATGAAAAACAATAAAAATCAACGGAAACCGGGAAACGTAATGTTTACATAATATATAAAGAAAAAAAAAAATCGCGAAATTTCCAGTCTTTGATTTTACAATACGAAATCCGAAATTGTTTGCCTACTTCTTCTCCATATTATATTATAAATAGTACGCGAAACGGGGCAAGTATATTATTACGTTCGTTTCGAATGGCGTTTGTAAATAAAAGTTTGTTGGAAAATAAACCTCCGGCAACGAAAAATTCAAAATCAAAATCATTAAGTGTCCGAAGAAAATAAAATAATGCTCGGCCTTGTAAGTATTGCAAGACACCCGCGCGTATTTTACACACACACACACACACACGTATTAAATAACTTTTCTTTTTTTTTTCATTGTTATTATTATGGCCTCAGGCTTCCGAGTTCATTATCGAGATTTCGCCGATAGGTAATTTCTATATATATATTATAATTGTAGTTATAGAAAAACTATACGTGTCGTGCACTTAAATACGCGTTTATAATTTTCGACAAAATTTATTGCCGTGTCGGTAAACGTCGACAATGGGTCTGTCACACAATGTTGTGTTATACGTTGAAAAAACACAATTTATTTTATTACTTATTGAACGTTTTTTTTTTTTAAAATTATTATTTATATTATATAATCAATAAAATACGGTACACGTGGTTTTGATAATGACAAGACATAGTGTAGATGGTATGAATGTAATTGAAAAAAACTCTCGTTCCTTATAGGTCGAATAATAAAAAAAAAAATTGCCGAACAATACGGCGTGTAAAAGCGAGATAAAAATATTACGAATTTAACTTTAACACCGAGACGCGTGTATTATTCGTTTTTCTCGCTCTACTATAATATGTATGTAGATATATTTTCTGCGATTGCGTAAAACTCTTACCAATATAAATATAAAAAATAAAATGCAAATGCAAATTACGAGTCCTCCGCACGAGTTGTAAAATAGATTGGAAACGATTTTATTACGCCGGGGAGCGATGATTATTGGGTAACGGCGGATTATACCTAAGAAACGTAAAAAGACGCGGGGGACGACCACCACCGGAGTTTTGGAAGAACGACGTAGTTACCGTACAGAAACCGGTTTGGTCGGCGATTCGTGAGAGGAACCACAACAGTGTATCCGACACACGCGCGCGTGCGCCGTGGATTCGAATGTTCCGTCACAAAGGTGGTCTCGGCGGCGTACACCGTTGCACACACGCCCTCGCACCGCGCGGCGAAAGATGCAGCGGCGGCGGCACCGGCACATTTTTACCGTCGTCGGTGTGTACAAACACCCGCGGGCGCACCCGTATAAGTGTCCAATACGGGTGTGCACGTACCGCGCAAAAACCACAGGCATTTTTCATTATTCTCGGCGTACTTTCTCCGTCACAAACCTCCCACGCACAATAGGTGGCGGCGGCCAAGCGACCGACGACGTCCACCACAAATGTATGTGGTGTCCCACTTTTACTTTCCGTTGCCGTTTTCAGACGATAACGCGAGATCACGTTCTTTTTTTTCGCCTTCGACGAGATAAATCGGTCTCGCTCGTCATTTATTATTATTATTATTATTATTATTACCCGTACGGATTGGCGTTATTACGCGAATAAGGACAAGGCCAATGAACGAACGGTAGAGGAGAAAGGGGGGAGGGGGGAGGGAAAAAGAAAAAAAAAAATGATTACACGTACATTTATATATTTTTCATCTCCTCTTCGTCGATAATTAAAACTCTACTTAGGACAGTATATATATATATGTATATATATAAAAAAAAAAGTATATACAAAATACAAATACAATATATATATATATATAAGTACACTAATTTGGATGATCACAATAAAGTATAAATAACAACATGATAAAGGTCGACTATATTTTATAATAATATATTTTTATATTATTAGTAAACATTCCTATTAATATTAATATCTATTAATGAGACTTAGTTTTGTCCGTTAGACCGGAGAAATTCTTTAAACATTTCATTTTTTTTTTTTTTTTCATTTAAACTCAAAGGAACATAATTTAAATGCAAATCGAAACTAAAGCGAGAAGCAATTTATACCCAAACAGAGACGTATAAAATCCAAACAACAATCAATAATTGATACTCAAGTTAAACAAACATCTAGAATGAAATCGACATTAAAAATATTATTGTTTGTCTCCTATACAATACAATGAAAGAAAGAGAGAGAGAGTACCACTTAATATGATCAGTGATTATGTAAGAGTACATACATAGGACAGGCTATTCATTAGCAAGTTAATTCTATACAACAACAACAACAACAACAATGCAACAATAGGTTTATGAATAGAATTGGATTTTATGAAAGTGTTTCTACTAATAAACGGTTTTTATACAATTAATTCGCTGTATCTATAATGTTTTATTATTACATAAAATATATCTAAAAAGAAAAAAAACATCCAAGCCGTCCGTGTACTCATGGTTCAAGTAAAAATCTATGACCGGTCGTCATACATACAGCCCCACTTCAGATGTTGTGTAAAAGTCATCGGCAGCAACAGGCACCACATATTCACAACCTGATCGAACTGGACAATGATTTTATCTAACGCCCGATCATAATTTTTTTTTTTTTAACTTAAATCCATGACATTACACCATGTATGACAATTATTATAATAAATAATACTGATTACTCTCCTTAATAATCCATCAGACATTTTTAACATGAGTATCAAATACCAACACATACATGGGGATTTTTGGAAAAATATTTTATCCGGGACGGACATCATTGTATGACAATAATAAATAATTTGTAAAATACGAACGTTATAAAATTGTTACTAGGTATAGACATTATGTATATATATATATATAAAAAAAAAATGGCACAGACACGTTAGTAAAAAAATAAAGAAGCTAGACTATTTTTTTTTTTTATAGGATTAAAAGTGTTAAGTACAGGCCAAATTGTTTGTTCAATAAAGAGTATAATATTATGTAAAAACTATGTTAAGAGTATTTATTTATTTTTACCCTCGACATTTTAAATACATAAATGTTCATACTTTTGGCCCCTAAGAAATAAAGCAGTCTTGGGGAAAAAAGTAATAATAATAAGAAATGAAAATGTTATATAATGGAATGTTGTTTAAGCTAAAGGAACACATTAAATTTAAACAGAAAAAAAATTACATAAATATTCTATGTACAAAAATAAAAAAATTAAAAAAAGAATAGTCAACATAAATAGGGTCTATTTTTAAGTACAACAGTTGTCCCTGTGATGATGAATTTTGATCGGATATATCTGATCTTCTGGATTGCGTTCGTCAGCTAGTGATCTAAATCTAACAAATCCGTTTTCAGCAACTAACATGGACGGCGACGGTTGTATGGCTGCTCTTTCTGCATACGCGTACATACTTCTAGAGTCATCGTCCATTCGCTTCAATGATCTCCTTTCGGTAGTGTGCGCAAACAATTGATGGTTTGCCAATGGCGGACCGCCCATCGAATATGTGTCATCGTATATGTGTTTACCCGTACGCAATGTGTAATTATGAACGGCTTGGTTAGCACTGCAGATGGCTGGATAAATGTCATCTGACGGCGCATCATTCCGAGAAACAGTGCCACGACAGGGGAATAAAGTCAAGCCAGATTGATTTTGAGCTTCTTTTTCACTAGTATACCTTAGCGGCTGTATGGATGCCCAAAATATCAAAAAACACGAAGATATCTCGATGACGCGCACGGAGAACTGATACCCCCACCATAACCACGGATTTGGTTGGTCTTTACCTAGCATTTCGTAAACACCGATCATGCCGTACAATTGAACTGATGCCATCAAAAGACTTAGCATACTGGTAGCCAACGTTACACGTACAGAATGAGCCAGGGTAGGGCGATGTTCGTGGAAACTGGCTCCAAATATAGTTCCTTGTTTCCTCAGAGAAGCATTACTCATAGACCTGTACAGACACACGTACGTGCCTCCGAGTATCACACACAATAGAATGTAGACGCATTTGGATACTAACGAAAGTACATGAGCTTCAGAATAAAACAATACGATTATACAAAAAGCCATATAACAGCAAATGAATATTGCCAACAGTGACGATTTCTGTAGATTGTAGAAAACTGTTTTCACATCGGTGGTTCGCAACAGAAACAAAAATAAAACCGAATAAACGGTCAATAATAAGGGGAATACTATATTCAGAGCCAAACCGGACACCTGAATGGATAATGTTCCGTTTACATTATATGGGTCGTACAGCAAATACGCACTTCTTACACAGCCGATAATTATTAGCAAACCGTGTATAGTGACAAAATAACCGCACGTTAATAACTTTTTGAACGCTTTTATCCTGACGATACTGACCACCGAACAGAATACCAATATTAAGAAAAGTATGGCGATCAAATAAACATGGACGTCCCAAAATACTCCAAGAATGTACCTGGCTCTAGGTTCGGGATGATCTGGCATAGATACGATTTCCGGACGGGATTCGGGTATATCAATATCGTTTTTCGACTCGGTCACTTGTTGCTCCTTAAAAATGGTAGGTTCGTTTTCAGTTGTTTCTTCGGACGTTGTTTCGTATACTTGGGACGAAGACGTAGTTTCTATCGGTTGTACAATCCGCGGTGTGGGCTTGGGAACTTCTTGTTTGACAGTTCGAGACGGTTTAAGGTCTTGATCGAAATTTGATTTATCGTTACCAAGTAATCCATCCATCTTCTTACCCGTATCATCAAACAAAATTCGAAAAACATTCGGACTCGACAAGTTTTGCACTTGCTGCACCACAATGCTGTACGTATCGTTCAGCCCTTTGAACCCGTTTGCAGCCGTAGTGCTGCTGGGCTCGGAATAAGCGGATTCCGGTACTCTCAACTTGTTCAGACTAGGCGTGTTGATCGTTTTCTTTTTCGTATCGGCCACCGGCACGTCAACAGGCCTAATGGGAATGAAGTCATTGTCGAACTTGGGCTGCACGATTCCCATCCGTCGGGGAGGCAACGACTTCTCCGAATTGCTACCCCTGAGCGTGGGCTTGTCAGCAAACGGGTTAAAATGTTCCGGAGGTAATGGAGGAGTAAACGTATTTCTGTCCGGTGGGTTGTAGGGAGGTATCGAGCGGTTCGTCGGACTCGTGACGTGCTGCTGTTGCGACGAATTCGTGCGCGAACCGCGAGAGCCCGATCCCGGTTTGGACGCCAACGTCTTGTTGAACACTTCGTAGTCCACACCGTCGGTCAGCACCCGTCTGTCCAATACACTCATGTCGTGATCGAACATTTGCGCATTGCAGTCGGACACCAGGAGCCAAAGCATTGCCGCGAGCAATACCTGTGGCATGACTGGTCGCATTTACGTGCGATATTCAAACACACCGGACACCTTTCATTGTACAATGTTACGCATGTTTATAATATTACATCGGTCGCCTATTTGTTATTCAATAAACACTAACTAGTATCCCGCGTGCCCGGACGTAACATGTCACAACTTACGACGGTAACACCGTGGACAGAACGAGACGGCCGGGTTCACAGGTGTCGGCGGCACACAGGATACGGACGCGACGATCCTTTGTCATGATACGCTACACGACCACGGGGTAGCCGCCTAAGTGTGTCAGCACATATTCCCGGTGAAAAATTCACACGCGCACAACGCTCTCGCACTGCGTTCGAAACGATCGCGGCGGACGACGGAACGTTTTCGGCGGCGACGACACGGCGCGCACGAAAAATCGAACTTGCCAGAACAGCGAATATACGCCCGGAAACAATAAACATTCCCTAATAAACCATTACGTCTGGTGGTGGTGGTGCGCCAGCCATTTGCATTTTGTTATAATGAATTTCTCAAGGACTACGTAACAATCATATGTTACAAGGACGTTATAAGCGTACGTGTTACGAACGAGATTCGATTTTATTGCCGATAATAATCCCGCGGTGGCGGTGCATGGAGGGTGACGAAAATTCCCCCACCACCTATTTAACGGAATTTATTTTATAATTTCATTACTCAACGATCGCATTCTATTTATTTTATATTGTTGATTTTGATAATTTCAATTTATTTATTGTTAATAAATACTCGGTAAGAATTTCTTTTTTTTTTTTTTTTTTGCTATTTTTATATGATAACCGACGACGTGGTGGATACAAAACGATAACAGGAGTCGCCGAAAGTTTGATAACGCCATATCGTTTTTCAAATATTGTTCGTTCGCTTGCAACGTAATTGACGAATTTCTTATTTTATGTCTTTCAATGTTTTTTTTTAAATCAAATTGGTATTGCTTGTGCATAAAAATATTATTCGCCTTGAGCAATGAGTAAAAGACCGAGAACAGAACCGTCAAACGATCAAGAAGATATTTGGGGTGACGATTTTACGTACGATGAAGTAAACACTATCGATAACATTGCAACGCTTGCGTCGCAATCACATTTTCCCGGTGAGTACTGAAATCGTTTTGGTCGCAAGCATTGAGTTATAAAATTTCGGTAAATCGCTTAGACAATGTTTAATTGAAATTAATATTTTTACCAATATATGAGTTACTCGTGTGTCTTCTGCAATCTAAGGTGATACACGATAAATATGTATATCTAATATATAAATTATTGTTTCCGAATAAAATTTAATAAGGTACTTGTAAACGTATGTTTTAGTTCGATCCGATGATCCTATCAATTTCAATGATCATGTACAGAACGACAGTGAGATGAAAGAAGGCGAGATCAAAAATTTAAAAATGAAAATAAAACAATTAGAAATTCAATTGAGCAATACGAAACAAGAAAAAGACGATAAATTTAAAACCATGAAAAAAATTATAGACTGTAAAGACACAGAACTTCAGTTTCAGGTTATTTAATGATAAATGTTATTGTTACAAGTCCAGATTATATGTATATTTTATTGATTTTCGTAGAAACAAGAATTGACTGCTCTCAAAAATAAAATTAATGAAAAGAATATTAACGTAAGCAAAGTCACGCCTCAGAAAAATGTTTCATTTAGCTGTTTGAGAACAGGAACAAGCAATTCAAAATTGTTGTAGGAAGAAAAAAAAATTATATTGTATTTCATAATTAATTGAAGTCTCATTTTTAATATTTAGATCCAATGCGGCAGAACATAATATGAAAAAAACTGTTTCAACTCAAACAATCCATTCCAGTACCAGTGAACTTAACCAAATAACGGGTAATTTTCCCATAGTAAATAAAACTTATGAAAAACTAAAAAACTGTTTGTATCCCGATATGTTTGGTTGTCAAAACGATAAAAATGGTAATAAAATATTTGAAAATCAAATATATTAATAATGTTTATGTTGATTAAATAAAATATTGTATGTTTAGATGTAAAAAGTTTGAGTACGATACAAGAATGCCATTTAATTTTAGTAAAATTGATGGTCTTAGAAACTTTTGATAATGATCAATCCTACCTATTAATCGAATCGGTAAATTTAAAAATAGTAGTACTAATAGAAAAATCACAATTTATTTAGTTGTTTCTTTTTTTTTCAGTTATTCGAAAACTGTAAACATATTATAGAACTTACAATTGTTAGTCTTCAAGAAGCCACCGATGATAATGATTTTGTTAAAAGAGAAAAACAATTAATTTATAGCTACTTAAATAAACAAAATTTACAAAGTAATGTTTTGATGTAAGAAAACTAACCTTTCATATTTGTAAATTATTTATAAAATTGTCAATTATTTTTGTCTAGGTTTGATCAACAATTTTCACATTTGTTAGAAAGCATATCAGTATTAACTACTGTGTCTAACCTTGTCATACAAGTCGTTATGAAACATACAAATAATATATTTCAAGCATTCGTACAATTTTTACAAATAATCGGTTCACAAGTAATGTTTAGTATTTATTTATTCAAAATTATCTATGTTGAATTATGTTATATTTCTAGAGCCGTACTTTGGAATATGTTTCTGTAATTAAAGCACTAATTAAGTTTCTAACAAATGTGTGCAATTGGGATTGGGATATATCTAAACAAAAGTGAGTTTAATGAAGATAGTATTCATAAATTATTATGTTCTTTTAATGCATGACTTACGATTATTCTAGGCAGTTGGAAATCTTTGATATAATAAAAGAAATAGTATACTGCCGGCCTTGTATTGACATCATGGAAGAATTAATACATTTGTTTACCAAAATGTCCATATACACAGAGATAACGGACAACTTATGTCAATTATCTTGTAAGTTAAACAAATCACATAATTTAACAATATTTATTTCTTAAAATTATTTTGTACAACTTCAATTTATATTTTTTAATCGTCATCTCTTATTTATAGTTTAAAATATTCTTATATAAAATAGTATACTGTATACATTATGTATATTAAAATCAGTTATGTGTATTATTATTCAAACTGGTCAACTAAAAAAATTATTTTAATTGATAAATTAAAAAACTGTTAATGTAATTATAAGAAATATATTAATAAAAGTGAGTGTTGACTTTTAAAACTTAAAACAAATGTAAAAATGTCAAACATGTAAAAGTAAAAATATTTTCTAAAATGCTGTTTTTTTTTATATTACAAGTAAATGATATTGTACATTTAATTTTTTTTTCAGCTCCAAAAACATTTATTTTATCTGAAAGTGTTAGTACATTTACAACAGGTAAGTACTATACATTAATCTTTCTAAGTATGTTAAAAATTATTTTGTTCTAAAAATTTTAGGAACATGTGTTCTTCGAGTATTTTGTCTTCAATTAGACCTTCTTAAACACAGCCATCAACTCATTGCAAACTATTTATATTTTGTAAATACTCTTTTAAACAATACGCATGTACCCAAATGGATGCATAAAATACCAAATAGAAAATGTGATTGCACTTCATCTTTTGTAGAGTTAACTATTCACTTTTTATACATTGTCTTTAATATTTACGAAAAAGGTAAATTATATTATAATTAATTGAAATAAAAAAAGAGAAGAAATTATATCCATTCATTTATGCTATGTTTTTATGGTTATTTATTAGAAAAAGAATCATTTGACACTGACATTTTAAAACTTGTGGAAGAGATTACTGAAAACAGTTATTCTATACTATATCGTTTAGAAAAGTTAGATGAAGAATTTCGCTCTCATATTAGTAAATGTAAAGGCTGTTACGATGTAATTCTTTGGAAAATTAAGAAATTCGAATTCGGCAAATCAAACAGTTAAGTAATAATCTAATTCAGTTTGTTTAATATTTTAAATACTTATTCTTATTTTTTTTATATTTATAAAAAGAATTTTTAGCAAAAGAACTGAAAAAATGTGAAATCAAATCATTAACACCTAGCCAATTTAATTCTTCTGTAAATTTTGAAATGTTTTCAATTGATGTACTAAAATTAACACAAAAGTCACAGTGTCAATTTGATGAACCCAATAAACAATTAATGTAACTTACAAGTAATTCTGTATGAAATACAGGTATGTATATTATTTATATATATATAATTTATGAACAAAATTTAAAATACATTATTTCTAAAACTATTAATCAACAAGTTCCTCCTCGTCACTAAAATATGAATTTTTCCGGTAAACTTTTTTATGTTGTACTTCAACTTTGCTTGACAGATCTATATATTTATTTTGCTGAAATTAAAAACATAAATTATTTACAATTAAATTATACAATTGATATTGCTCACTTCTTCTTTTATTACTGCACTTAATGTCTCAGTATCAGATATATCGCAGTTTTCATCATCTATATTTCTTTCACTGACACGATTTTTAGTTTTGTCATAAAATTCTGTTTCTTCATCCGAGCTAACACAAGGTTCTCGATTCTATAATAAAATAATCGTTTAAAATGTGTCTAATTATTTTTAAATATTCTTACTTTGCTACATCCTTCTTTACTATTTATATTTTTCTTTTTTTTCTTTTTAGGTGGTGGTTGTCGATCGCCTAAACAATTTTCTGGACATTTATAACTGAGATGACCTTCCTTGCCACATTCATAGCAAAAGCTTTTATCAGTATATTGACGTTTCCGAATAAATTCAGCGCTACGGCCATTATCTAATGCAATTGAACTTTTTATTGTTCGTCCAAACATCTAAATCATAATTTTCATAATTAGTGAATGATGCGGATTTAATAAATTTATAATATAATTGCATTACTTGTGTACCATTCGTCGTCTTAACACAAGTATGAGCTTCATCTTGATTTAGAAATAGTACAAATGCCACTCCTTTACTTTCACGTGACTTTTTATCTTTAATTATAGTAACTCTAATATAAATAAATTATATTAGTTATTAATTTATATTTGAATTAATTTTATACCTTAATTTTATTTTTCGAATATAATTAAATTATTTAATATTATTATTTGTTTTTTACTTTAATATTATTGTATTGTATTATTTTATAATTTATTTTTTAATACATTAATTTTATAATAATAAAATTACAAATTGTTTTTCAATAGAATATGAGTGCGTTGCACATTGAACTGACAATTTTGATGGATGCTCCTTTATTATTCACCCCCATTCCTGTACTACTGATGACTGAAGGAGTAGTGTGTATTGAAATTAAAAACGATTCTCAGCCGATATAAAAAATAATTAAATAAAAAATTACCACAGGAAGATGTACTATTTAAAAAAAGAAAAAGTCTGCACTGTATGTATTAATAGAATGACATAATATATAGTCAATAACTTTAGAAGAAAAAAATATATGATGTATACAAGTAGAAGTGTGGTATATAAAGAACATCATAGGTAGCCGTCGGAGCATCGATAGAAACAGCTGCAGTGGAATATGACCAAAACTTCTTATATTCTTTCGGAAAATGGAATGGAGTTGTAAAATTACCAATATTTATTTATTATATTTATATAAAACAAGTGTATTATAAAAAAATTTGTACACAGATATATTTGCATTTAATAATAAAAGTTTTTCAAAATGGAATATTACTTGAGATCCTATTAAAATTTAATTGTTAAAACGTCTTTGTCTTTACAATAAAGAAAATATTTTTAATAATATTTAAGTAACAAGTCCATTAAGTAACTTTGTCAATTTTTTTTTAAACTTTAATAGATAAGTAATATTGCATTGTTTAATTTTTAATGAAGGCGTACACAATTTTTTGTCTACATGATTATTCATTTCAAAATTACATATGGAATTTTCGAGGCATTACAATTTTTTTTATTACAGAATGGTATTGTCTATTGTTAATATTTATAATAAAATAACACATATTAAAATATATGACTGTCGTTATACATTGCGGAGAGTAATAAAAATATATTTACATTTTTAATAATACTAAAATATAATATGAACTGTTTAATATAATAAAATCAAATTACAAATAAGTGTACAGGATACTCATTTTATTAAACTGACTTTTATGTAAAATAATACCACAAAACCCTGTTATGGTTAATGACGACCGAGTGTCAGACAAAAATCAATTAGTTCTGCCCATCAGTAGGATTATGATATATAACACGTTATATAAGTATAAATAGAATAGAATATTCTAAAAAATTCTATTTTCTAATAGAAATTTGATTTCGTGTATTTTCGAATAGTAACGTTTTCGAATGTAGCTTATATTTTACAAAACGTATCAAGTTAAACAATAACATTTTTAACACATAATTATGTCATTTTATATAAAATTTTATACCAACTTGACTACTTTTCCATATTTTTCGAATACTTTATGTAAATCATTGTTTGTCAAATTAAATGGAATATTTGATACATAAACGGTACTTTTACTCGGAGCTAACTTGTTCATAATTGAATCTATAATAGTAATAATAGTTAGTTAGAACACTTCGAACATAAAATACGTTTCATAGACGTTGGAGTACTAGCACAGAATAATTTTACGGTATTGGTTTTTTAAGGCTGACATTAAAAGTATAGAAAATTCCAAAATTTATATTTGTTTTTATTGATAAGGACACAGCAAAGATTAGATTCACCTAATCTATGACCATAGAGCACACATTTCATCAATGTCGATCGCGAAACATAACAAAATATTATGTAGAGTTGTCAAGCAAAATAAAATTTATTTTGTTATATTCTACACAACTAAGCGATGCTATTGATATCGGAAAATTAAAATTAAATTCGTATCGTAAATTTGAAGAAAAAAATTAATTTCCTAAAAAAAATGAGATACGGAGTTTTAATAGTTTGAAATGTTATCAAACCATGTGCGTTGAATGTATGATAACATAATTTAGCTTTGGTAAATTGATAAACGTTGCTAATTTAATTTTTCCAAATTGATCTCATGTTATATAATTTTTACTTTTTTATTTTAATTAAGAAAAATGAAACGAATTATTGGACTTAAATTATAATTTTTAGTATTAATCATGTATATAAAAATAGTGATTGTACACATAACTTATTTTTTTTACTGCTGTTAAGATGACATTTTTATTTTAAATATGAATTGTAAAAATAAAAGCGTATACAGGGATTGTAGACTTTGGCGGAGAGGTGATTCAAAAAAAGAGTAAGTTTTTATTTCAAAGAAAATGTTTTTTTCTTTTAATTACATTTTTATAAAATAATATAAATAATAATACTCGTGTATATAATATGTAGTTAATTATTAATTTGTATTACTCATATTGTTATGTTTTATTTGTTGTGTTCAGATGGAGTAATTCAATTAGTATTAATGATCAATTGAAATCTAGTAAAACTGTATGGCCTGTTCCTCAGATAGAACAAATTTTTTTGCCGGATTTTAAAATTAGGCCTAAAATAAATGAACAGTCATTTGAGGTAATTAATAAATTATTAAATATTTCGTTCAAGTCATAATATATTTGTTTAAGTAAAACTAAGCAATTCTATTGTAATTATGAAGTATATACCTATGCTTAAGTGTAATATGACTATAGAAACACGAATTATTTAATTTGAATATTTTTACTGGTGGCATTTTTTATAATGCAAATAATAGAAATCTAATCAATTTTTTTCTTTTCATATTTTACAAAAATCACTAGTAATAATTACATACTGGTTTTAATTTGAAAATTGGAAACTGTTACGTTTTATGCCTCATTAGGAATTCCATTCGATTAGCAAGGCCCAAGGCATTGTGTTTGTATCATAGACGTATATGTGTATAATGTCTGTTAACTCTGTATATAAGGACATTATGTATTTTCCATAGTTTCATAAAGAAAAACTTGTCAGCAGTTGGGTGTGTGATTTTATGTGCCAATATTGTATAATCATAATATGATATTAAATAATTATTATTAAATTTATAATTTCATGAACAATTATTTTCAGATTTTAGAATTAACCTGTAACGGTTCATTTGGTAAGGTTTATAGAGCAAAGCGACTGAGTTCAAATGGTGAATTATATGCTATGAAAATATTAGCAAAATCATCGGTAATTATAGAGTATTTAATATTTTAAATTTGTATAGTAGAATTAAGATATATATATACATGTTTTATTTTGTAATGTGTTAAAACTGTTAGCAGAATATTAAAATGTTTGATTAACTATTACAGAATCATGAGTTAAGCCCAATATGTAACCTGAAGAGTGTAACAGTTTTTTTTTGTATATAATATTTAAAATATAATTTTAAATGAATAGGTTATATCTGAAAATGGAATGCAACAAGTTAAATGTGAAGTTCAAATTCAATCAATGTGTGGTCATCATCCATTTATTGTGAATTGCCCATTTTTTTGGCAGAATAGAAATAAACTATTTATTGGTAAAGTATGGTATTAAATAGTTTGAGATTTAAAAATTATATGTAATTTCATATATATATATATATATATTTGAGTAGGTTAAAATCAAACGTCACATGTTCCAGAAATCACTTCTTTTAGAAAACGACAAAAACTAGAGGAAAGGTACCGTAACATTAAATAAAACCAAAGTACATCATTATTGTATAATTTATTTACACGGGTTCTTGTGAGTTTTTAAACCAACTAATTATAGATTCTAATTCCCCATCAAAATTTCTATTAGACAGTGTCGACAACTCATTTTACCATTTTTTGGAACATGTGACTTTTGATTCTAGCCTACTCATATATTGTAAAATGTATATAATAATTTTACATACCTTTTATTAATAAGTATATAATTTTTTTTTGATATAATAGAGGTATGTTTAAAAATATTGTATTTAAAACGTTTCAGTTAGTGACTATGTTGGTGGTGGTGAATTATTGAAATTGCTACAAAACTATGGATCTCTACCTGAAGAACTGTGTCGTATATACTTTGCAGAATTAGTTATAATAATAGGTATTAAATTATTATTTTATAAATATTTTATTACATAAAATATGTACAATTAAAAAAAAAAATAGAGTCTGAACACAGATGAATGGGTTTTAGTAATGGTAGTTTTAACGAAATGTTCAAAGAATCTGCAAATGTGTTGGGTAGATAGCTGCTCATATTAAATATTTTAATAACTTCTATTGAATTTTGTAATGTTTATTATAGTAATAAAATGAATTATGATTAAATCTATAAGTTTATTGTTTTGAAATAAATTTGGTTGTATTACTAACTAGGTATAATTGTGACATCTTTACACATTTCAGTAAGATTATAATTAATATTTCATTGAATTATAATAATGAATTAAAGCTGTTAAAAAAGTATGTTACTTGTATTGATTAAAATTATTGTTTTTATATTATTTTATTAAAAAAATGTATATGTGTAACCAGTTTCATTTTAAGGCATGGGTCTAGAGGGCTCGGACCTGGGGTCTTCAGTTTATTTACAAAACACCATATATTAGTTTTTTTTTTTATTTAGATATTTAAATAATAAATGAATTTCGAATAATAAAAAAATATTTAAATTTTAAAATATTAACATTTTAAAATCATCATAATGAACAATATAGCAACATAGATTCTAATAAAAATTGTTATTTTAGTTATTGTTAATAATATAGCTGGTAATATTAATATTATAAAACTATAAGCTATAGCTTATAAAACTAGCTAATAAGCTGGTTTTAAGAAAGTAAAATCATGTACGAGCTAAATATTGAATATAGGATTGAAGTGAAAAAGGTCACTAGAGTAATCTTTATAGATTTAAGATAGACTATCATATGATATAGATATTATTAGTCATTGAATTGTACTGGAAAATGTGTATAATCTAACAAAAGATATAAAACTAACACAAATAGTAAAGACCTTACTTTGACACTAATGATTTTATGAGATACTGGGAAGCAAAAAAAGTAGATGGAGACTGCAAAAGAAGTTTTCTGGCTTCAATCATTTTTAACTTGTACATAAATGATCTAGACAATATATCTAAATATTCCATATATGCTGAGTATGCAGCCATAGTGATCAGATAAAGCAATTTCAAAGAAGTGGAATCTAAAATAAAGGATTCACAAAGTATATGTCAGAAATACTTTAGGCACCCAATATACAGTTATCATAGTGAATTCTTTTGAATAATGAGAGTAACTCAAAGACTGCCAGAGTGATATTATGGAATATATAGCAACGTGTCGAGAAAAAATTACCACCAGGGCTTGATACTAAATAGACTGTTTGAAAAACTTTATACTGTCTACGCACATGAGTTGGATGGACAAGGGAGAAATTGTGAAAATGGGGAATAAGAAAAAAATTGTGAATGTAGAGAGGCTCAGACAATAGTACACCGGTTAGTCAGCAAACAACTTATTGTTCAACCAGACATGAGATAAGTAATAGATTTCGAAATTAATCGTTAAAGTTCCATAGAAGTAGTGATATACAAAATATAATTGAGTTACTTTTGACACTCATTCCCGAAAACATGATATTATATTTTATCCATTTCATACTACTGCATATTATATTATCTTGTATGTTTGTTTAGTTAACATGATATATTTGATCTGTGTAATACATAAAAAAAAATATCACACACATATTTTAATTAATTGTTTAGGTTTCAGAAATAAAAAATTATTGAATTATTGATTACTAGTACTCACTTATTAAATTTCTCAAATGTTTGAACTCTTAAAAACTCTTGATTTTAAAGAACTCCATACCTTCATTTTTTTCTCTCTAAATATATGGACAATATAGCAATATTAAATAAAACTTAAATTATTGGGTTTGGGTTGAATTTATAGTTAAGTATTATGACATTTGAAGAGAATAAAATATCTGAGTTCATCTTAGTCTTTTTGTATAATATCATTTGACAAAAAAAGGTACAATATTTTGAGATGTTGATTTTTTTTTTTTAAACAACTGTAACTTGTATATCATCAAATGATTTAATTTTTTTAATCATTCCCATTACCTTTTTGAACATTATAATATATTGTATTACAGACTTTTTGCATAATGCTGGTGTTATATATAGAGATATAAAACCAGAAAATATATTATTAGATGATGATGGACATCTTCAATTAATTGATTTTGGTCTTTCTAAATGGCTTCCACAAGGCTGCCGTACTTCTACCATATGTGGAACAACTCAGTATATGGGTCAGTTATTTAAAGTATATTTATGGTTCTTATAATGTATAATTACACAATGTCGCTAATTTTGTCATCTTTTTTTCTCTATAGCTCCAGAAGTTTTGAAACCAGAACCATATAATCATGCTGTCGATTGGTGGTCAGCTGGAGTGCTATTATTTCGAATGCTTACAAATGAGGTAAAATTTTTAATTAATATATAATTTAGTATTTTATTAAAAAGTTTATTGTATTTTTAAACTAGTAATATATCCCCTTTACACACCATATGCTATACGGTTATAGTTTCTGAGCTGTGTAATTTAATCGATATTTTTGGTGTTGCATACTTAGCATAAATATGTACAATTTAGCACTTAATGTGTTCAATGTTTACTGATTCTCTTATTTAAAATATGTGTTATTAAATGCTGAAAGTTTAAAAATGTTTAAAATATATTTTCGTTTTTTTTTTTTTTTTACTTTGAAATTTATATAAAAAAACGTGGAAAAACTTGATTTAAAATATTATTTTATTCAATTGGTATTATGATGATTAATACTGAAAACGACGGTGCAATTAGATTTTGACAGTTAAACTTACTTTTGAAGTTATATTTTATAATAAATCTGAAAAGTTTAAATCGTTGATTTAAATACCAAAAAATTTATCGTTTGAAAAGTAAAATAATTGCCACAATTAAAAACAAAAACAATTATGTAAAAAAAAATCCGATTGTCAAAAAATAAGTTGAACAAAAAAAGAAAACCCAACATCATTTGACTAGATGAATTTAGAAGAAAAAAAAAACGAGTTTGCTAGTCATGTACATATATAAATTCATAATTAAATTTGATGGTCAAAATATGATTGTAATATGTATTAGCTTGAAATAATTCTTAGTGTTCTCAGATGAGTTTTAAATTTTGAACTAAGAATGTGTTCTCTTTAATTGGATATTTTTGCAAAACGATACAATATTTTAATTACGTCGTTGTGGTCATATATTCGTATAAGTTGTATCTCGTATTTGATCATAATTATGGTATTTTTAGAAAAAAACACGCACACAAGAAATCATTTTGGTTATATCGATAACTTTTAGTAGCATTCGTACCTATTTTACTTATTATAATTACTACATTGGATCATTTGGTGAACAAATTTATATTTTCTCCGTTGCACGGAAAAACATTTAATCATGGATATTTTTGAAGACAATTCAATTGTATTATTTTCTATTTTCTATTTTTTTTTATACATTGAGTATAAGAAGTTAGATAAATTATTATTAATTAAAAAAATGTGTTTGAAAGAATTATCGCGAAAAAACGATGTTATGAAATTGATGACACTAATTTCGGAATAACATCCAGCTCTACATCATACCCATGTTAATAACGATTTATCCTATGGGCAAAAAATATGATTTTTTTTTTCTATACACAATTTAAATTATATCCATTAAAATCGATTTGTGTATAAGTGTTATATTAGGTAAGAGTTATTAAATTTTAAGAAGATACTTTAGAAATTGCGTACTCATGGTTTTTATCATTTTAATTTTTATTTTACGTTGTTTCTTAAAACATTTTTCATTAGCGATTATTTTTAATGCTTGAATTTCCAATAGTTCTTAATCTCGTTCGCCGTATAATTTGTTTATTAGCTGATAAAATCATTAAACGCGAACTAAATTTATTATCGCGCGTTATATGGATTGACGATTTATGTTGGGTCATAAAAAAAAAAAAAAAATGACCATAAAGTCGATCCCGCTGTGGTCTCACGACAGTTGGCAACCCGCGGGCGGTGCACGCACAAAATTCCTTTTAAAAACGCGACGACGGCATCTAGGAGAGGTGAATAACCAGTTCTGAACTTGAAGTCCAATTTTAAAACCGGTCTGTTTGACCTCTGTTGTAGACGGCAGTTGTTCTATGTTATTTTACAGCTATAATAAAACATATTGTATTAACACGCTTATTACGATTCATTGATTTAATATTATAGTTTTGCTTCGTTATAATATATCAGCAAATCTCTACAGCGTGTACACGATACTCTGTACATGTTTTTCTTTTTTTTTTATATATATATAAAACTGACGAAATTGTTTCAATACATGTGTGTGTGTGTTTTTTTTTCTCTAAGATGAGTTGGTACACCTCTACGTTTACGATTATCTTATAGATATTTTTAATTACCTCACGCGTCCTATTTTATTGTTGTTATTATTATAACAGTAAAATATTTGGAACAATACTAATTTAGTAATTACTATTCTTTTGTTTTGTCCGAACAATAATTGTTATTTACATCGAATATGTTTTATAGAAATACTCGATGGAGTTACTGAAGTGTCATAATTCATAAATTATTATTGCAATTCATTAAAGGTGTAAAAGGGTCACGTGAAACTTATTTTTTTTTCTTTCATTGTATACTATTGTAATGTAACTCTATTGAACTAAATGATAAGTCGAGATGTACAGCGTTCGCGAGTTTTGTTTTTGTTTTTTTTTTTGTCTCGCGATTTCAAGCGGGAAAACAATTATTTTTAATTTATTTCGAATGGCTTATGCGTAGCGCTTTCTTTATAATATAAATATATATATATATATATACCTTCAATGGTCTGGATGAGAAGAATGAAAACCAATTTATCAATCATAATAGGTTATTTGTATTATACGAATATTATACTCACTCAGTGTACCGTATAATTAAAGTCTGTGATATTATTATTTTCATTATAAAAATATTTTTTCTTCGGATTAGTATTCTTCGTTGTTCTAATTGCCGACACGAATGCACCTAAATTGCCTATTCAAAACGCCTTCTCGTTAATGATTTTAAACGTTTTTATTAATTATTGAGTTAAATCCATTAATTATTGTCGCATGCACGTGTGCGCACACAATTATTGTATAAATGCTTGTGCGTAAAATGAGTAAGGCATGCGTGTATGAGAGTCCATGTATACGTAAAAATCAAATATATATATATATCAGAAATATGTGTACGTGATGTATGCTTCGTGTTGTCTCGTAAAATGAATTAAGTAAACATATAATTTATTATTATAGTAATCGGATTGATGTTTTCTTATGCAGAAAAAAATCAATTAATAAAGGAATTGCCGTATGTCATTAAATAAACACAATTTTAAGAAATTGTATAATATTCTATTGTTTGATATATGATGACAATTTGTCATTGTATAATAAATTAGGTACATAATGATTAATGTGTAAATAGTTAAATACTATTATTTAACAACCTAATAGCTAAATAGAAACTTAAAGCTAACATAGTATTCATATTTTCGTTCATTTAAATTATTATAAATAAATAGTCTATAAATAAATGATGTATAAATTAAATTGATATCACACAGAAGAATGACTGAATAAATAGCAATTAATTTCACTACAAATTGTTTCAATTGTGAAAAATTGTTACGATTTATATGTATAAAAAAATGTTTAAAATTAAGTCTAATTAGAAACGAACTATATACGGGTTCATGATTTTTTTTTCTGGGGAATGGCACTATAGACGTACATGATTTTTTTAAATATTTTTTTTTATGACAAATATTGTTATTTTTATTTGTTCTGGACGTTATTGTGGTCCTTTTGGCGGATGGTTCGTTTACATTGCTATTCAGTCTTGTCATTTTGATTACCTAGTTGGCTTTCTTTTGTTTTGGTTTCTTCGTGTTTGAATTGATGGATTTCTTTTCTTTGCTCGCATCCCGTTTGTTGACGGTGTGTTGTTCCTTCTTTTCGTCACTGAGCGCTTCCTGTTTTTTTGGTTCTTCAACCGCGCTTTGTTCTGTCGGTTTTGGTGCTTCGGCCGGAGCGTTGGCTTTTAGTTGTTCAGCTGGTTTAACTTCTTCAGCAGGCTTCTGTTCTTCTGTTGGCTTCGGTTTCTCTGCTGATTCTAGAGCGCCTGATTTTTGGGTGTCTTCGACGGGAATAGCTGGTGATTGGGCAGCTGCAGGTTCCGCGGAATTCACTTCCTTGGCGGGCTCGGCGGGCTTTTCGGCGGGCTTCTCGGCGATCTTCTCTGCGGGCTTCTCGGCTTCAAGTTTAGCTACTGATTCAGCGATTGCCGGCATTGCGGGAGACACTTTTACCTCGGATACTTCGCTGGCAGCTGGTATAGCGTCTTCTGTTGATTTCACTGGTTCGGGTCCGGCGGCAGCTTTAGCGGGTTCTTCAGCAGCTTTTGCGGGCTCAACGGCAGCTTTTGCGGGTTCTTCAGCAGCTTTGTTTTCGGTTGCTGGTGCAGATTCGGAAGGCTTAACTTCTTCTTTGGCTATTGGTGCGGTGGCCGGAGCGGCGGCTGGGTCAGCTTGGATCGGTGCAGATTGTTCCACTTGGTTGGTCTCGATGGATTGTTGAGTTGCCTTGGCATCCTGAGCTTCGGTTGGGTTGAGTGGTAGAGCTACAGGTATCTCGCTGTTGGATTTAGCCGCTTCTGGTTCGGTCTTCAGCTCACTGGAAGCCGGGCTCGATTCTGGTTTAGTTTCGGCAATTATTTCGGCCTTGGCTTCGGTCACTGGTTTATTTTCTGCACTTTCTTGTGACACAGCATTTTCGGTTTTGACTGGAGTGTCGTTTGCTGGTACAACAACGTCATTTGCTGGTACCACAGCGTCGTTTGCTGGTACCACAGCGTCGTTTGCTGGTACCACAGCGTCATTTGCTGGTACCACAGCGTCATTTTCTGGTTTGGCTTCAACGACGGCTGCTGGTTTTGAATCGCTGGTTACAACAGATTTTGCGTCACTTTCCGGTTTCTGTTCTGAAGGTTTTGGATCATTTTCGGCTTTTGCTTCGCTTGAAGAAGGCTTGACTTCAGCCTCGGATTTTGCATCACTTTCAGGTTTGGCATCGCTTTCGGGTTTAGCATCGCTTACGGCAGGTGTTGGTACGCTTTCTTCTGGTTTAACTTCCACTTGCTTTTGTGGTACGACTTCAGACGGTACCGCGGGTGGTACTTCACCAACTGGCATCGACTGGGCGTTCCAAAAGAATGCTCCGAACAAGCATAGTCCCAAAATTACAGTTTTCATTCTGGAATAAATTAAATCAATAATAGTTTTATACGTGTACATTTTGTATAATAGCTTCGAACTACTTTTGCTAATTATATTTAAATTTTACTGGAAATGAATCAAAACTATTATTTTGGTAATGAAGAGATAATATTTATAAGTAAATAATAGTTAATTTAAAAGAATTTGTTGAAAAAAAATGATTTTTTCTAATTATGATATATATATATATATATTAAAAAATTAAGTTATTTATTTGACGTTCTTTTATTAACTATTCCCAGATTGTAATCGTATATCTGTTGTTATCTTTGAGTTATTTATAACATTCGAAAAAATATTTTAAAATTTTAAAAATTTCACTGAAAATGAAACCTAATCGTATATTTGATTATTATATTTTAAATGAGTACCTACTCGAAACAAGGTTAAAGTTATTTTATTTTTAATGTTGTTTTATATTATTAGGCATTTAATTTAAATTTTTTTATCTAAATTAAATTTTTTTTCACTGGTTGTTGTTTTTTTTCAATATTTAAATTAGTTTATATGACGAATAAATATGAAATTGTATTTAATTTTCTGATACATATTTATTATGTGTTGATTGTTTTACTTTAAGTCAATTATAAAACGTGTTTTTATATTAAATTTGATAGTTAATAACATTAATACGTATAATATAATATAATTTATTAAAAAAAGATAACGTTTATATCTATAAACTACTTTTTTTTTTATTTATTTTTAATAAAAATATTAGATAATGAGTCGATTTTTTACTAATACGTTATTAAAACTAAAATGTTTTATAATACATCTGTGCAGGGTATTATGATTATAATTATAAAAATGTGAATACCTGTTTATAATAATTATGAAATATATATTATAAAATTAATTCAAACACCGTTGAATGTTTCATATTTAAGCGAACATTAATTGTTAGGTTATTGCATTAATAGCAATTTAGTTCTGATTTATTTGTGACCGAATTAAAATGATTGCGAGTGTGGTAATATTATTTATTTCCACGTTATTTCGTAGTTTGTAATTACTATTTAAGTATATAAGATTTTATTTTTTGCATTCACACTTTTTGTGGATTAAGTTTACTAATATTTTTAAAAAAGGTTTCGGCTTTACCATTCTTAACGTACGCGATAAATTAATCGATGAATTTCGTATCGTTTAATAATTGTCGAGATGTAGGGTTGTTAATCGACTGTTATAGTTTAAAAACTCTTCGGCGTTTTCTTACGAGAAAAATAAATAATTATTTTAAATATTTTTATTATTTTTTTGTTTAATAACGTTTTCGTATAATGTTTTTATATGTAGTTTTATAATATATCAAACTACTGTCGTTGAACGTATATAGTAATTGTATACGCGCGTTTTATGTACGACGTAGTTTTTATAGGATATTTCGTATTAATTTGATTGCTATATATACGTTATAATCCGAGGTATCGTCGTTTTCACCGACTCGATTTCAAAACGAAATAAATTTTACGGTAAAAAAAAAAAACCTCCCAAAATTTTTCATTGAACCGGTGAGTGCTAACGAGAATTATACGTATTTTTTATTATTGTAAAATCCGTAATTTCGCAAAAATGTCTTTTTATACGAATACCATAAACCATATAAACATTTTTTTTTTTTTTTTTTTTATTGCTTACTATACGCGTTTTCCGGTTACCGAACAGACGTTATAAAAAAAACACGTAAGAAAATAGAGGATATCGTATCGAATCGTGTAATTCGTTTAAAAAAAAAAAGAAATACGTTACCTGCGCGTGTATTTTATAAAATCTATTTCGATAACGGAAAAGAAGAGAAACGCGGGGGGAGGAAAGAAAAAAAGTAAAATATTAATTTAAAAATAACTATATATATATATATTTTATAAAATTGTTACCTGGCTTTTAGTTTGTTGAATAGAACTTCGTTTGACGACGCGTGTGTTCTATTTGAAACACAACACCGGAATTTTACTGTACGACGGAATATACACGAAACGAAATTTTATAATTTATATAATATTTGTATTACGCCGCAGCCGTGTTTCACCACTCACTGATCCCCGTATATATACGTGTGTGTGTGTGTGTGTTCTGCCGGCGAAAAATTCGTGTCCACCAGCCTTAGCGCGTGTGATACTCGTCGTGTAACTACGCTGCGCATACGCCGGGCTACCTTTTTATATAAGCAATAGTGGCTCGGCGGCGCCGCTTCGCACTGCCACGCACCCCCAGCAACAGCCTCGCCGCGTATAATAACCGGCCCACTGCTGCCACCATTCGGTCGTCGCCGTCGCTTGTGTCCAAAGGAAAAGGAAAAAGTAAAAAAAAAAAATGGGAAACCGATATTATTGCGGCGGCGGCGGGGCATCGTCGCCGTGTCGCCGCCGGCCTGTTCACACCGCCGCGCGCCCGTGTGCGCTTTGTTTTCAACGATGAAAATTTCTTCTTCTTCTCTTTCTTATTAATATTTTTGTACGTTTTGTCGGGGGGGGGGGGTTTTCCCCCAGTCGCCGAACACCGGCTACGTTGCACGTAAATCATATTAGTGCGCAGTGAATTTTCAAACTTTATTTACTCAATACACGGTGAAAACAAAAAAAAAATGATTTATACTAGAATAAAATTTGTTTTTTTGTTATTGTTGTTACCTGTACGCGTGTAATAATAATAATAATAATAATAATAATAATAATAATAATAATAATTAATAATATTCGAATATCATACGCGTTAGTACACAACAGTGTACGCGTTTAATAATTTATTAAACGACGTTATAGACGTTATTCGTAACTTACGGTTATTAGTCCGAAGAGTACGCATAAAAATAGTATTGAAAAAAAAAGATTTTTTTTCAATACAAGTGTACGTAATAAAAACGATTTTGTGGATTATTACGACGGGATACGAAAGTATTTACGAATAATTGACGCGTGTTAATTAGACACACGCGCATTATGGATTCGTAATGCGTTCGTACGTGTGTGCATAATCATAATTACAGTCATAATCGAATATTAACTGAAATTTTTTTACGACTCCGTAATATTAACATTATCGATATATTTATAATTGTATGATTGTGTATTATACAATATTGTGTTATCGGATGATTTGAGAAGAAGATGGAGAAGTTGAAATAACGCAGTGTAAATTATACGCGTTCCGAGTCAATGTAATATATAAAAAAAAAAAAAGATAAATTTAATTTGATTTTTTCTTTCTTTTTTTTTTAGATTCATATTGAGAAAATAATCGTTTTCTTTATCGATACTTTCATTTGTGCGCGTACGAACAGTTATTATTAAGATATTAAGTTTTTGTTTTCCAAACAAGATTTTTATTACAACACGAATTTCAACTTGGACGTCGTCATATTATAATTTCTATGTATATATTTATATACACACGTGTACATGTGTGCGTTCTATAACACGCGTATAATCGTTTAGTGTATTTGTGTTGTAATATTGTGAACATGAATTAGCTGCTACGCCTTTGTAACCAGCAAGATAACAGCTTTATAAACCAATGTAACGTATATATCTGAAACGTGTACTTATATATATATATAACACTATATACAGTGTTTTGTAATAACGTTTCTAGTAAAAGTTCAGGGCTGTGTTGACCAACTGCAGAGTATTAATATTTTTTTTTCTCTCTCAATATTGGCGTACGTGAAATATGGGCCTGTGTAAGGTTCTGAAATATTACACGACTTTCGTATTCTTTTTTTTTTTTTTTTGTTTTTTGATCGGTAAAATAATATATTCTCGTGCACGCGTATTAGCCGACACAAAATAGAATTGGGAGAAAACTGCAGACTATATAATATGATCAATTCACGTTTCTTACGCGTATTCAAACAGTAGTAAATTAAATTGGCCATTGTTATTCATAATATATAAATGGACGATAATCCAACGTTATAACTAATATTATATATTTTATTGTGTATTGTTGTTGAAGTCGTTTGGTATCCCCCGGTGTAGTAGAAGTAGTAGTAGTAGTAATTCATGGTTTAACTGAGTTCTGCACGAGAGACATTTAATCCGTGTACGTAAATTGTTTTATCGATTTATTTTTTTTATCCCAGTTATATACGAATGCAAAAAAAAAAAACGATATTATTTTTATTTCAAACCGTCAGTTGTGTTAACATCGTGTATAAATTTATGGGAACACGTTATGTTATGTAGGTTGTAATGCTATACACACACATATATAAAATAATTTCGCATTGATATCGAGTTACACGCGCACATTTTTATTTTTACAGTTACCTTATTTATAATACCGCGTATTGAATAAGAATATAAAGAATTCGAAAAGTTTCAATATCAATATATACTCGTATACTGTATTATAACGATGGTTTTCGAGTACCTACTTAATAATACCGTATTATTATTTAAAACAATTTTTTTTCATTTCCAACGAAATCTTCAACTGACATTTCATGATTTTATTTTTGACCACAACGAGTGTCCCGATACGTTCAATAAACGTGAGGGCCCTTCAACTGAACATGCGATCGGTTGGTATAATGGACTAATAAAAAAGTATATGTGTGTATACACAGTGTGCCAGAAAAATATAATAACGGTGTGGAGTGTATTTTGAATAAAGAGCTTCTTCACACGCGACCTTAGCAAACTTCTTGATTAATTATAATTTTTTAAATTCTAATTCAATAATACTCAAAAAAATCCTTTTTTGTAAATATTTTTTTATAAAAAAAAATTATTTTTTATTATTATTATTTTTTAAAATTCATCCATAATAGCGTACAAGCTACAATTTTTAATTACTTTTTTCTTTTTAAGTCTATAGACGTTAGACGTTTACAATAATAATAATAATAATATATTATCAATCGTCTTTTAAGGTCGTCCATTACAGATATTATTTTCGATTCGCGTGTAATAATATTTAATATTACTTTACAACTTTTAGTTAGGTCATCATAAATTATATATACTAATCGATTTTAATGGTGACGGTTTGTGTAATTAGTTTGTTGATATGCGAACCGAGTAGGTTTTGTCATTAAATACACGTTAATTTCATCGATAAAAATGTTAATTATAAAATACGTTCCTCGCAGAACGTCGTAATGAATTGTTGTACGTCATGTACATTTATTTTGGAGCGACTGTATGACACATAATAATAATAATAATAATAATAATAATAATAATAATAATAATAATAATAATAATAATAATAATATTTGATATTATTTATAAAAAAAAAAAAATATATCCGAATTTCCCTGGAGAATTTAGTCGCGTGTCGTGTATATTATATAGTACACGTGTAGTGAACTAAATTAAAAAGGCCACCCGAAAAAATTAAGTTTGATTAAAATACACGCGCTCGTAGTAAAACAAAACGCGGTATTCAATCGAATTCCTATCGTATTTTTCGCAAATTCTGCCGGTAACCACGTATTATTTATTGCCCGCGTTCCCCTGACCCGAATTTAACGGGACTTTTCAAATATTGATTTTCGGTCTTTCGGTGTAGATATAATTTATGGTTTGTCCCTTTTCTTCGTTGTTGGTCCAAACGTGGTATAGTGCCGGCTACTGGTACGCTTCGTATACGTACACTGGTGTATGCAAATGAATAGTTTTTCAACTAATCGAGATATTTTTTATTTTTTTTATTTAGAACGCAATATAACCGGAAATTCGGTATCGCGATGGACATATAAAAAAAAAAACACTCGCGCAAAAAAAAAACAAAATATCTTTCTCTTTAGGTATACAAAAAAATAAAAACACAGTGACGTTTTGGTGCGTAAAAAAAAAAAAAAACGTTTTTCCAATCATTTTTGGAGTATATATGTACAAATTTCCCAAAACGAGACACATATAATAACATTGCGTTCAACATCGTTGTTTTCTTTTTCCAATCACACCAATATTTCACTTAGAATTTTTAATATCCAATACGATATTATACGGCAATAAGACTATTTATTATTTAATAACGTGTGTAGTACACGCGTGAAAAGCAATCAAATATAGCAAACAAATATAATGGACTCTAGCGAATTCCAATTATTATTTATAATAAAAAACAGGTTTTATGTTTTTCAAAATTATTCGTTGTTTAATAACACGTATTCGCTTACAAACGGTTACGGCCGACGAGATATGCGTTATGTTACGCACCAATAGACAAAAAACATTATACAGCTAAAATACAGTAATTTATGTTGGTAAGATAAATATGACGTGCAAAAAATATTAAAACGAAATAGAGTATAGTCGCGGAGATAAAATAAAATACGGTAACATCCATCACTATAATTTTATATTTATATTGTGTGTTTTATGAATGCGGCGATATGATATTCGATTTTATAACACGCCGTTTGAGCACTAATAGTTTGTAAACAAATTAACATCATTTCTATTTTATATCGGACCGCGATATCGAACATTAATTTATTTTTAATATCCGAGAATATATAATATGTGAGTCACGGAGTCTTTGACTCCGGAATGGTATTCAGCCGTAGCTTCTTTAAAATGCATATTTAAAAACAAAAACGTTTATTTCGTACGAAAACGTAATGTGTGCTGTGCACGATACTCATAGAATATAATTTGAAATTTTATATTTATTAATTTTTTTCTAAACATGGACGTAATCTTGTATTTTTGTTGAAATCCGTTAGTGTCTGTGTGTGTAGCTAAAATCGTTTATATTTATTAATAATGCAAGTGTATGAAAAGTGAAAATTTCTCGGTTATTACGAATTTCAATAGTCGTACGTCAAAGAAATAAGCATTCGGTTCGTTTGACTGTCAATTCTGGTCCCGTGATGATTATTATTATTATATTCATTGAAATGGTACGTTTTAGAACTGCTCTCGGTTTGGATGTACGAGTTTTCCATCTATTCAGACGGGGTACCCAGCTAATTTATCGTCTCCCATTAAATCTTATTATCTTCCGGGTCCCATCAGACGGTTTTTGTTTTCGGCATTATCCCATTGTGTGTGTGTGTGTGTGTTCGTATTTTCTGTGATTTTTTTTCCCCTCGAAAGGTTTCGTGTTTTCCACGCCAATCTGTGTTGTCGATCTTGGCTAAATGGTATATTAACCCTTTATTATTGTTGTTAAAGCGAACGCGCGTTATCTTTTGCGTGCGTTTGGCCCGCCGCAGGTGTATTATATATTATTATTATTATTATTATTATTCTGGGACAACATTCCGGAGATTTTTTTTTTTTTCTTGTCTGTCTTGTTTATGTCGTGACAAAGAGAAAACAACAGTGGACTGTTAACAGCCGCGCTGTTTAAAACGAAAATTTAAAATAAAAAAATTGAATATAGTATATTAGTACGTAATAAATAGTATACGTATAATATTTTTAATATTATAAATCGTCAAGAGACGTGTCCGTGTGACAGTTACAAATAAGTCGGCGTGTACAGCAGAGAACAGTATAGACCGCGTCCGGCATCGCTAGGGAAAACGGACGAATTTCTACTTGTCATTTTCGGAAGTAATAATTTTATTGATCGTTGTTTGATTATAATCGCGTTTAATGCGATCGTCCTCATAAATAAACATTTGAAAAAATGCAGAATGCGCGTGTAGTTTAATAAATACACGTATTATTAATATTAATATTTTCCAATATATCTTATCATTTATCTTGGTAATATTAAAAGAATGCGCTTCAGACGCGCCATATATAGTGTGAGTGTGTCGGAAACATACAAAACGAGTTTAGTCGGTTATTTTACTTATTATTATTATTACTACTTTTATTATTATTATTATTAATAATAAATCCGCGTAAGAGAGGTCAAAATTAAGAGTAACGGTATAATGATGTTACCGGACAGTCTATTTTTAGCTGAAACAAGTAATTTGTTATTTATAATATGCAAATGGAAAACTGATTGTGTAGTGCGTATTATTATTACACCGGTACCTGTATTGTGAATGTACGAATTAAAATAATAAGTAGCGCTACAAATGTATTATAATATACATTTCCACAATCTTCCTCGCATATAGTTGGTTATAAATTATTATTTAAACCAGGAATACGTTTAGAATATATTTCTAGTAAATATTAACGTTTTTTATAACAGTGTCTTTGGATTGTGGTTTTTATTTTTCGTTATAGTGTAGAAAAGAAGCGTAAATGATACGATATATATATATTGGGATATTTTTTCCCCTAAAGAATTATACGCTTTTCGACGAGTTTTACGAAGAAATCAAAATGTAAAATATGTATAATTGACGAAATTCTCGGTGAATTAACGTACACACATGATTTCAATATTGGATTTTAATTAAATTTTTTTAAATCGTTTTTGTTAGTTTTATGTAACAGGAAAATATTGTGTAATTGTAATATTGTATACGTGACTATAAATTTTATTGCGAACTTACGTCAACTGCATTTAATTCATTTTTACGAGCAGTGAGTAATGGAAATTTGAAAAATAAATCATATCCTATTACAGAAAATGTGTTCTTTGATAAAGTAAATTCTGTTCCTAATTAATGCGTGCGTTTGTAAATGGCTTATCATTATTTTCGAGTTTAATTATTCGCGTTTATTGATTGATCGTAGGAGTACAATATTATATTATATAAACAGTGATTTCTACAGACCCGTACCTGACGATCTTGTTTTTTTTGTATCGATGCATTTTTACTTGTAATCGCTCATAAATTAATAAGCATTGCGTTTTATTGCGATCGCCGTAGGGAGCGAGATGGCGAAGCGGAGAGAGACGGTTTCGCGGATCAAGTTCACGAGTTATTTATAATGTTAAAATTGCACCCATTTATAGGAAATAAAAAGTCACGACCATTCGAAAATTCCAGATAATTATTTATCGATTAAATAAAGTGGCACCTGATCTTGGCGCCTGTCTCACGTTGTGGAACAACTCGTTTTAATAGGCCAACAACGCACGTATCTACTGGCTACAGCTGGTTCATGACTAAGATTATACTCTAGAATACACCTTGAGCCTTGAAAAGTTATTATTTACTAGTTAGTCCGACAAAAAAAAAACACACACACACGCGTACACATTCAAATACGTATTTTCTATCTTCTCATCACAATGAAATTATTATGAAACGATATTATCTTCAACCTTCGGTCATTTACAACACCGATGATTTAAAATGATCGTCGTGCATTTGTAAACAGAAAACTAATTACCCGCCGGTTCATAAGTAAAACTTGATAAACTTGACCTCCGTATATAACTTTTCCAAGTTAATACGAATAACACGTAAGACGGAAATGTGTTGTTTTGTTGTTATATCTTGACCCATTTTTGTTTGGGGTGTGAAATGTAAATAATATACCTTTGCTTATTTTATAAAGCGTCTTTGCGAAAACAAATTTCAATTATTATTATTATTATTTATTGATTTTATCGATTAATCACGAAACAATATTATTATCGTTTGTTTGTATACTTTCTAGCATGATAAATTAATGACGTACCATCTATTTTATGAATATATATACAGAGAGAGAGAGAAAAAGAGAGACAAATGATAGAACAATAAGAGCACAATGATCTATGTATGTTTGTGTATTCAATATTTTAGTGTGTGTCATTATTTCTTTGTTTTAAAATCAAAAATAATTATGCCTTATAGTTTAAAACAACTTTTCTCGATATTTATTTCGACAATATAATTGTGTACGTTTCTGTGGTAACGAGTATAAAATAATTAATAATAATAAAGTAAAAAGAAAAAATGAAATAAATAAAAGAATAAAAAAAGAGAGCTTCGTGAAATTTGTTTAAATTTCTATTTTTCTTTCCGTTGTATTTCGCTCTTATTTCTGATGATGACTTTTTCTCAAAAACCGATGGTGTAAATAAACACAATACGACAATTCTTATATTTTTATTTTACATAATATACTTTTCGATTTAACTGTATATTCACATATACATACATATTTATATTGTTATAAATTAAAATAGTATTATAGTGGATTTTATGGATAGTATAATATTCATAACTATAGTAAATGACAAAAAACTAGAGAAATAAAAATGTATATAAAAAATGTTTTCGCTCATTTCTATATTAATGTATTTAAAGTAATGACCTAATGTTATACGAGTATAACGACCATATTTAATTACCAATGTTTTTACACGAAACGTAAAAAAAATTTTTTTCTTTTTTTTAATATATTAATCTAATGAAATATTATTAAAGTTTTTATGAATATAGACACGCATGGGGGGTTTTTTTTTACATAAAATACGTTTTCTGTACAGCTAGGTAAAATATGGATATTATCGAAAACCTTTTGTGCATTAATACGCGTTTCGTACACGCTATTTAGATGAACTCTAAAAATAAATGACTCGTTAATGTATCGGACTCAACTGAAAAGTTAACAAAAGTTGATTATGTATTTCAATTACGATTACTGTATATTACGTTCGTTAGATTACAGTCGGAAGCTGACAAAAGTACACGTTTCGTGATACACGAGGTCCTAGATTTTCAGTTATTGGCACAGAAATATTCAATAATGTTCTACGAAACATTAAATCGTTAAAAAGGAAACTTTAAGAATCAATCGTACAAAATGTAGCCCACTATCTAAAATTTTTTAAAACGATTCTCATTGTGACAAAATTTATATTGAGATTTTCAACATTTATCGTAATAAATAATCCATTATTTTTTTCAGAATACAATAATTTACTTCATACTTATACTTTTTAGCGTGTATATATTCTGTTTTTTTTAAATTATTACATTAATTTTTTTTTTAGAGTTGTACATTTTGTACGAACTACTATTGTACGTTAGAATAGTCTATGGTTAATAATTTGTCTACGAATACATTATTATTATTATTTTTTTTTTTACTTCTGATACTTTAATAAATTCTCTGGTGACCTTTAATAAATTATATTACATCGTCGAAAGACATATTGTATTCTTGACAGCTTTTTACGTAAACCCGTTTCGTTACATAAATCCTGGACATAATTAATCAAAATATAATTATATTGGTATTCGTACAAGTGTATAAAAAAACAATTTTTTTTTCTTAAAAATTTGCATAAAATCAAAAAAAAAAAAGAACGGATACACATCAGGGTTAAATCGTTTTGGACAAATTGTATTGTTTTAGTTGTGTGTATATATATATATAACCTAACCTATATATATATATATTTCATTTTACATTTAAATTTAATTAAAATACGTCAAGAAACGAATTATTAAAATGTATTATTATTGAGAATACAAATTAATTTAGTTTACCTTATTATATTATTTATATATATATATATATATATTAGTTATTTAATGTATAATTACATAATATAACTGGTAAATCTAATCAAATTCAATTATTTCACACGGTCAGTAACTTTTGGAAAACGTGTAACGTGTAAGGACAACGTATTATTTTTATAGAAGTTTTCTGGTCGTTGCGTTGTTGTGCATTGTTAGTAATAATAATCATCAATTTTAAATTAATTACACACGAGAGGAGGTCGTGACGCTGTTCGTATGTATTCGCAAGATCCGGGTTGATATTCAATTTTTTTCTCCTTTACTTTTCAATATTTATTCGTCTCGTCATTGTAAAATTATGACGTATTTCGGCGAATTTAATGTTATTTATTAAGTTCTATAAAACTAATCTTATAATTTTTCAATGTTTTGGTTCCTTTTCTTTTTAAACATTTCGTATCAATCCGAGTTATTATGTGAAGCTTTTAACATTATTTATTAATTTTTTTTGTTCAGTAGAAACTGTTGTAATCTTATATCAGTGGTCCATTCCCTTGTTATAAAATATATATATATATATATAGTTTGTTTAAGGTATAAATGCAATATAGTTACGCAATTAATGATCATTTTAAAGTATAATACACATGTACAGTAGTACGCTGTACTATATACTCGTATGTGTACTACAAGGCGATTAAAAATTTTAAAACGTTACAAAAGTAATTGGATTACGAAAAATTATAATCGTCATTTTCGTAACTCGAGTTTAATTTGGTATATTATGCGTACATAATTTATTCTGTAAAATATATCTTAATGGGAGGAACATTAAAATATCGCTAATGCGTACTTACGCTTATAAATCGATGTTTCTTATTTTTTTTTTTTTTTTTTACATAATGTACTCGTATAAGTTGTTGTTTTTTTTTATAAATTATTCTTTCGAGTTTCTTTAATGAGTTCCTTATAATAAATAATAGATTGAACATCAATTTTTAGTACCGCAGTTGAAGTGTATTTAAAATTTCTCGATAATTTCAAAAAAAAAAAAAAAAAATCGTTGATATGATTTGTTATTCTGTCTTTGATGTTCATAAAATTGGCGACCGATTAATATGTAGTATTTAGTTTACTATTTTTTTTATGTACGTTATGTTATACTCGGTTTTCGACGATAAAACGTAATATTTTTTCTCGCGATTTCGAGACGTGAAACGAATGTTATGGTCGACAAATCGCACGCGCTTCTGTGATTTTCGTCGTAAATCGACTTTGTAACTTCGCCGTGAGAACTGCTGCAGTGTACCCCTCACTAGAATCATAATGAGATCACTTATCGTAAGCGATATCATATATAATTATCGCGTACGCTTGGAGCGATATAATTGTCGAGCTCTCTGTACACCCGGCGCTGCTGCAGCAAGTGTTCAGATAAAAAATCAGAGGTCACGACGCGGAAACAAATCGTTTTTGCGGCCCGCATTATATTCCCATCGTATATACTCGTTACGCGTATAAAATAACATTTTCGATTGCGTGTGTCGAACGTCGTGGATATCATCAGGGATTACATCGGGAGATGATTGGCCCCGATCGGGAACCGGTCAAAAATGAGTTAATATAGCGAATCGAAAAATTGTCGCGCTGAGTCGGCGCGGATATTCGTATCCCGGTATCGATATCGCCGGCCGCTGAAACGAATCAATATCGATATCTCATTATCGCTTTAAGTTGAACAACCTTCGTATTGTGTGCGCTGGCGTTCACGGCCGTCGCATCACGTCGTCGTCGTCGTCGCGTATGTGCGGCTTATATACCATTCTTACAAGAGAAAAACGTTTAAACGCGACATATTATGTGTACGAATCGGTATGGTTTTATACGACGAGTGTGTATATTTATTTTTACTTTTTTTTCTCTCGTAGTTTTTATTTATTTTTTTCTTTTCGTCTACGAACCATAGGAAATCGCGTGCGCGCGCCGTCGGTGCGTTGGATGATAATGATGATGATGATGATGATGACGATGACGGTCTCTCGTCATTGCCATAAACGGAACTAAATAATATCGGCAATCGATTCGAGGCATAATATTATTATATAAATACAACGACATTGACAGATACTCGATTCGTCGTAATATTACGCGCTTATTATATATATATATTTATATATATATATATATATAATAAAACGCTACGCGGAGAAATGTTACTTTTGCACAGCGAGCTATAGCGCAATGAACCGATCGACGTGTGCACACGACTTGCTGCCGGCCTTTGTCTCTCGCAAAGTACTCTCTCACTCTCTCTCGCTCGCTCTGTCCCCTCACCTCGTCTCCAGTTTGGTACGACGCAATAATATGCGCAGTGTCGTTTTTTTCGTGTGACCTCTTCCGACGACTTACAGTCCGACCACTGAACAACACCGTCTATCGGTGCTCAAAGTACAGTATAGTAAATCCGTATGGACTTCACGGTACGTTGCAACTGAATAAAACGTGCTCCAATAAAATATCGTATAGAAGATGGCCATTAAAAAAAAATATTTATAAGACGATCTAATTTGAAAAGGATTTTTTTTTTTTTTTTACAAACGCATAATGTGCGTTTAAAACATTATTTTAAACGTTTAATTTTCAATTTTTAGATTCTTAGCGTTATGTAGTATATTATATCCAAAATCATTGTACCGAAGCTCTCCTAGAGGTCAGAATCGTTTTATCGAAAGCAATGCGTTGTTTTCAAATGTCTAGTGACGAAAATACACTCTTTCAAAATCTTTATCCGAATAATCGAGCAGCGAGTCGTGGCTCGTTACTTTTTTTTAATTTTTCATAAACATCATAACAGACCATAAGTGTTCCAAAGGATCACTTTAATTCGTCTTTGTCCTAGAACCCCCACAAAACTCCAGTAGCCTCACTCCCGTACCCGGAAGCGGAATTTTTTTTCGAATTCCGCGTGACGTACTATTGTTTGTGTTGTTTTTCGTCTTACAGATAGTAAGGAGGAGGAGAGTAGCACTGTAGCGAGCGATACATCGGCTGCACATTTTTCGTGTACTTTTTTTTTTATAAATTTTTAATTTTTTTTTTTATATTACTGCTGTGTAATTTCGTGATTTAATAATACAAAACCCGTCATTATTATTACACGCGCGTTCGAAAATTTATCGGTTTTACGCGCGCGCGCGCTCGCGCCCGGTTACCGCCCTTCGATTTGCCCTTAAACCGTTCTTTTACTATACTATACCGTCTTATTATTATTATTATTATTATTATTATTATATAACGCGTCACGTATTATATTTGCAGCTGTCGTCGTATACGTTTTTTATTCTTCCTCTTTGTACAAAAAAAAAAAATAACGAAAAAAAACAATCGACGAAACACGCGCATAATCGATTTTTTTGTACATTTTTTTTTGCCGTCCGGTATAGAAAAACTGTGTATACGTTTGCCCGTAGGTCGTGCGTATTATAACCGGGCGGCCACTCGCTCAGGACCCACCTGATACGCAAAGAATATTTTCGACATACCGGTCTTCTTTTATAATAATAATAATATTATTATTATTATTATATGTTATAACGGAGAATTATTTCACGCTCGACGGATATTATCTTCACGTATATATATATATATTTTTTTTTTATTTTAACGGTTGCTGCTGCTGCGGCTGCGTTCGAACATCCCAATACGATATATTTTTGTATATTTTTCTTATATGTTGTAACGGCTAAAGTCCGAAATGTAGCTAATTGTCCGGATAATTTGTCCACATTTTGGAATATTGTCGTGAAGAAAAAAACTATTATATATTACTCGGGTGAAGTGAGTTTATAATTAGCCACCCGTGTTACATTTTTTGTGACGTCGTATACGAGGGAACGGCCGAACCACGTTTTAGGTTTTCGTCCTTTGAATTCCGATAAGAACGATAGAAATTTGCGAAAATGTTACGTACATATATTATAAAATAACTAAGAATAATTAAAAAAAACGTGATTCGTCGTTTCTTTTATATAATTTACACGTTATGGAGAATTCAAAATACTAGTTGTGTCAAAAAAAAAAGAAAAAGAAACTATATTATTTAGCTGTTTTAAACTTTTATAAGGAATAAAATGCTGAATAATAAAAATACATTTGGAGTAAAAAGAAATAAGTATTATACAACTGTTCTCGAGCGTTTTGACGAGTTAAAAAGGCCCTTTTATTGTGTACCCCGGAGCTTTTTCGTCTCGGTCCGCCGCCGGTAGTGAACGTGTTACTACTTTATCCGTTCGTCGACGGTTAGTAATACAAAATAGCCGGTTAGGTTATAAGAAAAAATGATTTTAAACGTCGAATACCTCCAAATAATATGGCTAATTATCCTGATTGCTATCCGGATAATGTGTACGTTAATCACATTTCGGGATTTAACCACAACGTATACGTTACAACATTCGCGCGAAATAATTGCGTTTTTCACGTGATGAAACTTGATGATACTATAATTTACAATTACTCACATATAAAACTAGGTTATTTTATTTTATGTTACACATATTATTTTAGTACATACATTATTTTATTACATATATTATTTCATTTGGTATGTGTATCATTTTTTTTTTACATATACTCGTATTTATTAGAATTTAGAAAACATAAAATTATAATGGCAAACGTTTTAATTTTTATTGGAGTCAACTTTGTCAGGCATGTCTCAGTGCCGTTAAATCGCCTTACCCGTTAAAAATAATAACCAATTTTAAATTAAAGTTTTTTTTTTTTTTTAAAAAAACTAAATGAATAAATACGAGTATTAACCATATCCGCATAATATACGCATGACGTAGAAAAGGTCTTCAAATGAGTCCTTCCAATTCGTTGCAGATCTTGTGTGAAAATAATGATCTTTTGTGAGATCGATAACCGACGACGACAATTCGTTTTTTATTTTATAAAATACGTATAACATATAATAGAGAGAATTGGAGTGACGCGTCTGTTGTCGATAATAGCGTTAAAATTGTTTTTATAAATACTTACCAACGAGCAATAATATTTTTAATTGACCTTTTGATCCCGGGAGTTAAATCATGAATACGTTATTGTATTTTGTTTTTGAAAACGCATTGACGGATTTCCATAACATATTTCGGATATCTGTTTTATATTTTTTTAAATTTTACGTTGTGTTTTAAACGATATAAATGTAGAGGTCACGCTTTTAAATACATTTTTTTATGTAAATCAATCCAATTTATCGCGTGATAAAATGAATTCCACGAAAAATATTCATTTAATTGAACGTATAATATAATCGACTCGCAGTCGCGCATACATACCCGTATTATAATATTTAAATTGTTTTAGTGTAGCGTTTTTTAATTTAAATTTTTTTTTTTTTTAATTACAACTTAATCCCATGCGTTGTTTACGTCATACGCGTACATAAAATGAATGTGTATAGAATTTGACAAATTGTTATACATCCAACCCTTTTGTTTTACGAATCGTCTCGCTGTCTATTGTCCGACGTCACATATATTATTAATGTTATTATAGAGGAGAACTAACAGCTTTTATATTTATAGTAATCAATACGGTCATAGCCCTCGTATCTGTATATATATATTGTATATATATATGTTGTAGTTGATACAACAATAAATGTAACAAGTGCAGCTCTCGTATACGAATTTTATACACCATAATTCGTTACGTTATTTGAAATGCGCGTGATAAATTTTATTACTAATTTCACAAATTTATTTTCACTTAATGCGCTCGATAACGTTTGATGATATGTATATGTTTTAACGTTATTACATAACATAATATTTTAAACGAAACGTTTACACGTGATTTATTATCGTGAAAAAAAAATTACCAAAACCATATAAGTAGTCGCGTAGAATTAATTCTTTACTCACAAACCATAACGATTCGTTTAAATGAAATTTAATTCGCGTTATTTAAATAAATGCGAACGGAATTTTTATTATAAATCATTAAAAATCATCGAAGGTTATAATGTGTCATTAGGTATTTGAATGCGTCATACGAACTGAACCGGTATATGATTTGATTTCAATCGAAATTTTAAAATATATTTTAATTTGTATGGTTATAATATATTAACAATCTACTTCCCATAGTTCGGTAATATTTTGTTATTATCGCGCAACAAATAATGATTGTAAATTACGTACTCTCGTATTTCATTTTTAATTAAATGTGTATACGAGTTAAAAAAAAAATAAAAAAAAAAAATATATATATATATATCGACGGCATTAATTATATAATAAGTAAAAGAAAAAATAGTAAAACACGATTCTCAAAGAAAAAAAACAGTATTAATTTTTCGATAACTCGCTTTGCCTCGGATTTTTTGATTATATTATATGGAATATACATACGAAGAGTTCGAAACGTTTACATAATGGATACAACTACTACACTGTACAAGATTTATTATAAAGATTAAAAGTGGAAAAAAAAATCATCGAGTTTCTATGAAGTATATTATACCTGTATGTGCTCGTGGCGTCTGCAATGGCGAATGATTAATGAATGGCCTTTGTGCGTTATTCGGTCGTTTCTCTTGATTATTATTATTATTATTTATCGTACAAAAAAAAAAGGTAATTTTTTACTATTGCTCTCAGACTTAAAAGTATATAATACATGGTTGTGCAGAATCCGTGTCATGCGAGCACATTGAATTTAACTCTTTTTTGATTAATGTAATAAAAGCACTTGATCATACGGGATTTTGGTGAATAATAAACAAATTATACCCTATCGTCGTACACACAGCTAATAATCCTATCAATTGTACATGTGCTAAATATATTTTTTTGAACGTCTAATTGCAATGTCGTCGTCAAACAATTTAAAAAAAGTTTTTCTCGATTTCGTCAACAGTTTACCGTATTGTAATAGTCAACTGTATGAACAGTGTCGTAATACAGCGATTTTATAAACTTCACATTAATATTATAGTGAAATATATATATATCATTAAATCCCCTTATTTCAAATACATTTTGGTGACTGTTTATATTGGATTAAATAATAATATAATTGCTATATTTGATATTCTTATTAATGAAAACTAGTGAAAAAAAAGTATATGGAATACTTATTGAGAAGTATATGCGATTTTGTTGGATGGATTGTACTATTTGGGCCTGTCACTGAATATTGCTATATAGTCATATACGAGACGTGACTTTCCTGTTTAATGGTCTTACAATATATCTTAGTTATGACAAGAGTTAATAATGTTGGTTTCGAGCTATACATTCTAAATGCTTTAATATTCCATTCCGCGTATTGTCCTTATGCACTAAAAGTTCTGCGTTTTGTAATACGATTCCATTTCTGAAGGATTTCAGTTTCAAGTGTCAATTAAATCAGTATTTGTGCGTATTGTTCGTCGGTGCGACGGATTCCGTCGATCAATCAGTTGGAAATTTTTTTTTTGATTCGTTTTGAACGTAATTCGTGCCGTGCACGACTGTACGTCTGTTGCTGTTAATCGACTAAACCTATCTCTTCCATTGTCTGACCGTAAGCATGTCCTAAAATTTATTATTCGTCCCATTATCGCCTCCCTCGTTCTACCGATAATTATACATATCCCGCAACGGAAACCAATTCAACGATTTCATGGACCAAGAATTTAAAAATTCGGTCAATTTCAGAAATAAATACATGAATCTCGTTCCGCGTAACGTACATTTCTTTTAAATTAATCATTAAAATAAATCCTACTCCGTTTGTAATGGTTTCGTTGCACCGTGCTGGACCATCGGCGGTACACTACTATAACGTTATAACGCGCATACCGCGATTACCATGTAATAAGTCGTGATGCGCGTGCGAGCTCCTCCAATCAATACCCACAAAACCCGGTGAAATTATGTGTTTGCGGAATGCGCGCGTTTAACAAGTTGCTGCGAGGCGGATCATCCGTAATGCGAACCACATTTTTTTTAAGAAAAACATAAGAAATATTATTATTATTATTATTATTTATTAAACATTAGCACGTGTATAGACGATACAATTACACAAGAGCCAAATCGAATTTTATGTTGAAAATAATCGAAATATTAATCCAATTATTGCCGGGGCTAAAATTGACTATTAAATATTCATGAATTTTTCGGAAACGTATAAAAAAAAAAAAGCTGTTTTCAACGGTGCTTGTTAATTCACTCGTTGAAATATCTTAAACATATATATATATATAGAAGAATCCCTCGTGTTTTTTAAGGCACTTGAAAATTCGAATGCATTTTAACGCCAAATTTCCTTTCGTTCGAGTAATTTTTTCAAATATTTTTTAATCGGAAGTTTTCATTAAAACTTCCGCAACGATTCGTCGTAGTCTTTCAGCTAATCGGAAGTTTTCACTAAAACATATCACTATGCAGATATCCGCGTAACGAGAAACGCGTATAATAGAATAGGCTTTTGGAATCGTATGTTTTGCTTGCGCGTCAGCGTGAAATAACACGATAATGTGCCTTTTTAAATACTTTTTTTTTACAATTTGACGACCGACTGTAATCGACTATTCGGAAGTCGAATGCGGGATTTGCTCGACGTCGATTATTATCATAACACATTGGGAGCAATGTGAAGAATATTCGTGAACCCGCGCGTTTATACATGTCCCAATCGGTCCTTTAAATATGCGAAATACTATTTTCTATTTGATCCACATAAATAAATGACACAATTTTTTTACCCTACCCATTTTCGTTCTAACGAATTGTAGCGTAAAAAGAAAACACGCGAATACATTAAAAATTCCCCACTGGGTATAGATTTCTAAATCAAACGTGTTTTAATCAAAACCAGTGTTATTTGAACGTGCACAATCCATATAGAAGTATACCACCTACTTCACTATTTATTTATTATTTCGTTGATGAAACTTCATATATACGAGTATATAGGTACGCACCGACGACAGCTATATGACTTTTGATTTGTTCAAAAGGCCCGCCGCAGTCGACTTTTCTTGCGTATACATGTGGACACCTGCTGCTTTTAAGAGCAATTTTTTTATATATAAAAAAAAAAAAATACGCAAGAATGAAAATTTAACGAACGTTTCAAGAGCTGTATTATTGAACTGCAAAAAACAAATATTTCATATTTATTTATTTATTTTTTTTTAAATTCGGTTCTCGTTATATAGATTGGATGAATGAAAACCGAATATTTAATATGTACAAAACGGAGAAAACAATTTATTTATTATTTTTATCTCGCCATACTTTATAAAATATAAGATAGTGCGGCCTTTTTCGCGGCAGACGTTTTACACCAAGGCGTTCAAATTCGGACAAATGTTATTCGGGACAGCGTAGGAAAATAGAGAAAAACGTCTTTCTCCCGAGCGTATTATATTGTTAAAAATTACTATTCTTGTTGCAGTTTCTTTTGTTTTTTTCCTACATAATGTGAAAACGTATACACATTTGATTTATGCATTTGTTTATGGCGTACACAGTTGATTTTTTTTTTATGACGTGTCGGTAGTCGAAAAACAGTTTTTTCCACGCGCGACGAAACTCTCATCTCGCATAAGTGTATATTATAATATTTTGTTATTATTATACGCGTGTGTTGTGCCCCAAGGCGGCCTATATGTACGCCACGCGTGGTCGGACGATTTCTCCTTATATATCCGCCATAATTGACGCGAATTCGTTTTTCTAATAGTAAACGCCGCGGGTCGGATTTTTTCGTATTAAGACGCGCGTTGCAGCTGTGTATTTCATTATTATACGCGCGTACAACCATTTTTATTCGAGTTTATGTATAGGAAATTCGTTAGGAAAACAAGAAAGAAAAATCGTTATTTTTATATCGTTTAACAGACTTTTAAGACTATTATTTCGCCAAACACGCCGTTTCCGTCGTCCACACCTCTATCGTATCTTTAATTAGCACTCCGTCCGAACGGACAGAGTCTCTTCCTCGGAACGATTTTTTTTTTTTTTCGTAAATCCTCTATCGTTCAGTACGTTCGGTTCGCCTTTCAATCTTTACAAGTCTTGCTCGTTGTTTTTGTTTGCGTATGTTCTTCGTTTAGATCTCGCGCTAGTTACATTTCTTGTATAGCGCTTTCAGAAAAAAACGTTAATAAATACCCTACGATATACGATATATAATACGGCGAATAAAAAACATTTTCGGAAAACTCGGTATGTACCAAAATTCGAACACGGTTATAACTATACCCCTTCACCGTTTGACATGCTTAATCGTGTAACCATTTTTTTTTTCATTCGTATTTTCCCGAGATAACTCGTTCGTTGTATAGTAATGTCGGTTTTAAAAAGTTACAAATTATTGTTTCGACGATTTGTTCGTGTTTATTTTACTAGTCGTGTACATATATTTGGTTAAACAAAAAAAGTCACTTTTTGCAATTCTCTGAGATTTGGCTGGCGCGCAACCCAATAACAAATAATCGTTTTGAAGACCGGGGGTGGGGGGGGGAAACGAATAAAACATTTTCTCGTTTGTTTTTTATTACAAATAAGTCTCGTTAGACATCATTTTTTCCCCCGAATAAATAAATATTATACGCGCGCACGTTTTCGTTCGTGGTCGCCGCGCCGCGCTGTGTGGACGCGCAAAAAGGTGGTCCCCCGCGTGTCGTGGTGTGCCTTTAGCCGTGATTAATTGTTACCCGCCGCATAATAATTCCCATATTATTATTATTATTATTATCATTATCATTATTATTATTATTATCATTATCATTATTATTATTATTATTATTATTATTATTATTATCATTATCATTATTATTATTATTATTATTATTATTATTATTATTATTATTATTATTATTATTATTATTATCATTATTATTATTATTATTATTATTATTATTATTATTATTATTATTATTATTATTATTATTATTATTATTATTATTATAAGTGTGTATAAATTATAAATATTATTTTACCGCGCGGCGTTTTGTGTGTATTTATTATTAATACGGCGGGGCCGATTGGTTTTTTTTTGTTTTGGGATAATATTATCCGGCGTATACGACGCGCAAGCGCGCGAGCTCCAGAGAACCGCGGGGCGCGCGCCGCGTACATTGTTCGCGCTGTCGCACCGTACTCGCCGCTACTTCTTCGCCTCTTCCACCTCACACACACACTAGCACGCACACACCGCCGCCCGGTTACCAATTTTCAAATTCTGTTCACCGCGGCCGCCGTAGCCGGAAGTTCAACGCACTCAAAGGCGGAGCGATAGCAGCAGCCGCCGCTGTAGCTCAATCCGCCGCCGCCGCCGCCGACTGAATGACTCGCGGAAAAACGATGAATGTGTGGTATTCGTGTATATTATTTTTTTCGCGCACAATGCGCGTAATTGAAAAGCATTTTATTTTTTACGCGCGTCATTTACATTTTTTTTTCCTTTATTATTTTTTTTTTTTTTTTAATAAATTTATTGTATCGTACGAATTTTTATTATTCTTATTATTATTAGTATTGTTGTGACGTCTTCCGCTCGGCGGTATGTCGACGTGTGTAACACACAATATAACAACGTAAATTTTCGCTACTCAGTGTACGTATATATATATATAAAAAAAAAAAGAATAAAACGCCCGTTATTTAATGTGTATAAAAAAAATATTAATACCGCGTTGTAATATTAATAAATAAACGCATTATTATTATATACGGTGTTGTACACATTGGGTATCTCGACGAGACGAACTTTTAAGGGAAATCAAATTTTTTTCCGAAGTTTCCTTGAGTTATCAAGGTTTTAGCAAAAAAAGAAAAAAATTCCCACTTAACGAGTTTTCAAATCGTGTCATATTATTAAAGAAATATGATTAAAAAAAACGAACGTTTCGTATCGTTACGATTTTACGAGGAATAATTTGATACCCTTATTATAATACTATAAGATGGTTCTATATTATAATGTCAATAGTATTTTCTACCGCATTCGGAGCGGTGTACTTTTTTTTTTAACGTCCGCGTTCCGGCACCAACAGTCTAGCAATCGTCATTATCATCCGTCTGTGTTCCGGAACACAGGAGAATGCGATCGAGTTATTTGTGGTTTATCGAGATTTTCGCAACGGGACGGGGACGGGGACGTTTATTTCGACTGATCGAGCTATTCAACGAGTTCGTTGTCGTATCGTATGAGTAAATTAATGACTTTGGCCGGGAAATCCTATTGAATTACTTTTATGCCAAGAGTAATTGTGACCAAGTGTGATTTTTAAATAAAACAAAACAAAATCAGTAATTGTAATTGTTTTTTTTTTCGTTTACGTAATTTTTGGTTTTTTATTTCGAATTAAAAAAAAAAAATGTTTTTATCGATTTTAGCGTGTTGTTAAATAGTACTTTTTTGAACGTTCAAAACCGTTGCGTAACGGGATTAAACTTACTTTTAACCGCGCAACGACGCCGTGTTCATGTAATAACAGTAAAATCATAATAATTATTTTTTTAATACATATATGGAAGTAATGTTTGATAATTGTGGATGATTTAATATATTCCGGTATAAATTATCATCGGTTCAATAGTTATAATAGTAATCAACACGAATTCTCTGGTACAGTGATAATTAAAAGTGTTGTTATTGCGGTTGTCGTATAACTCCAAATCGAATTCCAACGGGAATTCCCTTATGAATATATTATATAATATTTCGCGAAACGCGAATTCGATCTGCGAGATTTTCATTTTTCCATCCGTTTCGTAAATACGACGTACCTATGCAATGTGTTCTATGTAATTAGTAATTACAGATGGATAGGATGTCGATGATCCAATAAATTATTAAAATTTTACTAAAAACTGTAGGAAAAAAAAAACAAAACAAAAATGACCTATTTTTATTATTATTATTATTATTATTGTTACTGTTTTACTGTCATGTATTTTAGTACTTCTCTGTGTTATGCGAAAACTTGAGCTCTACGGCTCATAATCCTATGTCGGACTGTGAAACTGGCCTTTTATAATACCCGGTACACGTGATGTGCAGTGTATATTCCGTTTTAATGTTATAAACGATTAGCGCAGCAGCCTTCTCGTTCCAGTGACTCTACTGCCTGCTAATTATTGTACTTTATACACTTTCCTCGGAGAGGGAACGCTTGTTTGCAAATCGCTCTTAAACATAATCAGGGCCGGTGATACTACGGGGACGAGCTGGGCGACGGCAGTTTTTATCCAAAAGTCCATATTCAAATCTGTACTCGGTATGTACTCTGAATTTTCAAACGTTTTAAATTTTAATGAAATGTCTATTTACACAAACGTTCGGGATCAGAAGTTAAACGCTGTTACAAAATACAGCAACACTTTACATTAGTAGTTTGGTAAATGTTCTTTCCGCGTTTATGTACGTTTTCTCTTTTCCTATACTTATTGATATATTAGGTTACTAGGGGAAAAAAATGAAGATTTAAATTGTAGTTTTTTATTTCGTGGTATACCGAAAAGTGTGACTTACATGAATTTAGTTTTCTTCCGTTATTTGAACAAATGTTGTAATTATCAATTATGACGATACACACTTTTTTTTTTTTTTGTTACAGTAATTTAATAGGTAGAACGTATTATGGTGCACGAAATTGTTGCGTTTTGGGGAGAAATGTATAAAACAAATAAATAAAATACGGAGAACAGGTGAATTTTACAATGTGCAATGTTTTAATAAGGCTGAGCATTTATAATTTAACCCCATGGCGGCAAAATGACTAGTACCGGTTCTGAATATAAAATTAATAATAATAATATGTCGTCGTGAGAAAACCTGTGCGTGACATTATAAATTATATTAATAATAATAATAATAATAATAATAATAATAATATGCGAAAACGGTCACCAAGGTCGCGTGTGCGAATTAGAAAGGTGTTTTGTTTTATCGCGCGAAACCGTTGGGTCTCGTGCGAGCCGTGTGCGAGTTTTGCGGCCAAATGTCCGTCTGAATTTTTTTTTAGGTGATCGTATACGAGTTATATGTGTGCGTTCGGGAAAGGATTTATTAATATGTGCAGAATTTATCGTATCATAAAATTCCCACATCCTATTGCAAATAATAAAATACGAAAGTGGGTCGTCTTCGAAGTGGTCAGTGGTATGTTTGTTTTGCGAATAAACAACGAAATTTACGGTACGCGTTCCACAAATTATTATAATTACATTCTAATGTTATTTCCGCGATGAATTGCCGAATTCCGATTTATTTCATCCATTTATCATCATACACCGTACACGGCGGTCGAACAGAATATAAATTGTGATAAAATATTTGGAGAAATTATTGAATTGCTTCAGTCCGAGTTGGGGTCCATCGTAACGAAGTATAAGACCATCGCCATGTTCTAGGATCGATCGCACAAGAGCAATGTGCAAAAGGAAGAACTACAAGGCAGTGGTAAGTGCGGTGAAGAGGAATTACACTCTTGATAAATTCGAGTACTTTGCACAAGAGCCGTGTTATCGTGAAGTCAATGTGATGACTTAAAGAAAAGAGAATAATATTGATAATGGATTCCCCGAGGTATTTTATTCTTGTAACACGACACAATCGTGTCATCAATATAACAACAAGTGCTTGCCGTAGAAATATAAGAACTGGAAAAGGCTTATATGGAGTTTTTCGATTGTTTTTTTCTATCATGCGTTACACTCTTAAACGTAGACACGCGCATTGTGTCGTATTTTTATACTCGTTTTATAATAATAGAAAGACAATTTTATAATCGTTTCGGTTTACTGACAGAGGTCTTTATAAAATTTCATCGTCATATTTCTGATATTTTTTCTCCAATATAAACATTAAGTGTTAATTGTTTAAACAAGTCTTGTTTTCTTAGTCGGCAAGAATTGGGCGTTAAAAAGTTACACCGCCTTTGTGTTTAAAAACAAATTGTATTACGGAGAAGTAAATCTAAATTAATTATCTCAATAGTTCTCGAGATAATAAACAACGCGTTCATTTATTTATGTAATTAATCAGAACGAATATAGTTAGAAATCGATGTAAAGAAAAGAGGAGGAAAAAAACAGTAAATATTATGATTATTAACGATTAACAAGCCGTCTAAATAATACACCACTACAATATTTATACAACAATACTCGATACGATTGCGATACGGCGTGGGATTCTCATTCGAAATGAGTATTGTAAAAATAATAATAAAAACACTCGTTTTCTTCCTTTACGTGTTTTGAAATGAAAACTCTCCTTCGGGATTATCTCATTTCAATCGTTTTCGTTAACCGCTATCGATCTCACGATGTTTTTACTCGGCGTTCTCCTATTATGTAACCGTGTTCCGATCGATTTTTGTACTCTCTACGGCCGAAAACATCTTTTCTTCACGATTCCGTCACAGTCCCACGTGGTAGTGTTTTAAAAATTCATATCTTTGACAATGTTTAGATTAAAATCATTCCGTACACAATAAACGCATTAGTTGAATGTAGACCGGTGTGTTGAATGTCTACACGAATCGCATCGTGCGTGTGTATTACACAATGTATTATAATAACATTAAATGTACATATTATGTTTTTATGGTGGTAATTTGTTTTGTTTTTGAATACCGGAGAAAAAATAACAACAATGTACTCTACAATATGCGATATCGCACTGACAATTATATATAACACTATAATATCATTGATAATTAAAAAAAAAATAAATATTTTTTTAGTCAACTCGATATTTTTAAATCTTTTTCGCGGCGTATAACTTTGACGTTTTCCATTAATTATTTATAAACACGCATGTGCATTTATTTATTTAAGTCCAACGTCGAAGAAAATGATGATTGCATACGCGACTTATTAAATAAATGCGTTTTTCCTACGAGATTTTTTTGCTCGAATGATGATGGGTTTGGAAATTGATTTTCTGATGGCCGTTTCTTTATACAATAGTAGTCGTTATAATAGATACGCTTCTATATAATAATCATAATAATAATAATATATCTTTGAAAATATATTATATTTCATAGCAAAAGTATACGATAAATGCATTAAGATTATATTTAGTCTGATTGAATAGGGATTATAACCAATAAAGGTTCTTTATACTAGGTTTTCTTCCATATCTATCAGATTTATGTGGTATTACGTTTTTTCAAAAAAAAAAAATAAATACTATATGTTATACGATTTGATACTTATTCATTTTTTAAAACTTGTAAAAATAAATTTTAAATAGATTGTGTAAAAACACACTCTATATCATTAATTGGTGTAAAAATAATTTTTAATTTAAATAATTAATAATTTTTTTTTGTGTTTATAATATTATATATTTTTAAATACTAGACGTAAAGGTATATTGGACCGTATAATTTGAATTTAGAATAAGAGACCAATAAGAATATACCATATTAATCAAAAAGATATAATATATCATTATCTGTTTTTATTCAATCTTTGTGCTTTTCGCTTGGATTTTATTAAATATATTCCTATAATAAAAAGCCTTACAGGCGCTCGCAATGCTCAAACCACAAACCGAATATTATGTAAATGAATCGTAATGTTAAAAACGTTTAAACGCGCTGTTAAAAATACACTAAGTATTCATTAGTAAATTTAACGTATACTTGCAATTTATAATAATCCGTGTATTGTTTATTTACTAAAAGTAGTAAAACACACACACACACGGAATAAAACGTTTCATACAATATAAACACGTGTATAATTAAAGAGTAATTTATTTAGGCATTAATTTTTCTTAATTAACAAATAATTATACAAATAACAAATAATAAATAAGTATACGAAAATTAAAAAATCTTATATACCGATTATATTGGGTTTTTCTTCCTTTCTTTCTACACACAACTAATAATATAAACATACTGAATATATACATGATTTATACCATGCATCGCTCATATATTTTCTGAAAAGTCACTTTTTTCTTCGTGTGTCATTATTTATTTATTATTATATATATATTATACTTTTTTTCTCTGTTATATTGTCAACTGCGGGCATTCTGTTTGATTTATCGGTTTGATAATAATTTCATTTTTTAAGGAAAAATATTTACAATAATATTGTATGTATTACATGCGTAAATATTATCTGAACAATAATAAAGGCAAACCGTTATTGTTCCAGACTATTTCAACGTTAGGTGTACAATAACGTTAATATACCATCATTTTAATAAACCGATCGATAATAATTGTATGAAGTAAAAATAAAAATTCACGTGCGCTCGCTGCTCAAATATTTATTCTTCTTACGAGAAGGTCACGCTGTTTTTCAATTTTTATTTTCGTTAAAGCGCAAAACGCCGCGTGGAAAATATTTATTTTATTTGCGTATACAAAAGCACTTATTTTCTAATACAAAGTGTACGTGTATAGCTCATATATTTATGTGTGTTCAAATATTTAAACTACGTATTTGGCAAACGCGCGCGTCGTACCGTATGTCCCTCACATGCGGATCAAGCGTCGTAGGTAGTGAGTGCTGTCTGTGTATGATTAATCTGTATAAAAACGTTCAAAGACGAAAATTTAACACATAATTATTGCAGGAAACGTACGTAGTGAACTAAACGATTTTCGCGCATTACACAATATTTTTAATAACGAAATAAAATATTTTCTCGTCCTCGTTTCTCCTCCGGCCAATAACCGCTCCAACCTATTCCCGTTCACTCATGTACCATCTTTCGTTAATTTCATTCTCCTTCGTGTATACCGCGAATTCGATCTCCGCTTGGATTCTGCCAGTTTCTATCTCCGCCTAGATTCAAAGCATCTTTCCCAATCATTATATTACATATACTCGTATACGCTCTCAACACACACACACACACACATTTACTTCCTTATCTCCAGTTCCCCGCGCTTCTCTTCTTACATAGTATTCGGCCGATCGCCGAGACTTCTTGATTTAATTCAACTCATTTCTACTTCGTTTTATTTATTTACTATAATTATATATATATTTATATATTTATGTATTGTTTTCTATCCGTTGCCCCGTATTTATATTTTATTCGAATAATAAATATTATAATATAATACTTTTCATGTTTGAAGGAATTTCGTTGTGATTAATATTCGGATTATTAACATTGTCGTCGAAGATACAGAATAATTAATCGCGTTTTTACCGTTAATATTTAATCCATTACGTAACTTTAATATTAATACTATTAATTTGGTATATTCGCCATTTTTCTTTCTTTCTGTGTATAATGTACAAACATCGTATGTTGTTAATTTCGTAAAAATATCTTCGAGTATATATACACTATAATATATGCGCGTTTAAATTATTATTGAAAAATATATGTAAATTCGTTTTTTTTTTTGTTTCTTTTAGGCACGTGTTTTTTTTGCCCATCGCATTTTATTGTAAATACGCGTTGTATTTTATAAATTCTTTTCGGACAGTCGTGTTTCCTTTCCTACAGTAATCCGTTTTAAAATCTCGGCTTAAAGCGTTTAAAAAAAAAAAAAAAATGTTTTTATTTTTAATTAATATATTTAACAAAAAATCGCAGTTCATTTAACAACGCGTATATATATTTAATATTATACGAGTATAATATACGGAACTTATCGCGGACACTCGTAAACGAAATAAATTATATTTTTTAAACTCTGTGCGTATAGTCGCCGTCAAATATTAAATGGATGTTTTTTCTTTTTTTGGGAGGGTAAGGCTTGGATTTTTATCAGTTATACTTAACGGGGCTCAGTTAGATATAAATACGAGAACAGTGGCGTACTTTCAATTCTTTTCTGAGGGGAGAAGAGAAGGAGGTTTAAAAATAAAACGTAGAAAAATTCGTCCCCGCTGCTTAAACGATTTTGTAGTTGTTTTAAATTAAAATATTTATTCTCTTTTAGAGTAATAAATTAAATAAAACAGATACATTTATACGTAAATTAAATAGTAATAAATTACTCGCATCGAGTAATAAAATTCGGTTATTTTTACATACAAGTATATTTATTAAAATTTAGAAACGAGAAAAATTATACAATAAAAATTCAAAACGTTTATTTATTTTTTATTGGAGAGTTCAGTGAGGAGAACTTTTTTAGGTTCTTTCCTCTAATCGTGAGCATAGCTAAATCGTTAATAAGTAGTCATCTTCTCTGGCAACAATAAATAACCAATTTTAAATTAACAGTTTTTGTAATAAAAACGAATAAATATTAACTATGTCAATGACGTAGAATTCTTCAAATAAGTCTTTCCAGTTTACTGCAGATCTATTCACTACAAACTAGTCGTTTTGAGGTTGATAAAATCTTCGTCTCGTTTTTAAATGTAGAGGATTATAAGTTTTTTAATTTAAACTGCTCGATGCACATTAATATTTTTAATTTGTCTCGAAATTACGGGGATACCGTGCGAGGTTTTTTTTTAAATTTTTATTACCTTTAAGCGACAGCTGTTAATAACACTTCAACAATTATATACAGACACGTTGAACGCCGAACAACAAATAAAAAAAATTAAAATATTAAACAATAATTAAATTGAGTACCTCGCACCAAATTTTATGAATTTAAAAAAACTGTTCAAATTGCACGAGTGGAATGAGAATTAAAAATATTTATTACGAAAAGACGTCATTGTTTACGGATAAAAATTACACGACGAAAAGAAACGAGATGCAGACAATCCATAAAGACGTGTTTAGAGTGGCACCGAATCCCATAAAGTCATTATTTGATGATTATGGGAAGCGATTTAAGGATAAATGGTATACACACGGGCTGGTAATAATATAAATTATGGCTAAGTCTCAGAATCAGGAGAGTTGTACGATGGGATGTCTAGATAAAGATAAATTAAGGAACCGTGTGTGAGACAGAGGGAACCATCGACGGTGTTATAATAAATCTATAGCCGTATAACGTAATTGACTGCTAATAATGCATCCGTTTACTTTGAAATAGCGTAAGCAAATCGGTAACAGCAGAAATTTAAACTAAATCGGACATGTCAAGTTCTTATTCGCGCAGCTAACAACGAGAGAAATAGTCAGCCGTTTCATCGCCAGAAATTCTACCGCATGACATCGGACATAAAAACCGATCGACTTTGTAGTCTTGTAAATCATGACTAATGATGCGTCCATTTACTTTGCCGTGCTTGTTTATATACTTTATTTTTTTGTTTTTTGTTTTTCATTTTGTCCAGTCTCGGAAGACGTCGTGAAACCGCGAATGAACGAAACCGCGTAGCAATTAAATTACACATACGATAAAGATATATTATATTATTATTATTTCGATAACTTCAAATCGAATGTTGACGTCAGAGTATCTGCAATATAGACACTTTGATTTAGCTTGACATTATTCGTACGTCGACTGAATTGAGTAGCCAAAAAAAAAAAAAAATATCTGTTTATCGACGACGTACGCAGCGTATACGTTGTTTATTAAGTCCTTGAAATTTTCTTCTAGAGTTATCCAATACGATGTGTTTTTCACTTAACCACCATAATCGCATATTCAGATAACGTTTTTACATTATTATTATTATTATTATTATTAATATTATTATTAATATTATTAATATTATTATTATTATTATTATTATTATTATTATTATTATTATTATTATTATTATTATTATTATTATTATTATTATTATTATTATTATTATTATTATTATTATTATTATTATTATTATTATTATTATTATTATTATTATTATTATTATTATTATTATTATTATTATTATTATTATTATTATTATTATTATTATTAAATCGAGGTGACGGCCACATTAGCAAAAAAAAAAAATGTTGAGAATCACTGCACCATATATAATAACCACTTGCTCATCACAATTACCACCAGTAATGCTGTTTCTATACGCGCGCAAAGTATTGTAATAGATCTCCTCCGGCTCGTCACCGCGACGACGACGACGACAAAGATTAATCGCGTTTTCTTCTAAAGAAGTGCGCGTGTAACCACCGCCGTATACGCCGTATAATAATAATAATAATAATAATACGCGTACACTTGCACGTTTGCCGCCGGGTCCGTCGTCGCTATTTCCCCTCGCCCACCGGCGGTCACAGCGCATTAAGAAGAGAACGGAGAGTACACGAAACGCGGCGGTCACCTGCAGCCATGTGGATGGACGCGTATCTGTTGCCGCTGATGCTGGAGGCCGGTTACGCGGCAAGAGCGGCTATACGTCGGCAGAGGTCGGCGCCGCCGAAGGGAGGAAATATATTAGACCGGTTCTACTGCACATATACGCGTATATATAAACGCGCGTTCGCGTGCCCGTGATGACCGCCGCCGCCGCCGCCGCCGCCGTTGACTGTATATAAATTTCTCTCTCTCTCTCTCTCTCTCGTATAAGGCCGACAACGGATATTACAGAAAGAAAGAAAAAATGTATATAAACGACGACGTTAAAAATAGCATTGAACTTGCAACGACGTCGCCGCCGACGTTTTTGTCGTGCGAACGCGATCGAATAACCTGATCTCTATAACAGCCATTCTCTCTCTCTCGTGCTCGCGCGGCGTCTCTGTTCTGCACGGATCCGATGGGTCGATGATCCCCGTGGCATGTCACGATCGACCCCGCCGCCGATGACCGCGCGACTTTTTTTTTCTTTCTTTCGAACGTTTCTTTTTTTTCTCTTATTTTTTCCTTCTCCTTCTCGTCGTTGTTATTATTACGGTTTTTTCTTCTTCTATACGTTTCGTTGCTTAAAACAGACCGCCGGGTGTCAGACGACGTGTTAGTGTTGGTCGTCGGCGTTTGTAACGTATCGTCGAGGCGTCGACAAAAAAAAATAAAAAATTCGCTTGTCCTCCGAATAAACTCACGAATAAAACGTTTTCCCGTAACCGCTCGTTGAGTACTAACTGCGGCCGTGAAGACATTATCGTTTTTTTCGCAGTTAAACGAAGAAGAAAAAACGGTTTAACCGAACAACTATAGCCGTACCGAGTGTTGAAGGCGAACACAATAGATTTCGCATCCGCGCATCAGAGAGCTACTGCTGCAATAAACATAAGTATGTATACATACGAAGTATGTGTGCGTAGAGTATTTTTCGTTTATAGAGTGAAAGAAAAAAAAATAATGATTTATTCTGTGGATAGACGCGATTTAAACGAGGAAAAATCGTTTTTAACTTTAGAAAATTGACAAGAGCACATTTTTCAAGAGATGTAATACTCGCATTCGGTTTGAGCGAAAACTATCGAATAACGCAGTTCCTTGAGTTTTGTCGCGTTTTCTACAATTAGAAAAAAAAAAAAAGCAAAAATCAATATATATATATATATATATATTATCGCCTTTTTATACAATCTTGCGTACACGATATTTTAACGTTCAACATTCTGAACTTCCATATTATATATAGTAATATTTGTATGATATACGCACCATGAAATTTGTTCTATTACATTCACAGCCAACGAAATTGTACAACATTATATAAATTACGAGAAGACGTTTGTATGGTAGGGGTAGGGGTGGAAACCACTTACACTCTCCCCGTGTCTGCGAGCGTTACGGATTTACAGACGATCTGCAGTTCGAAAGACTTGACGCGACTGTGAGCGGCCAACGATTAGGTTTGAAAATTACGTATTATTACGTGTAAATTGTAGTGTTCAATCGGTTCGAGCTCGTTTTCGCGTGTTCGCCTTAACGTTTTTCCGACCACACGCCGAAAAATGCAATTTTTATTCTCATCGTTCCTACGATTGCTACACGCGTTTTTGCATACCATTAGCTACGTGCGCGTCACCCTGTGCTAACCAAACACGCGTGACTCGTGCACGGAATTCAATTTTCTTCTTCGGTACGCATACGTTATTCGTTATATAAAATTTCGATTTTTCTCGGGTTTTTTGCCCATTTCATTTGAACACTTCATCTGGTGTCACGTATGGATCGCCGACGTAGTCAGACCATTTAAACAACATTGACAAAAAAAAAAAAAACAATGATTTTCGGGCGTTCAGGCTTATATTCCATTCGTATTACCTACCGTGTTATTATTATAATACGTATATTTCGGTGAAAATAGGATATTTTCAGAAATAATACGGTCACCGCATTCGTCGGAGGAATACAGCGCGGAGTACTTATCGTTTTTCACTGCGCGCGAATTGTCGTTTTTCGTTTACCAGTGTATCGTATTTCGTTTATAACGAGCAAACATCGAAATGTCCTCTAAAAACAAATTTCATACAACTATATTTTATATACGTAATACGTAATGTACACAATCAGCCTTTGTGCACGTGTATCGACAATGCAATCGAGAAGACGCGTTTACTGTCAAACTCTCGTGTACAATTCATCGTTTCGTTTAAATAAAATATCAGAGAATATTCACAAATATAAATATGTATTTGTACTCGTCATAAAATCGTATCAAAGACCTCGTATTTTTGGCACGTCTACGAAAAAAAAAATATTCTAACTCGTAATGGATATTCGTATTTCTGATTTTATCGTATAGTTATTTGTTTATCATTAAAATTCGGATTTGAGTATGCGTCAAACAAACATCTAATAGTCAAATATGTCAGTAAATGAAAAACGAAATTTTAAAAAATAACACGGATTTGGTTATCGAACAAATTATAGAGATATTTATATTAATTAAATTTTCGAAAAATAGTAGAAAAATGTGTGTAGATTTTTTTTATAATGTTTTTTCTCCTACCATAGAATTAACAGTCGTTTTTTTAACAATACTCTGTAAAATTCTTCGCATTTTTAATTCGCGTATTACAGTAAAAAAATTTGAATAAAAACAGGTTAAAAAAAAATTCTAAAAAACTAATTTCATCTTAATAATTATTGCACAGGACGACGCCCGTTTGATATTTGTCAAAATCGAAGCTGCGTCTACGTTGTCGGTCAACGGGTTTTTTGTGTAGCGCAAGACAATCCGCGCGTATTTCTATATCGGTGTAATTTTGAAATATCTCGTTAGCCGTTAGGTCTTTCGACCTATAATGTTTATTTAAATTTTTCTCGAAATTCCACTTACAATATTATTCTACTAAAATACCGTTATGTGCAAAAAAAAAAAATAGTGTTATATACAAAGACTAAATATATTACGTCGAAATTGTAAAATATCCTCTGAAAACTGCGAAATGTTGAAATATGCAAAAATATGCTGTAAAATTTTTTTCTACAAAATATCTCGCATTATTATAATCGATATTTTAATATTATAAATAACATAAATAAGGTACACGAAATGAAAAAAAAAAAATTAAATAATTGTTTTTATTACACTTAAAATCCATTTCTACAATTTTAACTTTTATTTATTTAATGCGAATAAGAATAACGTGGAATAGACATTCGTTTTTGAACATCGAAAGCATTAATCGACTCAATACGTTTTCCGTTTGCGGTTTCGAAACTTGTTTTCAATGTAAAAACAAGGCGTTTTGCGGACAATTGGGAATTCAGGAACTTTTAGAGCTCTGCCTATATCCAACACTCTCGGCAAGTACGACCGGACATTTTCACGACGAATTTCGATTAAATCGTATTTTTTTAAACTGCTGTTTGTAGACAATTCTGTGTCCTTCTTCCGACAACAATGTCGGGGTCACAGTTTATTCGACAGATAATAATAATCAGTTGCAATATGGTGTCTAAATTCAGTTTTCACTCGTGTCTCCTCGGAACAGGAGAAGAGGAGTATAATAATAATTCGTTATAATCGAGTTTTGATAATTCGAGCGCAACACACTTTCGACATTCATACCGGATAATTCGATTGTTTCACACACGCGCGCATGTGTGTCGTGTACCGGACAACGTCACCGCGGATCCTCAGGGGGCCCCGCGGACTAGCACAGTTTACCAGATCGCTGGTACGGACCACGTTGGAAAACGATTCTGCAATATAAGATGTCTGTGCATGATTTTTAGGTAAAATGGATAAACACGACGACACACTTGGTAGGCACCACGCTCGTCTTACATACGGTCTGTCTCAAATGTTTCTCGTTCATTATTATTATTATTATTATTATTGTTCGGTGAACGAGCGCGTGAATGTGGTGCGCCTTTTGATTTTTCAAAAAAAAAATAAATATTGTACGGTGTGTGTGTGTGTGTGTGTGTGTGCGTGCGCGCCATGTGTGCGCGTTTTATCGAAAGGAAGTCACCCGCGATTTGATTTATATTTTTCGTCTACGGTTTCATCCTTCGCGCGCCACACACCCACACACGTGTCGTCATATCGTTTAAACCGAGAGAGTGAGTGAGAGAGAAAAAAAGAACGTTTTCCCTGCGAGTAAACAACCGGGCGGCGGCGGGTGCCGATTACACGCGCAGATACTGTGACCGAACCGTCCGCGCGGTTAGGGCGCGGTCTAGACAATAATGGCGGTACGCTTAAGGGTCGTTAGATTTATTTTTATTACTAATTTTTGTTTTCTTTGTAACCGTGTTCAAAAATAAAAACCCTTGTCCGGTTGGTGGTCGTCTCGCGCCGACGAAACGCGTTTTAAAGTTATGAACAAAAAAAAAAAAACCGACCGAACCGACGGGTGGTGGTGGCGTGACTAGGATTGATACGATCGTAACCGGGCTCCGTTGCAGACACTTAACAGGCGCGTCGTGCGCTTACGTTTATGCGCGTGTCACTTTAAGCGAATAAAAAGATTTTATTATAGAAATTTCGTCGCTACTATTTTTTTTTTTTTTTTTTTTTATAACAACGCGATCGCGTTCGCAACGGAAACTATCGTTTCGAGCGGAAATATTGCGATTTTCATGATTTTTTTTGGTTCTTCGAATACAATTGAAGTGAATTATTGTACACATTGTATTACATGTTGGAGTCTTAAAATCAAAAATCGCCTCTTTTTTATCAATATAAAAAACAGGTATGTCGAAATCTATAAATCGTTTGAAATTGAAATAATAATATATTGTCTCGCCGCTATTGTTCGCTCGTATTTTTTTTTTTTTTTTGATTTAAGATAATCGTTGTAAATAAATAACAATTTATGTACGGTTTACGCTACGTCAATATACTACACAATGTCCGTTATGTCTTTTTTCGCGCACAGACTTTATGATACGCATTTAACGTCTCTATTGGTATGTGATGAAATGAAAAACGAGCGGATTTCTTTTTCCCGACTTTATTGAACTTGAATTGAAACTTTTCGCTCGCAAAAATTTATCCCCGATAATTCGTCATAACTCAATTTTCAAATGTTTCGCGAGCCTAACAATAACGGAACAAATCGTTTCCGTAATGCAAAACAATTTCTTTTTCGACGAGGCAATAGATCGAGTTCTCGCGATTTCTCCACACCTCGAATATTTGGTTTGTCCGTGAGTGTGCTTTTGACGCGAATGATCAATCGCGTAGAATTATTATTAAACGTATTTTTAATAATATCGTATTGATGGAATCGTGGCAATGTAAATTCTCGGTGGTGCTGTGTTTTATTTCTTCCTCCCGTAATAAACGGCTTTAAAAATACATACGTTTACGTTTATTCAAATGTTCGTAATACGCGGCAATCGTACACAAATTTTCTCGACAATTTCGGTTATTATGTTTTAATATTATTTCAAACCTTTTCGTGTGACTGACGAACCGCTGCTCGTGCGTTATGCTTTGGCGATGGTCGGTTTTTTTAATTTTTTTTTGTTCTCTCCTAACCGCGATACGTCATAGAAGCATAATATAGACAGGCATCACATATTTAATAATATATCTACTACTATACGAGTAGTTTCAGGGTACGGACGGCCGTATGAAATAGCTGATGGTGCTGTGCCCCCACGCATATTTTTGTCGAATTCCTCCGAACACCAAACCAGATTGTTTTAAACGATACGACGGAAATTTATTGCTATACGAGAAGTGCACCGCGCGAATAAAAAACAGACCGTTCTTAATAAAATGGTAAACAAACTATGTGTGTGAATAATAGTGTCAAAGATCATTACGAAACACAGAGAAATATTTTTGTATTAGGATTTTCATTATTTACTACCGATTTCGATAATCGCGTCGGGTGTTAAACGAAGAATGAGAACAAAAACAATATTTTTCTTGTAGTAATAAATTCTCGAAGCTTCTTGGTTTGGCTTGTTCGATTCGTACTGTCATACACTGCATCCGATGAATCAACGTCGGTCTTACAATAATCGCATGTACTTTTTTTCTTCTAGAGAATATCTTTGAGAAAAAAAAAATAAACAACACATCCATTCTCGTTCGTACGTATGTAATATAATGGCGAACGAATCCAAATCCCCGTATTTTATCGGCGTTTAATTGCATTTACGCCTATCGTACTATTGAGTTATAAAATGTTACGTAATATGTAACGGTTGAACGCTCGCCGTTATATTTCAATATAATATCGTATTTCATTTTCTTTACTCGGTTTTTTTTTTTTATTCTGTATTTGATTATGGTTTTGTTTTCCGTGTAATACACGCTTTTGTTTTTATAGACATTCTTTTTCTAGCCGTCTCCACGCTTAATAAGTAAAAAATATATATATATAATATACAAATAGTATATCAAAATGTATATTTAAATATAAAAAAATAAAAAAGCCAATGAGTATTAAATGAAATAAAAGAAGAATGTTGTTGTATAAGATATTTATTACTATCGGTTTTGACAAAAAGTCATCATCAGGTAAATTAAAAAAATACAATAATCTTTTTGATCATTTATATTTTACAAATCCTTTTGATTTTTATTTTTAATTTTGTAAATTCCTCTTTGTTTTTACTACTTTGTTGCTTAATAGGTAATTTATGGATTTTTTTTTTTTTTACACACTGAATTACCGAAGTGTAATCGGATGTGACGTTGTTGTCAGAAATTTAATTCTGAACGCGGACATTTTGGCCGTCGTCGATAATTTCGATTATGGTCTATTAAAAATTCAATTTTAGTAATACGGAGGAAATATCAGAAGACAATAAACAAGTAGGCGCAAATTCCAATAGTTCCGTTTAATTTTCTTTTATTATTCGTTTAACACGCGCTCTTGTTTAAGAAACGGTCAACAAAGTGATTTTATTTGGCCGCGTATTTAGATCGTCGTGTTTAATTATTGTTATTTAAATTAATATACGTTTAATTATTCGAACTGACGATGAGTACGAGTACGTTTTATTATTATTATTATTAGACTCGTAATCGAGCTAATTAGATTCACGAGTGAATACCGGACAGGTCTCTTTTTTTTTTAATGGAATATATTTCGTTTTCGGGCTGAATATAAGTAAAAAAAAGTGTCGTCAACTCCAATCGGCCGATCAAAACTTCGCCCTCACTTTACCTGGTGAAAAAAAAATCCGACACGACGACAATCATCTTTAATATTTATTTAACATTATAAATAATATCGTTTTCGAATCCCCTACATTCGTCTCGCAGCTTTCCATTAAAGCGTTTCCGGAACGAAGACATTTATTTAATTCAGTAGATATACGACGTGATTGTGGAAGCTGGCGACAGTTATATAATGTTGTACATAATTTATAATAGCAATGAACACTATTTCAGGGGGCGGCGTAGGACCTTTCGAAAGCACTGTGACTCTTTTTATTTTTTAGATTCTGAGCGAAATCTATTGGTTTTATTGCAACGATATTTATTTTATTTATTTTTTTTTTCTGTTTTACGATTTTTCGGCTAGTATAGAAAATGCTTTGGATATTATTGCGCTCCTATCCGTTTTTCTGTAGGACATTTCGTTTAAAGGAGGTTATTTTGTACGATTTATTCGTTACTCCTTTTTGTCGAACGCGGCACAAAAAAAGTTTCAGACATTTTTTTGTTGAAAAAAGAGAACGATTCCGTCAAAATTCATAAAAGTCATATATTTCTCCGATATTTTGAATAAACAAACGGTTTTGAAACTCGCACCGAATTCGCACTGCATCGGTACGTAGCAGTTCTAAGATGCCGAGCTATTTAAAAGTCGCATAGAAGGGTACATTTTTTTTAAAAAATTGACGTTACTTTGATTACGCGTTCAAAAGATCTCGCAAATATAATAACAGTCTCGATATAGTTTCACAGTATTTATAGATATTTTTATTCGATAAAAACGCTAATTTCACGTGTTATACGCGATTACTTGTTTTTTTTAATAATAAATTATATTATTTAAATAATATCACACCGCGAAACTCCGCTCAGAATCGTTTTATCGCGTTCGTTTTCAAATTTACATTTAAAACACTAAAATCTTTGTACGAGTATTTCACCACGAGTTTTTTTATGGTTTTTCTCTAGATCGTTATTTACGAACGGACGATTTTATCGACAAAAAAATTCGTTCGTTTCTACCGCTCTCGTGCGCCACTTAATTTTCCACGTCGACATATTTGTCAAACGAGCTGATATATTCGGTAGAAATAAAAAAAAAAACTACCGTGTTCGCCGAGTTATAACGTTAAATATATTATTATTATTATGTTTGTTCGGTGAAACTAAAAAAATAAAAAATAAAAATTTATATCGCTTCCGACGTTTAATTAAAGGATTTAAATATTTACGATCCAATTTCGCGTTACAGATCCGGCGGAGGAGAAACGTAATTGAAATTTTTTTTTAATACGTTTTCGAAAATCGAGTAAGGAAAAAAGTTTCCTTTTCCTCCCTCACACAAACCTCACCACTCTGCCATCTACGATATACTCGCGTGTATATTGATTTAACTCTCGCGGAGAGCTAATTTGGCCCGGGAGTATGAGCTCGGTGTTTGGACACGTACCAAAAAAACTAAACGGGTTTGAATGGAGCAGAGCAATTTCGCAGAGTATAATATACGCACTCGTATTGTATTACGTTTTATTTTTTCTTTATTTCCAATAATGTGTGAAGACGGTTTAAATCAAACACTCGACTCCTGTATAATGTTTGATCACGCGTATACATATATATATATATCAATTATAAGCAGCAATCGTATATAAAATATATCTTCTCGAATACCTCGTGGATCACGTACGACGCCGCGAGATGATCATTCGAGTCAGCTATACAATTTTTTTATTTAAAAAAAAAAAACGAAAATTTTTACAATTCTGTACTGTGTGCTACTTATTTCGGGTACGCCGACCTTTTCGTCGGCCGTTCGCTTATATGTTATGTGGTTCTGAGCAGGAAAAATACGTAGGCTTTTGCTTAGAGCGCCATGAATATGATATGCTCCCTAGCTGTTTTCTTCTAAAAACGTATGGATTTATTCCATTTATTACACAAAGGTCATGGTGGTGTTCGTGATACAAAACAAACTTTTCACGATTCGACTCGAAAATGACCAAATGATATTTAAGAAAGTTCCATGATATACTTTACAGCTAAATGATTACGGTTTAGAGTATTTAATTTAACACAAACACAATTTTTATTGGTAAATTGTAATATATCGGCAGTGTGTTTTGTGTAAAAAAAATTTACCAAAGACGAAGGAGTTTTTCCGAGGTTACAAATAGTATTGCAGAGAATATATTTGTGTATTTCTGCAGTGGCAAATCGCACTGGAGCGTGCGTTCGTTTTCTGTTCTAAAGAGAGTAAAAAAATTACGCGAGATCAACAGTGACAAATGAGCGTCTTAAAAAAGCGGATCTTTTAAAATCCTTAAATAAACGGATTCGTTAAATTAACGATTTAGTCACAGCAAATGTTTGGGAAAAAATCGTTTAAAAATTGTCAATATAAATTTCAATTCATAAAAAATTTAACTTTTAAATTATCCGATGATATACAGGTACGATTATGACGTATTTGAGCAGTAAACAAATTTGTAAATTAGGTGGATAATAAAATAGCATTTATCCCCCCATAAAAAATGGGCTCCCCCCGGGCGCTTGGAAAACCACATTTTTTTTATGATTTTGAGTAAATTTCTTAGAAAAAAACGATATATTCGATATGATTATGTGTAAAAACTGCAGATCGAAATGTCGAAAGATTCGAGTGTTGAGCGATTTTCGCACTTTTTACGCTACGATCATCGACTCTATACGATACGCGGGAATTTCGATGGTCAACTTTCGATAAGAATACGTTTTTTTTTTTTTTTTGTACACATATTATTATTTGCTAAAGCAAACGTTATTATAATACACACATACTCGCTCCGGATGGATCTGTTTTTTTTTTTTTTTTTAATTTTATATTATTATTTATTATTGATTTTTTATAGGTCACATGCGTATACGGTTTATGAGACGTCGTATTTATTAATTTATTACGCGCGCGCGTTTATATTGAACAGCGTTTTGAAAAATGTCATGAAATATCGTGATAAGCATTTCGATCGAATGAAATATTTGTTGGGGAAAAAAAAAATTATTATTATTATTTATTGGTATACCGTTGTGAGACATTTATTGAAAAGGGTACTATTACAGAGCAGTGAACTCCATTGAGCGTATAATCAATGACGTATTCGGTTTGTATAATAAAATGAATTTTAAAAAAAGAAACCGAATACGCCGGTAAATAATTACGTTTTTTTTTTTTTAGTAAACTTTCTCGGTTTTTTAATTTAATATTTTAAAAGTTATAAAAAAAATAACGAAAACTCGCCGTTACACTATTATAATATGTTTTCAATTTTAAATACTTAAAAATATATTTAAATTGATTAATAATCGTAAAAAAACAAAATTACATTTTTTTTTTAAGTTTTTAAAATTTCGTTGTTATATTCTATAATAGTTGAAAACCTATCGGAATTTATTATCGGCGGACATTCAGCTATATTACGGATTATTCTTAAAAAAAAAAAAATCATCGGCATATTCGATTTTCGAATATGGTGTGTGTGTGTGAACGATATTTACTGAGTTTTTACAATCCCCTGTTACGTCATAAAAAAAATTAAAGAGAAAAAAACCGGCTTTTTTTGAAAAACGTATTTTCTATATATAAAATATGTTTTTGAAAAAACTTCTGATATTTCTTAGGATAAGAAATATCCGTTGACTGCAACAATAGTTGTTTTATTTATTTTTTTTTTTTTTGACGCGGTTTTAACGTATATATAATACACAGCCTATAAAGTCGAACTACTACTATAACTACTGTGTGCTGCTGCTACTTTTTTTTTTACAAAACGGTTATTCTTGTTATTAAAATCGCGTTTTGTTATTATTATTATTATTATTATTATTATTACTATACGAGACACGACGTGATGTCCGAACGCGCATGATTTCTCCCTGCGTGATTTTCGAAAATCTCTATAGCGTATGCCCTACGGAATTTTCAATCTTGTATACACTGTGTTCGCGTGTATATAACAAACACGACAATAAAATCGGGTCACGAAATATTATTATTATTATAAAATTTCATACACACAACACATGTGTCTCCGAATGTACAAAATCTATAGATACTCGAGTAATATTATATAACGCGTATTATAGTGACGCGTCACGCGTGTATATACACACACACGCTTTATATAATACGTGCGTTCACAATATACGTGGAGTGTATCTGCGCGCGCGGCAGGGATCTCATTCTCTCTAATTCTCATGCTTTGAAAGGGGTCCCGTATAAGATTTATGAAACATATTATATTACACACTTCACACGTGTGTAGGTACTGGCAATAGTAGTACATACGTACGACGAGACGACGAGAATATAATGCGTTCGCTCAGGGATCGATCTCTCCTGTTTCTGGATGGATGGTATAGGTCGTACGATTTATGAGTCGTGTATACATACATCACACGTGTTTAATGAAACGAATACGCCGTTTATATTGTGTGCGCGCAGTGTATAGACTGCAACGCGTGTATGAGCTAATGGTATTTTCACACACAGACAGACACGTAGCCAGGATTTTATTTTGTGATGTTTTTTTAAGTGTTAGAAAAAAATATTGTAATCAAATAATAATAGTAATAACAATAATAATAATAATAATAATAATAATAATAATAATAATAATAATAATAATAATAATAATAATAATAATAATAATAATAATAATAATAATAATAATAATAATAATAATAATGATAATAATAATAATATAACGCGTAGACCTCGAGTATCCACATGATAATATTAATGCGTGTATCGAGTATTTAAAAGTATATTTTCCGTTAAAATTAGTTTTTTCCTTTCTCTAACACACGACTCGGAACGGACCGAACGCTGCACGGTCTCTTAATTCCACACGTGTATATAATATGCAGTATGGGATAACGGTACTATGTATGCTTTTATAATGGTCATCGTCATCTATACGCTGTAATCGTATGTATACCGTGGCTGTGTATTATTATTATTATTATTATTATTATTGCATATTATGTGTGTGTGCACGGTGCGACGAGTACTTAAACATATATATATTATATATAAATATATACGTAAGTAAATTTTATATTTTTTTTTATGTGCATTTATATATATATATATTATATTTATATACATATATATATATATATTTTTTTTTTTTTTTAAATTACTGCGAGAGGCAATAATAATAATAACGCAATGCTCGTTCAGAACATGGTTTAAATGGACATCGGAGAGCATATTATCGTATAGTATATTATAAGATATTTTATGTATATATATTATATAGCTACACGTACTCTATAATATATTAGACCGCTTATAAAAAAAAAAAAAAATACGCTTAACGTAATACTATATATTATAATATACTTGGATATACGGTATTTAATGAGTACACGACACGAAAGTAATAAAAAATTTGTAGATGTCATTATACGTGTCAAACGGTTGACGGCGGATGCGAAAAAATTTTTTTTTCATTTTTATTTAAATTTAATTTTCCGAATAATTTAAATATTATAATAAAATTTATATTTATCGCGTTTTCTGTTCTATAACAAATTGTTGTGCGCTTAATATCTCTCGCCGCGATTATATTTGAAATCGATCGCGTTGTTGAAAATGAAATACGTATTTTTCTCTAGTCGTTATTTTCCAGAGAGAGAAAAATATTTATTTTTTTTTTTATTCTTATTTGAACTTATTGTTGGAAGAAAAAAACTTTAGCCTCAGTGGCGCGCCAAACCCTACCGAATACGGCAACCGCCATATAGTGTTCGTAAATTTACATAAAACTGTTTGAACACATTTGATAAATGGATGAAGGTTTTTGAACATATACTGAAACTCCAGACAATGAGGATGAAGGATGAATATATATATATATATATAAGATTTATGAAACATATTATATATTGTATGTATATATACGTTACTCGATATAAATGCATGTATCGTAGCAGACAAAGTTGCAAATAATATAGAATACGAAATTTGCCTAGTGTTGGCAATTTTTTATTTATTTATTTCGCGCAGCTTTCATTTCAGAATACTTTTTTCTCCTAAGTGTTGTATTTGATTTTAAAAATAACACTTTTGTTGTATGAAGTCGCAATACTGTTGCATTGTGTTAAACGTATAAAAACTATAAACTCCATACGATCTTGTGTTAATGAAACTAAATAACAGTTGGTAACACTAACCTGTAAACATTTTTTTTATCGTTAAAGAGAAAATGACCGAATGTGTTTAACACAAGCGAGTTAGTCCATATACAGCTTTACTGAGGCATCAGTTTATTGTGATCAAGCATTACATAAAATCCAAGAACAATTGTTGAAATATCGAATTTCGACGTTTATTTATATATATATATTTTTCTTTTAAGAGGCCTTATGTTGTCTAGATCGCGTACATTTTTAAAAAAGAACTTATTTAAAAAAAAAAAAGCTGATTATAAAAATGTTCGGGATGATAAAACATTTGTTAATCGCCCCACATATAATGGCGAGAGTTCGGCTAGTTCTGCGCCGATTACATAATATATAATATAATAAGTGCGCGCCCGATCGGTGGTAATTTCTAATTTTTCTTACTTCTTCGATGCACAAACGTGCTATGAGCGTCGCGTTTGAAAACAAAAAAAAGAAAGTGTAATGATTTAAACGTAAATTTTTTTAACGCGTTCACCGAATGTTGACTGGACAATATCGTGTTATTCTTTTTCCCCATCACCGTAATGCGGCTAAACTGATCCATTAACTCGGGCGTGTGCAACGACGTCGTCTTCTGGTCCACGCGATATGAAGACGATTTTTTTTTATTTGTTTATTTTTCGGTAACAATCGGTTAATGATGTGTTTTTTTCGACGGACGTTATCCAAAAATGTTACCCGACCAAACCCCACAGTATAGTGCAATAGACGACAGACGAGGGCGTGTAGGGTGTGCGTACGCGTTAAAATAAAATCGATACCACGTACGAAATCAAAGTACTTATCGAAACATAAGCGTACTGTAAACGTATAAATTAGAATGTACATTCGAGTACAAAACATTTATAATGACCGTACACCGTTCCATAGGCGGAAATATAAAAGTATTATTTTATTATATATATATATATATTGAATGAACAAAATTCTGTGGAAAAAAAAAACATTGAAACGATAGCGTTTTAGTGGACGCCGGACATCAACTATAGTTAAAATTTTAATTTTTTTTTTTGTTCTTCTTAAAACGCGTGTCTGTGTTGCTGTTAATAAATACGCGGCATACAAATATTGTATACGATTATATCTGATAGAATTTCTTACAGCACAACTTCAGCTATAAATTAACAACGATGCATAAGAATCGACGGCGAAGCTACCGTAAACGGTGTATTTTTTTTTTTTTTCTTTTCATACGTATTGATAAAATCACGCGAAAAACATACGTCTCGCATTTTAGTTATCACGAGCCCGTTGTGTATTTTATACATAATTAAACAATTGAATACGTATCGGGTCGATATATTATATTTAATTGTCAAAAGCAAATACGAGATGATTACGAGTTCTTTATTTTATTCTAACCTACTTTTTTTTATATATATATATATATATATATATAATAAATTAATACCGTTTTAATATCGGAATCTTCGATTTAGCACAACATGTGAACAGCGGCAGTGCGGGGTATCAGTGAATTCGGCGACGTTGTTGTATTTGTCCGCGTGTGTGCCTCTAAACGCGAAGCTACTTTTCCGTATACGAGAAATTAAATTTGTTTTTTTTTTTTAATGTCCCGTATGGTGCGCGAAATTCCGGTTTTTCGTGTTTTGCGCGAATAAATAGAAATGTATTCGCCACTATCGTTTTGTTTTCGCTCGTATAATAATTTTTATACCGCGAGTTATAGCCCTCCCGCACAAATGTGTGTCAAACTAAATAGAACCACCGGGTCTCTGTGTGTGTGTGTGTGTTCGTCGACACAATAATAAATATTATATTTAAAATAATATAATATCGCCGCGGCGCATTAATTTTATTTCGTATATTTTCTCATTCTCTCTCTCTCTTACGTCTCTCCGCCGCGCCGTGTTGCCTCCTGTCCCGCCGCCACCTATTGTGTACGCTGCATTCCGCGTGTGTGTCCGCCCGCCAGCCACGGCCGTCGCATTCGTTCGCTTGTTATTATACGGCCGCCGCCGCCGGTGGATTACTGTTGTGTGCGCGGCTTGTAGAGAGTAATAGCGTTGAAAAGAAGAAGAAGAAAAAAAAAAAAATTGTTAAAATGGCGCCGCGCACTGTTGTTATACGACGTTTACTAACGTATATAATATAATATGCCGTTATGTTTTATAACGCGTTTATACGCGCCTGTGTATGTCGGCGATGGTCGTGGTGGTATACGTACAAAACGAACGAGCAGCCGAGTTCTTTGACAGGCTTGACCTCGTTTATAGAACGCGGGTCTTGGAAAAGAAGGAGTCGAGGAGACCGAGTTCGTCGGGGCGCCCGCCCGAAGAAATATAAACAAATAAAAAAATCGAAGATGGCCGAGCTGTGTGGATGTATAAAAAAAAAAAAAAAATGTATAACGTCGTCTCGTACAATATGAGGTATGAATAAACGCCGAAAGTCTTCAATTTTTTTTTTTTTTTTTTTATGTAAATCTCGGCGGCCGTTATAATATAATATATGTTTAGGCGTATTCGCGACGGGCGGACGGCGGGTGGGGACGAGAGGCGGCAAAAAGTTTTTCCACTTTTTTTCTTTTCTTTTCTCTCGCGCATTTTCAATAATAACGAAACGCCCGGCCGCGGCGAAATATATTTGTGTATTGTTGCGCGCGGATATGCGCGGTGCAAGAGGCAAAAGCGGCGAAATGATTTATGGCGGCGACGGCGGCCGAATGAAAAATGATTGTGTGAAAATGCTGCGAGGAAAACGTCGTAATGTATATATATATAAAGTCTTGTAAATGTTGTAAAATTATTATTATTATTATTATAATAATATGACGACGAGCGTGCACGTTTCGCATACCATCGAGTCCGAATCCATATTATATGAGATCTTGTACATGCGGTTATTCGAAACGATAACTTATAAATTTTTGCCGCTAATTACGCCACGGGACTGTTTAAAATGCCCGAATTTAATCGAATTAAAAAAAAAAAATTTGTATATTAATAATTTTTTATACGATCTGTTTCCGCGCTGCACGTAAATAAATATACCGATCAAACGGGCATTTTACATTGAAAATGACAAATAAATACTTCGGAATTATTTGTATAATAACATCCATAACGAATTTATTTAATTTTAGGTCGTGTTAATTTACATAAATTTAACGATATTAGTAGACACTATATATGTAAACTCATTTTTTTTTAAAAAAAGGATTTATAGTTTTGTAGAATTTAAGATGATCAACTGTGATTTTATTTTTGTCGAGTAAACGTTTCAATGCGATTAGACCAGCAAACGTTAATTAAATAGTAAACGAGTGTACAACGAAACAATATACGCGAAATAATAATAATATTATTATTAGTAATAATAATAAAAATAAATTATAAATATAGCATACGCCTGTACAAATGATCGCTCAGTCAGCGTTAAACATTAAACACACACACATATATACCGACATAGCGCGTCAGCTGACCGCAATAAAGCGGAGGGGGAAAAGTAGTTACCAGATAGCGCTACGACACAACAAAGAGGGCGTGGCCACGCAGAAAAACACGTATAAATAGCGGTACGCGACCAACGGACCCGTCAGTGTCGCCTCGGCGCGGCGGGCAAACGCGGAACACGTTGTTCGACTTTGATCGCCCGCCATTTGCCGTGTTAAATCCGTTTTTTTTTCTTTGCACGCCCAAAAAATAAAATATAAATTACATTTCCCCCCAAGCAACGCGGTTTTTGTTCTCTTGGCGTTATTATATTGGAATGGAATATTAATCCGCCAACAGATATTCATAAACGCGTATTGATTTTTAAATTTTGTACTCATTCGTTGATGTCGCTCGACGTCCAAAAGATACGATTCAGAGTCGGATCTTAGCTCCGGCAAAACGTTTACACATCGCTTCCTCGTTGTCAATTTAAAAAAATTCAATGTTTATCAGTTCAAAAAGTCGTTTTTTTATGTATATACATATATATATTTTTTCTTCTCCAGTTTTCATGGACCATTGAGGCCCATTACTGCAACACAAATCTGCTTCCATCTATCCCTTTCCTGTGCTAATGTTTCTCCGTTTCCTATTCCTATCTCAGCTAAATTCTTTTCATCTTTGTCTATTCACCATTGTTTTGGTCCGCCTAGTGGTCTTTTCCCATAAGGTTTCCATTTTATGTCCGCTTTCATATGGAATGATCATTTGATCTCCATACGTGACCATCTTCAATATTGCGGTATTGCTACTGCGTCAGGTTCTTTGTTATAGCTTTTGTAGTACTATATTACTTCTTACTTCGCATGGTTATGTGATATTATTCTTTTTTAGTTATCAGTCCAGTTCCTTTGTACGAAAAAATAAATATGGTTGACAAATGACAAATTCATTTGGTATGTCAAACGCGTGTATTACATAAACGATGTTACGCCACATAAAATTAGTTTTTTAATATTATTATGTAAGCGAAATGAAAATTTGAAGTATTTCTGAAAGTAAACACTCGAACACAAAGTTATTTAACATTGCGGCCGTATAGTGTAGTAACAAAACGTCGAATCGGATAATAAATTTGTAAATAATATTGCATAATATATTTTCTTCTAGTTTGCGTAATATGTTTGTGGCTTGATGCGCACGTTTTCTCGAGTTTTTTTTCCATATTTATGAAAATATTCTCCTTCAATCGTCATTTTACTTGGTAGGAATAACTGATAAATATATATACACATGAATTTTAAATATCTTAAGTAGTATTTTAATAAGCGTATTCGTAATATCACGATTATTATATTATTTTAATAACGCTAGGTAAATGTATAAAATTATTGATAATAATACATCCTAGTACAATGTTATTCGTATCAAAAAGAATATGCCCGATATGACTAATTTATAGTATAATGTTGTTATTATTATTATTATTTCCCAATAACACACATTATTGTATTACAAGTGCACGCCGCAAGAAATAATTTTACTTATTTATTTTATACTTGTTTTTTTTTTGTCCAATAATATAAATACTATTGCAATGATTTTTAGCTCTTTAACAGTCAAATTGATCTAATGTAAAACGAAATGTAATTTTTTGAGAATATATATTTTACTAAGTATCTGTACTCGTATGTTTACACTCAAATACTTTTTTTCGTGTTGTTCGTCGACAATTATGTGCGAAAACATTAATAATATTATGGTAGATGGTATTGTTATAGAACACCTTAGGTTTTTTTTTCGTTTAAAAATATAATACTTTTTTTATTTCTTTTTCAAAAAACAACACGAAATCGATGCGGAAGACGAGGACGGTCCGAAAACAGTGACAAAGCCGAATGTTTGTATTGTGTTTTTTTTCTACTGACTGACTCTAACTGACTTTGAGTAAACGACGGGTTGATCTATCATCGGTGATAGTAATTGCGTTGTTTCTTTCGCGTGAAAAAGGACAGTGTGTATATCATCGTGTATTATTAATAATAATAATAATAATACACGTACATAAAATGATTCATACGCAATGTATGGTTTCAAGGTAGTTTGGAGTCGAATTTCCAGCATTGTACGTATATAATATATTGTACATTGTGTACAATACACACAAACACGCGCTGCAAGACGATTATTATTGCGATTGGATAGTATGCGCGAACGACGATTGCGATCTCTCGGCGGTAACCTTCCACGAGGAATTGTATAATAATAGCTGACAATATAATTTAGACGATGATTTTTACAAAAGCAGAAATAGGTACTGCGTATTACGCGTGGAAGTAACGAGAACGAGAGAAGAAAACGCGCTGCCGATTTTTTTTTTTTTTACATACTATAATTGTACTGCAAACACTGTGCTCACACGTATAATTATATATTGATTAAAAAAAAAAAAAAAAAACGTATACATTATTTTCATTCTATAAATACGCACGATTCGTACCGTGGGCGTAGCTAGATTTTCAATCGAAAAATTCTTTTTTTTTTCCCCCGTCATAAGACAGGACGGATTACTGAATTTTACACGTTTGCAGGATACTGAAACGAATGAGTTCTTCTTATTCTCGTTTTTCTAAATTTTTCAATCATTTTTATAAATACAATAATAACAATAATCGAATACAATATATTTTTATGTATATAAATATACAACTACAATTTATTACCATATACTGTTATACATTTGTAATACTGCCCTTACCGTCGACGAGGATATTCGCAGCGTCCGCTGTTCGGTATTTTTATTTTTTTTATTTATAGCGGCTTTTTCTTTTCTCCTCTCCCGCCGCGACGACTTTGGTGCGTATAAATTTCATAATTAAACGCGAAACGTGACGACCGGTTCACTCGTTTTGTCGTATTTGTTACGACAGATTCGTTTGTTTATTTTATGAAAATTTTAAGTAATATTTATAATTTCGTTATACGTTTTTAATCGAATTTGGAATTTTTAATAACAAATTAATACAAAAATGATCGCTCAACAGGCGGTGAGAGGAGGGGTCCCAAATCGCACACACGTATTGTAATAGAATTTTTAATCTCTACGAGACTATCGTGATACACGGACCAGCGGCGAGTAAATCCGATTGAGAAATATTTCTATTTACGCGTAATTATTAGTTCTCAAATCTTTATTATTCGTTAATAATCGTTATTGTATTCTTTTTCTATTTATAGTTATTTTTTTTCAACACCGCGCTCGTTGACACAATAACGTTCAAAGTACGAAATATTTTTTTTCCATCCGTATCGTATTAAATATAATTTTTACAGTCGAAACTATAATATACAAAGTGACCAACGCGCGATGACAGAAAAATCCATTGGTTTGACAAATTATATACGGTGAATTTTAGTTTTTTAATTTATACAAACACTTTTTTTCGAACGTTTACAAAGAGTTTCGGAAGTGTTGACCTGGCTTTTGTCGATCGAACGTATATTGGCGCGCGGCACAGAGACACGGCACATAGAAACGTTCCCGGAGTTTTGGAAAAACAACGAAATAATTGATGAAATTGTAACGTCGAAACTAATTTTCGTCGACAATTTAAAACGCATATTCCAGCGGTTGTAATATAATTACGCAATATTTATAAATATACATTTTTTTTTTGTTTGTATCCATTTATAATTTACGCGCGAATTTGACAATAATTTCTAACTTGAAACACGTATCAACGTTATTGGTTTTGGAAAAACGTCGTGTACTGTGCGTACCCGTTAATTGTTTTTTTTTGTGTGTATGTGTGTGAAAATTTTAAATGTTATTTGGTAATGGAAATTTTTTAAATCTGAATATATTGTAATGTACGCTTTGGCTTTCGTACATTACAAGTGATAAAAACGGCGTTCCAAAATGTGTGTTGTTTCGCGTGTTGCGTATACACACACGCCGCGGCACCTTTTATCAGGATTATTCGTTTTTCATCAGACTAATGGAGAAACGTTCTGAAATGGATTATGTACACTCTCGCGTTTTTATCATCGTCGTCGTCGTTATTCCTGACGGTTCAATTAACCAGCCTTTTAAATATTATATAATTATATATATATATGTACTAGGAAAAAAAACCCCTCAGTACATATATATATATATATTTTTTTTTTTTTTTAGTGCTCGCATAATTGATATTATAATTTCGCCCGTTTTAACGTTTTTATTATTTATTAATTCCATTGTGAACAAGGTCGTGTGTGAAATGTATTACACACACACACACACGTATAAATATATAATATGAATCACGAAAGAATAATGGACGTTATGCGAAATAACGTTTTTTTTTTCTCCTTTCTGTCTACAGTATCCGCCGAGTTCGTCGCACGATGATATTAGAAACGCGTTGGAAATCAACGTCAGTAAAAGCGCTACGAGTATGGTTTTGAAATTGCTGGAGACAAATCCACAGCGCCGTTTGAAATCATTACATCAAATCAAAATCCAGCCGTTTTTTCACGGTCTCGACTTCTCGGGCGTCGCGTCCAAAAAGGTCGGTGAATTACAAACATTTAATTATTATTGCGATTTTCAAAAAAAAAAAAAAAAGTCCGTTTTCGGCGCGATTCGCGTGCTTAACAGCACTGTCTATTGATTTTTATTATTATTATTATTATTATTATTATTATTTTACTGAAATTACGCTCCCGTTTATCGATCAAAATTGATTAATATTGATTCGCGGTTGTTTTCAGTGTAAACCGAACGATATATTGGAAAAACTTCGCGGACGTGAACGCGAACAAGACGTATCGACTCATTTCAAAGAATTTGACGACTAAATCGATGTGTGATATTAAAATTAACAGAGCATTAACCTATGTATTTTTTAATAATATTTTGTAATGACTTAAAAACTTTTTTTTTTTTTTAAAAAAAAAACGTTTTGTTAAACATTTATTTATTTTTATTCAATTATACGTTATACATATAAGATATACGCTGTCGTATCAAAGAACAAGTGGAACTTTCTTTTTTTTTTTTCGTTATTCTCATTTATTTTATATATGTACACGTTAGACATTTTTTTTTTTAACGCATAAATATTTCGACGTATATTGATTTTTGTGTTTGGATATCGTCCTGATCACCACTATTAAAATTTTATTTAAATCTATCCTACACTCTGATATAATTTCAATTCAAATAAAACTATATATGCGTATTAATTTCAAACGAATTCGTGTATTTTACATATATCGTTTTTTCGTTCGTTCATTCCGTAATATAAGTGGATAATTTTCGATAGAAGTAGTTAGACAATCCGAAGCCTATACATATTATATATAGCCCATGAAATATCACATCATAATACATATTGAAAACGAAACAATCTGCAATTATTTACGGATACGTGTATTTAGATTTGTGGAATAGCGTTGGTGTATAAAGAAAAACAATAACAAAATGCAAATTATCGTACCAAAATGTTGACAGAAATTGGGGTAATCGAAATGAATATGACGTTAAAAATCGTAAAATCAAATTTTTTTTTTTATATTTCGATTAATACTGTGTTCTCAATACGATTAATATGTGGAGTAAATGTTAAAATCCGCTGCACAAATCAGAACGATAATGTATCGATATTGTATGGAATACGATTAAAAACAAATTAACGCGTGTAAAAAAAAAAAATATATATATATATATTATATAACGTTTCTCTATACGTTTTCATACGTATGTGTAATGTTTATTGATTATCAAATTACAATTTAATAACATATATAATCATCACAATATACTTCTACACTCCTATTCTCGCGAATGAGCGATTTCATGATTTGTGTTCGTTGTTAACAAAAAATAATAATTATTATCGATTATTATAAACACTACATATATTTTATCGTCATGCGTCATAATATACGTACTGGCAAAGTTATGAATACGTAATCGATATACAAATAATAGTATATATGTGTGTATATATGTATAAACATTTTTACGAAAATACTATTTAAATAGAAAAAAATAATAAATAAATATTAATGTTTTTATTTATATAAATCGAACAAAATGATGGACATAATAACCTAACCTTTATAATATATTTAATATGTATATTATTACGTAGTCCAACAAAAGTGTTATATTAATATTTATTTATATTCATACGTCCTATACATCTTATATATATATATATATAGTTGTTTTTCGAATAACCGCCTTTCAATGTTGCCAGTAATCACATTATTTATCGAAACGACGTGTGATGATTATTTAAAATAATCGTGTACCGTCAAAAAAAAAAATGTATACATATATATACATATATATTTAATTAATTACGTAATCGTCAATTTTCATTCAAAAAATACTTTTCTATAAATAATCGAAGTTTAACGATAACAGTAATTTGTTCTTATATGCGATTGCAACGCCATTATTTCGTAATACGAGATGTGTAGTAATAATTTTATAATATTATTATACTGACGTTTATATTGAATCGCGTATTAATTATAAGTAAAATTGTTGAGATATCGAAAAAAAAAAATTACGTAACGTTGCGTCGCGTATAACAAATAACACGTAACAATATTTCAGCGACGAGGCCTCGAAATTAATACGACCCGAAAATAATTAGCTAAAATTATCACTGTGTAAAATTACGATTCGTCTGTACAACAATATGCTGCGTACAGCCATCGTTATCGCATAATTATTTTGTTACTCGTACATCGCAAACGTTTTATTTTTAAACGCTTTCGTTCAAAAAGCGAAATCACAGTGCGATAAACGTAATAATAAAACGAATCGGATACGCCGTGTCTTTGCTTTCAAAATCGCGCCCGAAGACTTATTAACCGCGATTTAATTTGAAATATATTAAAAACTGAAGGATGTTAGGTGCGGGGCCGGCCCAAGATACGGGCGAACCGGGCGGTTGCTCGGGGCGCCATTCTTATTGGGACGCCTTGGGACCCCCAGACGGACGACCAGCGAAAGCCGGACATTTTTTTGTTTTCCGTCAAAACGCTGGTCATCTATTCTAAATCCGATCGCACTACGAAATAGCAAAATATTGCGAAAACATTTAGAATAACTGTAAGAATCACCACTGTGTGCTTAAAGAAATAATAACGCATTTATCGATAATTGCGTCCCAGTAATTATTATTTTATCCAGAATTTTATAAATACGAGTCGTTTTAAACAATACCTATATGTAAAATAGTATTTAGTATATTGAATATTTTTTAACGGCTCCTTATAAAAACTTGCCCGGGGCGCTATAATACCTCGGAGCCGGCCCTGGTTAGGTGATCGCATCAACAGTTATTTCATACAATATTTCTTTGCACACACTCCACGGTCCATCGTGTTAAAATGTAATTTTCAATATTATTTATAAATTATATAAATAAAGAATTTATAAAGAATTATAAATAATTCAATATTCATATATGTATAAGCTTTGTGTAACGTACGAGAAGACAATATTGCGTCCTGCCGTAATAACAACATCAGTCCGTCATTGTCGACCGTTTAAGTTTCCACCGACCGATTGTTATTATTATTATTATTTCTATATAGGTAGTACGTCTTTAGATACGGCCGATACGATTTCGTTTTCAGATAAAATAGATTCAGATAGATTGTAAAAACAATAATCTATTGGCTTTAAAAGGCGTTCCAAGCGACCGACTCGGGCATCGTTAAAACACGTTGGGCGGGCGGGTGACATACATATATGGCCGTCGCTACCGCCGAAGAAAACTGCTCGCCGGTCCGAGAGTTCACTTCTGAAAGTGAATACGGTATGGCTCACTCGCAGTGTGGTACGAGACAAGATTTTTCTCCGTACACTGAAATCACAAATCCGTGTGGATGGTGAACCGTTTTTATCCTGTACTCGTTACTCGTATTAATACTACGTACTCTAAAGCGTAATAAACGACAAATCAAATTGGAATGATTCAAACTGATATATATTTTTATCGACCAAAAATGATACGTTGTTTTGATAAACTCTATTTATTTTTTTTTTTCGAAAAAAAAAACGGCAATTTTTACGAGATTTCGCGTTGAAAATGTTCTATCTCTAAGTTTAGAACGATTTTCGAATTATATTTTCGTGAATGTACATGAGTCGTATATAAATATATTCCAACGAAGGAAATCGTTGTTCTGAACAAACACAACTCGTGTTTCCACTTTAGGAATTAATGTTGATTTCAATTCAACACATTTCTAATAATATTTATATTTTTAAATAAAATATTGTTTTTTACAATTCACAAAAAAATGTTTGATATTTCGACGGAGTTTCGATGTTAAAAAAAATACATAATGTCAAATTAATTAATAAATTAATATTTTATAAAAATTGTGTTCTGATAATCGCATGTGCTGCTGCGTGGATCATAATTGTTTTGTGTTCTGAAAAATCTACATTCTATTAACTTTGAATTGTATACCGTTGATTTCGAAGATTAATTTTACGAATTAATTAATTTTTTTCAATTCTGACTCTTTTTTTTTTTTTTGTAATTAAAATTTTTCAATTATTATAAGCAGCGCGGAATAAGATTTTATTTTTATATTTTGTATAGTTAACAACACAAGCGGTCGTTGTCAGGATAAAAATCCGCTTCCACCACATGTCGTGTGTGTATAGCTTTATCGATTCGTGAGTTTTTCGCCGATAAACAAATTCCAGTTTTTCCTTTTGTCAATTTTTTTTTTTTCATACTGAACCGGTCTCGAATTTATAAGGTGCATGCAAATGCCAAATAGGATTGGATGACCTTTCGAAAAAGTCCAGAGCGTCGTGTTACTCAATAAAGTAGTAGTTAAATGACAGTAAACACACGAGCGCGTGCATCAAATGTAATACGTATACACTTTTTACGAAGGGAAATTATATGTAAATATATCTCTTTTCCTTTTTTTATTCCAATGTTGTAAATCCCGATATTTTATTATTATCGCGTCTCTTCGTATGCACATATATATATATATATATATAATTTTTTTTCAATATACACGGGATTAAATATAAAAAAAATATCCCATGTCCTTGACCTAGGCCGTATAACAACTGTAGTCACTAGAGTCTCGTAAATTCAATCGTTATAGGCGTTACATTCACATACACACACACATACAATATTAAGTGCTGCCACTTGGCCAGAGTTCAACAGCTTGTCGAGATAAATACGTATTATATTCAATATTATATCGTTTAAGTCCGAACAATAATAATAACAATAATAATAATAATAATAATAATAATAATAATAATAATAATAATAATAATTCCGGTTTGGGCTTGTGTGTTGCCTCTACATATCGCGTATACATTTCTACCGTTCTCGCTCCCAATTTAGTATTTATTTTATACATTATCCCCGCCGACCCGTCGTATACAACAACAATAATATAATATAACGATCGTGTCGTTATAGTGATTGACTTTACTGCGTGTATTATAAAGAGAGAGAAAAAAAAGGACACAAACAAGTCTAACGACGGGCTCTCGGATACCCACAAAAGTTATTTTCATTTCGCGTCTCACCGTATATTAAACATTTTATCGAATAAAACTGACACATAATAGTGAATAATATATTATTGAAAGATTAAAAAAAAAAAAAATTTCAATTTTTAATTTGTAAATCCTCCCTTCGCGTGACAAGACGTACTGCAGAATATTCTTATTAGCGTTACGTGGAATTGTTTTTTTTTTTTTTTTTATACGACTCGCGAAATTTAAATTATACGTGCGTACTCCGTACGTTTCATTCATAAAATATATATTATCGGGTGCTCCTTACAAATTTTCATAAAACAACCGCCGGCAATGACATTTTTTCGTTTTCTATATGACAAATATAGGCTTTGACAATACAGCAACACAGTTTCGTCCATTTTCCGTTCGCGTTTTGGTGAAACGTTTTTGAGACGCGATCGGTAAAGCAGTAAATCGTGTTGTCAAAAAAATGAAAAGAATTCTCGAAGCAACAGTTAACCTAATACCTAACCGAAGAGGTTTTTTTATCTCAGACCAAGTTCAAAATATGTTAAATTTAAATTTCAGTTATGCGTTTTTTTTTATTGTAACTTTTGTATTATTATTATTATTATTATTATTATTATTTGTATTACGCCGTTTACTAGCCGAGTGTCACTCGCATGCGGGCGGAACATTATATAAAAATATTAATTTTATTGAATAATTTAATTTAATATTAACCATAACTTGTAGTTCGATGATTGTAAATTAATTACATTGACGTTATTGAACAATTTAAATGTTTAATATGTACATATATAAGAAATGTGCAAACTAGTAATTATTGTTTACTATATACAAAAGACGCGTCTCAAAATTTATTGAAAATTGCAATGTTTTTTGTATTGCTATGAAAAGTTCATAGTAAAAGTTTTACCATTGGGCAAAATCAATTGAAATATAATGTTAGGAAATATATTTTTATTTCCCTTAATTATTCCCTCCTAAATATCTACTGTAACTCCTACCTAAATATTTCATATTAAATGAAACGCTATAATTGTGCTTATCCATTTGATTAATTTCCTAATCCCGAGTAAGTATATAATAATACATTGAAAACGATCGGAATATGTTAACTTTTTATGGTATATTATAGCCTTTATTTATTATAATAGAGGTGAATTTTGACAAAATCGATATAACGAATCGAGACTTGGCCAAAAGTCATTTACTATTTCAACATATCGAGATAACTTTGCACTTACGGAATTCACTCTCAAAAACAAAACAACAACACATGCACACATAATATAACAGTAATATTTACTGTAATTTTTGAACGAGATACAGTTTTTATTTTTCTCGTACGTATATATATATAAAAACTATATTAAAGTTATATAACGAAGTCTTAATAGTGTAGAATAAAAACAAACATAATATATCGATAAAATATTTAATTACTTTTAATTAGAATCAATAGTTGAAAATTATAATTGTTAAAAATATAATTTACCACCTCATCGTGCAATGAGGAGAAAAACGATTTTGATTCATTGTATCGCCCACAATATTGCTTTATACATAATTTATTACGTGTTTTCTTTATTTTTATCTGTATAGCTGCTATTCATTATTTTCCGATTCACAATAGAAACGATCTGTACTGTTAAGATCGAGAAACTGTGCCAAATTAAAAATATCTTACCTATAAATTATACTGTAAAAAAATATACATTAAATATAAATATATATATTCTTTTTTATTAGTTATTATGAATTATGGCTTATTGAAATTATGTATTTATATGTTTTTAATATTCCTCAGCGCCTAGTAACGAGTATTAGAACAAATAACAACGCCAGTTATTATGTTAATTTGAGTTTGAAATGTACGGTTAATATTTTTCTCAAACAGTTTTCTGAATTTCTTTTAACTGTATAATAAATTTGAATTATCCAAGTTTAAGTTTTGATTTCTTCTTGTTGCACGTATATTACGGTATACTAGTATAATAGACTAAATATCAAGCTACAGTTTAGGATAAAACCATCAAAGTAAAAGTGAGTTTCCAGCGTTTGTGAATAACATTGGTAAGTATATGTATATATATATATATATATATGTATCTTTATTTATATTTAACTATTTCATTTTTAAAATTGAAAAGAAAACGATTTTCATATCAAATAAATTATTTGAAAAAATGTTTTACATATTATCTATAATATTCAAAACTATAGAAAATTATAACTATTGGAGAATATTTTTATTTCTATATAGACTATTGGTAAAATCTCATTGAAATGTATGGAATAACATCAGCGATAAGTGATGCTCTCCCGACAGACAATGACATACAATTAACGAGATCATTAGATGAAGTGCTTTCAAAAGAAAAAGTTATCTCTACCGATGTAGATCTATTACAAAGGTTCAAGATATTATCTATGCTAGATAATTTGACTAAAGAATGGATACGTGAAGTGAGCATGGAAAGGAATTTATCTGCTGAAAACGTTGGAGGATTAATGTGTACATTTGGATCTTATCGTCTTGGCATTTATCACAAAAGCTCTGATATTGATTTAATTATCATTGCACCTAGACATATAAATAGACGTGATTTCTTTTCAACGTTCTGTAATAAATTAAAAGAAAATCCTGATGTATCCAATGTAGGAGCTGTTGAGGAAGTCTTTGTACCAATAATTAAAATGATAATACAAGGCATTGAGATTGATATGTTATTTGCACGTCTTGATTTAAATGAAATACACGAGGACACTGATTTGCAAAGAGATGATTTACTAAAAAATGTGTATCCTGAATGTGTACGTAGTTTAAATGGCTGTCGGGTTACTGATACTATACTGCAATTAGTCCCAAATCCAGAATCTTTCAAGAAAACTTTAATTGCAATTAAATTATGGGCTAAACGGCATAGAATATATTCGATTATTCTAGGATATCTCGAAGGCGTTTCGTGGGCGATGTTGGTAGCTAGAATATGTCAATTATATCCAAACGCAGCTCCAGCCACTTTAATACACAATTTTTTTTTTAATATTTTCTAAATGGTAGTGGCCTCAGCCCGTTCTATTAAAACCATCGCGGTCAACGAATCTTGGATATCCAGTTTGGGACTCAAGAATAAATATGGCTGATCGCGATCATATTATGCTCATTATAACAACAGCTTATCCTCAACAAAATTCAACTTATAATGTTTCTAATTCCCCACTAGACATTATACAGAATTAATTTAAAACCATTGCAGTTTAGACATAATGAAAGAGATTTTAACTGATGAATGTAGTTGGTCAAAAATATTTCAACCAACAAAGTTTTTCTCCAAGTACAAATATTTCTTGGCCATAACTATGTTCGCGAATTGCAATAAAGAATTACTTACGTGGAGAGGTTTGGTGGAATCTAAACTACGTTTTCTACCAACATTTTTAGAGAAAATCGATTACATCCGAAGAACTCGTCTGAATCCCGACCATTTTTCATTACCTTCTGAAAAAGGCCATCATCCGTTTGGTTTGTTGGTATTGAAATAGCAAACTATAACGGAACGGTGATTCAATTCGATTTTAATTCACAAATCCGGGACTTCTGTTTATTGGTGAAACGTAGAGAGCATAATATATTCACACCTGGGATGGATATACAAATTAATCATTTGAAAAGGAAAGATTTAAAAAGCTATGGCCAGATGAACTGAAAAACGAAAAAGCTGTTCCAGACAGCGTTGGTAGTAAAATTATAACACTGCTATTGATTGAAAGTAAACAGTCCATAACAGATCGGAAGAATTCCCTCGAGTGCCGTACATCGAGAAAACGTAGTGCGGATGTTGACAGTGATGATAATAACAGAAAAAGATTTTTATTATCAAAGGACGAATCGCACAAAAGATTATCGCCTGATGAGTCAAATACTCTATTACCAGTCAAATTATCTACTGAAGCCAGACATTCCGTAGCCAAGACAAAAGATTCCCAGAATAAAACAATATCCAATAAACGATTCTTTGAAAATGAATTTGATAAAAACATTAAAAAAAAAAAAAAATAAAATTTGCATAGACTTATAAACTAACAATCTTTATACGTCCATTTATGAGTTTCCATAAGATTAAAAAATCGTAATATAAAAAAAAACGCCAAAAACAAAACGTTAACAAAAAATAATGATGAAAATAATGCATTTTATTAAACAAATTAATTTTATTTATTTATTGTAAAATAAATAATTTCTTCTTCTGTTGTAATGTTAACATAATATACATACGACAATAAATAAATATACGTATTTTAACAACAAGTGGATATGTACTGGATCGGATTTAATGGATTAAACCACTTGAAACAGTGAATCAAACACAAACATGGACTTTCATGTTTATGGCAACAAAGAAAACTTTGAGGAAGTTCAACAAGTGACTTTTTCTTGGAGTTCCATTCCTATCCTAACAAGTATTTAATAGCTACATGTCCATTTTATTTCAAACCAGTAATCTATACTTAATGTACTTAGTAATTAAATATTTAATTTTAGATTCTGGCCGAGTTGTCTTGTTAACAAAATAATAATCAGTTCTAACGTATTTAGACGATTTGGCGTATGTCCCTTTTCGAAAAATGTACGTAAATATTTATTGGCGTGTATACTTGATGCATAGATATGTAGATAATACAATTTCATTATTTTGAATTATCTAGAATCGAAAAATGTCAACAAGGCTTTACAAAAGCATTGTACCTACATATTAAATGAACATAATATATGCGGCATAACGTTGAACACAAAATGTTTAACAGTTAACAAATTTGAATTAATCAATTATATGTTACGTTGTTAATCACTATTTATTGAAATAAAAATTTGAACATCATTTATGCTGTGTAATAATTATTATAATATATATATGTACATGAAATCTAATAGTTTATCTCTTTTTGATCGTCGTAGACCTCAAATACATTTTCTCAGTCTTCTCCGCGCATCGAATAAAACGCTCGTCTAATCGCTTCGACTGCTCATACAGTTTAATAGTAAATGTTAAAGTATTTAACATATGATTCATAAATTAAATCTAAATATCGTTTTAATCTAAATCGTTTTCGGCCACTTTTTTCTCCGGATAAATAAATGATTTTCGATCAAAAGTAACGACATGTCCTCGCGTGTTCAAGTTCATTAGCCATTCTCAACCGCATATTATGTACGGTTTTTTTTTTTTTAAAAAAACCAATACCACGTCGTATAAACGTTTTGAAAGTGTGATCACGCGTGCCGCTTGAAATTCAATCCCTTTTAAACGAACGTATACGAGTGAATAGTATAAAGGGAAAGCATTAAATCAGGTTATAAATAATGCCTGCTGTGCAATTTTCTTCGGGTGATTGCCGCAATGGTTGACCTAACCGCTGAGTCTATACGACCATATAATTATTATTATTATACTGTAATAATTATCAGAGTTAACAACTGCTATTGTAGTAGATAGTAGTTTATATTCCGTATAGAAAATATCACAAACATACACTCGAGAACTTTAAATAATGTGCGTGTACTATACTGCGTGTAATGTTGAAATGTTACACACGTTCAAATTTGCGTAATATGCGTATTTACATTTTTCTTTTTTTTTTTCTCATTGATGTAGTTTGTTATTCGGATGATAAATAAACTGCGCGTTTCACGACGTGTTTTGAATTAAAATACAATTTTAAAGAAAATATTTTAATACGATTTTTTTATATATATATACAACACATTTTGACGAATTTCGAGTATGAAAAACCGATAGGTACTGTCGACTCCTGTGAACAATCGATTTTTTTCAACGACCTGGGTGAAACAAAACTAAAAAAAATTTCTAGTCCATTTCGGTCTTCGATTTTTTTCTCAGCCGCCGGCTAAAACAACGAAACGCGTTGTGCAGTACGAAAAATGTAAGCTTTTAGTATGACATTGTAAAAAAATGTTGTACGCATATTCTAATACTGTTCTTGTAACAATTTTATTCGTCGGCAAGATTAGTTTAATTTCAATTCACGGAATTCTATTAGTCATCTATACTAATACATTATTATTACTCGCGTCATTTATGACAATTTCAGCAACGTTTCGATTAAAACTAAACTGACAATTTCGTAATGAAGTGGTCGCGAGAACGTTTAATAATTATATTATTTTTTTCCCCGGATTTATTACTCGTGGATATAATCAAATCCCGCGAATTGTGCAGTACGAGACGAAAAAAACATTAAGCTCCGATTTATCCGTGCGAAGTCACAGCAATATAAAATAGAAGTGTTCCGAAAAGCGAACGTTTAAAAAAAAATTATTCGATTTATATTTATTTTGTTATACAGTTAATTTTCAGTGCTGCGCGTATAGCCGGTAATTTTTCTAAACGAAACGCGTAATTAAACTTTTTTTTTCAACTTTTGCTCACACGTACGCATTTATAATATTATATTTTATATGGTTCGCTTAAATTTCCACGCTTTTATGATATATTAACGAGTTTTATATGTTCAAAAGTGAACTTTTCTAAAGAATTGTTTTTTTTTTTTTTTTTTAATAGTTTACGGTAATTCATATAATGCAGTTAAAGGTGTATTCTTCTCGCATCGTTGAAAAACTCGCATTCATTTCGTCATAATGACTTGACGGGAAGTTTTCACCTCGACGTATTATTTTATAATTTCCAGGGTGTGTTTTTTTTTCGTATTATTTCTCTGTATTCAATCAATTCGGCTCGATTGTAATAACGCGATTGTATGTGAGAATATCGGACAAATATTAAAGACAAAACAAAAACGTCTCGTCTTCTAAAAATGAATAATTGATTTCTATTTTTTCTGAAGTTTTACCATTTGAAAGTATTCCCAGCACATCCTCTGAATCGTCCAGAACCTGATTTACTGCAGAGAAAATCGAGGCTGTAATTTTTTTATAAAAGAAAATTCGAGACCGCAAATTTGTTCGCGTTTATGTATATATAGATGCCTATAGTTATTCTGTGCCGGAGACGCACAACAACACAACGCTATACAGTCCATTAAATTTTTCAAGAGGACCATAAATATATCGTCAATGTTTCTCATTTATTTTCTCCTTACAATTTTTCACACAGAACATAGAATTTTAAACATAATCAAAACTTCGTTTAACACGGATGAAAAAAATATATACAGACGTACGTGTTTATACATATATATTTTGTTAAAAAAAAAATAAATATATTTATACAGTTAACAGATAAAGTAGTTGGCGTAATATTTTAAAAATTAAATATCCAAATAACGTGCTATTACCATTTATGAGCTACCACAGTGACAACGTGTCGACACATTACGATCAGCTTATACGATTAGTTATGAATTTCATTAAATAATAATTATATGGGGAGGAGAGAGATCAATGGAAGAATATTGGTGATGGCGAGACGTTTGTCAAGCCAAAAAAAATTCCGGTCCGATGAAATTTCCACACTTCGGAAAGTCTTCGGGTACCGAGGCAAAACGTCCGGGGGAATTCGGCACTCTGATGATCAACGACAGTCCGCTGGACCATTCCGAAGTCTTTTCGCTTCTGAACAGCCAATACCCTGAAAAACGGGAAACACAATGTGTTAATGATACCGGGCGGCGTACCGAAAAACGTATTGTCGCTCGATGTATAATATGGGGAAAAAAAATGATTTTTTACGTAATACAGTTCATCGCTGTACATTCGAAAAATTGCGCGACGGTTGTTTTTTTTTTTCTTTAAATATGTTCGATTTAATTAAATTTGCCATTTTAAACGATAAACACCGGAAACTTTTATCGTATTATAATGTATTGCTCACGCCACTGCGCGGTACGTTATACAAATGAATCATTCTCCCCGTGTACATGCACATTCGAGGGCGAATAGTTTTAAAACCATTAAAATTAATCTGCACTTAAGAGAGGCGCCTCGGCGATTTCTATAATATATAATACGTTCAAGTGAACCCCGTCCAAAGTTTTAATTAAAATACCTTCCAGAGGTCTCGCACTCGAGTGTGTGTATTATTTGAACACAAAAATTCGACAATGTCGACGACGCTCTGGCGCCGTAGGTCATAAATTAAGTGCGCAATGATTCGAAATTACTCGGATAAAACGCCGAAACTTTGTAAAAGTTCCTACAGTTTTTCTCGACGCGACGTTTTAAAATTAAATTATAAACAAAACGTGTTTCGTTTTCATTCGAATAGTGAACGTAGCGATAATTTACAAAAAAATAAATATTTTAATCTTTTTTTACACGTAGCACCTACAGCAAACGGATGGTATACTACAAAATATACTCGTGCGCGCGATCTGTAAGCGGATCCACGGCCGCAAATAACCGTGTGAAAATCAATAACAGTAATAATATACGCTCTGCTATGATTTCCTCGTTTTTATCGTCCACCGTAATATTATCGATCCTTAAAACATTCGTTATCTATTTAGAAGTAAAAATTTCTTTCTTTTTTTTTTTACAAATCTAAGGAAAAATTATGAACAGCTTATTGTATGCGATTTTTTTTTTTTTTTTTGTTTTTGGTATTTGCGTCGCAATGTCAGTTTTTTTTTTTTTTTTTGATCGGTTTAAATCGTATAAAACGTATTTTTAGCAAAGGTAATTTTTAGAAAAAGAAAAAAAGTTCGTTACGCACTATATACACACATAATTGAATGAAGTATTTGCAAAATAATAATAATAATAAAAATAATAAAATCGTTTGTAAAAAAAAACAACAACGAGAACAAACAAAATATTAATTACATTTTTAATTTACGGGCAAAAATAATAAAAAAATTCAACGAATTTTTTTAATAATAAATGCAAAGTATACGTTTTATGCGTATGATTGTCTCGGAGTACGATGAAGGATTGTCACGGTGAAATAAAAGCGTTTTGATTCTTAAAAAAAAATAATAATAATTTTAAAAAAGCCATTTTTCCCGTCCTTTTATGAACGTTATTTACTCAAAAGTCATTTTGATAAAAACAAAACGTTTGAAATCTTGAAAACCGTTTTTTCTTTAAATGAAATATATTCATGTTTCTAGTATTTTTTTTTTTTTTTAGATTATTTCTCGAATATAATATTATTATATATTTATTCGCTATCGTATTATTATTATTATTATTATTATTACAATAATTAAACATTGTTTTTTTTCTTTAATCTTTTCATTATAATATTTCGTATTATTTCCATTAAAACAATACTCGCTCGATAATATATTCGTGACTGCGAAAAGCGCAACAAGATAAACACATATTATATTACGAGTATTTCCCGTAGTCCAATCGTAATTTTGAAAACTAATTTGGATTTCTCGACCCAATACGTGTCAAGTGTGAAGTGTATTTTGAATTTATAATTATTCTTATTTATTTCGTGTAAATAACCGCGTCGACTTTTTTTTTTTAACAAACATTTTAAAATGACAATAAGTTTAAATTATAAATATAAATTTCCTACACGACCTCTAGGAATTCAAATTAATTTTCAGAACTCAAATGCGACGAATAGTTTGCTTTTTATTCGTTTAAAATGGACGAAAGAACGACGGTTGTCGATCAATATGAAAACCTGCGTTTACGAAAAAACTCTCACATCTCGCGGAGTTTTTAGATTTTATTTTATTTCTATTATTGTATATTTGAAAAATGAAGACTTTTTACACGTCGCAACACACTTTTCAAAACTCGAAAATCGGAAACTGCGATAATAAACGTCAGAATAATTCCAACTCTATACATTTATAAATACACCGTTTTCAGCGCGTATTATTTTGAAAGTTTAATCGAAAATCCAATGCCACCTTGGAAATGTCTTTTATTTTCAAATGAAAAAAAAAAGCCAAACTATATGATTGTTGCACGACACCTGAGAGTTTGCACTCGTTAAAATAGTGTGATTTCCGACAATGAGTTTCGGGAGACACTTCCTTAACGCAGAAAATCGATTCGGCCATGCCATCGCAATCGCGTGCGTTTAACGTTAGCGTAATTATTTATAGTTTTAAGCACAAGTGCCGGCGATCCATAATTTTATGCGATGATCCGTACCAGGATTGTCGGCGATAAATCGTAGAACCGATAGACCAGCTGCCGGCACGACAACGGTGTTCTTCAGCAACACCGACCCGTCGAGTTTCCTGTGCACCAGCTTCTCATCGCCGTCCAGCTTCCTCGCGTGATCCGCCGACTTGACGAACGCGTTCGTTTTCTCGCCGACCACGTAGAAACTGTGTCCGTGCAAATGAAACGAATGTGACCTGTCCGTTCTGAACAACGTGTGCTCTACCATACAAGTTATTAAAAAAAAAAAAACTGTACTCGTATACTTTATAATTCTATTACATCGCTGCTACGTAATGTCATGTCAATAACTTAGAAGGAGAAGAAGGAAAAAATCATCTTTTATACATTCCTATCGAATCGTGCGTGTTTACGTAATAATACGCGCTTTTTTCGAAAAAACCGTTTCTCCCGTACAAATTGAAATCACTGACACTTGATATTTAAATGGGAAATTAAAAAAAACGTTTGTACTTTGAACGCGCGTGTTACAAAACTCACACGAGAATGGCTTTTTCGAAAAATCGGTTTTTTTTTTTTACCGGTGTCGAAAACGACCAATTCCGTAGCGGTGCCCAGCGGTAAGTCAACGACGTGCGTACACTCGCAAGACGTGAAAAGCGACTGACATTTGTGCGGCACGTTTTCCGCGTTGCACACAATCACGTCTTCGGGCTGTTGCAACAGTAACGGCGCGGACGGTAGTACCATCGACAAGTTATTGAAATTCGGCATCGACCAACTGCCTTCTGTGAACGGATTTCGCGAAATAAAACATTATTAAATATACGTTTATTTGCTTACCCTGTGTACAACGAGCCGCGTCCCGAATGTGACGACGAGTGTAGTACTAAATTTTTTTCGTTTTAAGACTTAAAAATGATAAAACACAAATGACGTTTGAGAAATTACGCAACGGTTTCGTTTTTTTTTTTTTTTTTTTTTCTGTCGTAAAAATATTATTTCCTTATTGTTTGTCAGTATTTCCACGGATCCGTTACGACGGGACTTTCATTTTGTTGAATTTTAAACCGGGTTAGAGTGTTGAAGAAATCGTATGGGTTCTATTAGAACAGGGTTGTAAGTGAGACGTGGGAGTGTCGGGAAATATTTTTATTTTTTTTTTTTTTGTACGGCCAAATACTTTGTAACACCTCTCAATCACTTTCAACGTCACTTTTCGGACTCGGTAGACACGTTGTTTCCAAAAATCGTTTTAGAGATTTTTTTTTTTTTTTTGTAAAAAGCCCGATTTACTGTCTGTCCGATAGGTAAAAACTCGGTGAATCGACGGTTTTTCGCGCAATACAACTCGCACAACTTCTTCTAGATTTTTTTTTTTTTTTATGAAATTGTTCCGTTCGCGCGCGTTTATATTTACTAAATTACTTACTCGTCACTTGACCGAAATACTGACGACGTGCTATAATTACGCGACAATGGGGAATTTATAGTACACTGACTTTTGGGACATGAGCTCTCGTATGAGCGCGCACACACTTACCGCCCAGTTGATATTTGATCGACGAAAATCCTAAGTAAATGGTGTTTGTCAGTCTGTTCGCAGATAGCTCTTGGGGTAGCCTCGTTAGACTTTTAATGGACAAATGCCGATTCACGAAACCGGCGTTCTTCTATGAGATGAAACAAAATAAATACATTTAACGTTATATACGTCTCCTTCGAACGGATTTTGCGGCGTAGTATAATACAGAAAACTTTTTTTTGCAACGCTCCCCACTGTAAGAAGGCGATATCAAATATAAATAGATTGTTTTCTCCAATGTTTTCCATTGTCTCGCTGCGCGTTTTCTCGTAAGGTGTTTATATTGTACGTATTATTATTACTGTAACGGAATTCTGCGCCGTCTTCAAAAATTGTCGTCGTCAATCGATGTATGGAATATATGCGGTAGTGATGAATACAATTATACCCGCACACGTCATATCGAATGGACTACATAAGAATACGATTCGGATACACTCCGAAGTCATATGGAATAAAGCCGCTCCTGACCGTGGTGTAATTATTTTTTAACGAAAGCGAAAAACTATTGACTTTTAAAAGAAAAACGTTGTATTTTCGATTTTCGGTATATATATTTTTTTTTCAAATATTTAATACATTTGTCATGTTATTTTGTACCACAGTCAAGTCGGTCATAATTGAATATCATTGTATCGAATGTAGGGCAATACATTATTTGTTTATCGAATAGAATCGACGAAGAAGAACAATAAATAAATACGTGTTTTCGATATTTTGATCATCTGCGATATGCAGTCGGGTAAAATCCCGTTTACAGCAATAAATTCGAAGAGTATATGGGGGGGGGAGGGGGAAAGTTAAAAACGCAAAAAGGAGCTATAGCCGTAATCGAGTGTGCGTCTACGCTCACCGATCGTTTTACAGGAGGATTTTTCATTCCGGTAATGATATCGTTCAACGTGGAGTTGTAGTATACGTTCAACACGTGCATGAGATCTGAGTTCTTGCAATGGCCATCCGAGCTGATGGTCATGTCGAAAATTCCTTGGCTCTGGTCCGTCGTCAACACGAAATCCAACGTTTCGCCTTAAAAACATAATATCACATAAGCAACCGTGTCGCGTATAATAACAACACGCGTTGTCAGCTATATTGTCGGAGAAATTAGTGTGACCCCGACATCGGGGCCTGAAATTTTCGAACTCTCCCCTTGCACGCATATAAATTCAAAGATTACAATAAAAATACGTTTTCTTTAAACGCAGCCGCTACATAGTCAACGTACAAAAATATGTTTATAGCCGTCTGCAGCATTATACGCTGTTATGAAACTGTGACACACCGGCCCCTCTCCCCCCCCGAGCACGAAATTTCAGGCCCGGGCTTCCAGGTCGTTTCAAATCAGACCTGGTTCTACTCGAACGGTTTCCATCAGCGTGGGTTCGATCGCGTGGCCGTCAATCGATATGACCATCAGATGACGTTCGCCTGACAGTGCGCGTATCTCGATCGGACACTGCGACTCTCCGCCGGTGTTTATCGTTCTGAATCTGTATCGGCCGTTGTTTTTCACCGTGATCAACTGTGTGTGTGCGTGTGTGTATAAAATGCGTACATCAGCGAACAGTATATAAAATAATTCCGTTTATTTCATAACATTGCGGGACGGCGAATTCCCTGTGGGCTATTTTTCTACACAACATACGTATATTACGTAAATGTAAAAAAAAAATGATATTTTTTTTGATTAACGAAATTTCGTGGTATTCGCCATAATTCGTAATATTCTTCGGTTCACGAACTACCAAACGGTATGATGCGGTTAAGGTAACCGGCTCGTACGAAGAAAGGTTTACCCATATTATCGGATGTTGAAGTAGAAACAGACAGAGTACCTATACTATTCAATAAATCAGCTCAAAAACCAAGAACCGGGGCCGTATTTACACATTTTTCGCACACATTACACATTTATCGTAGCTCATTATGAATTTCTATCATTAAAATGCTCTTCTATTAAACTTATTAAAAAAAAAATTTTTTTTTAATTTAAAAGCAAATACAATAATATAGAAATTAAAATTTTTAACGTTTTTCGTTTGAAATTTTAAATCTCTTCTCGGTTGTTAAACTCATAAATAATATAGCTATTTTCAATTAATGTAATATCGATAATGGGTATTAGGATTATTGTCATTTTTACATTATACGTGTGTGTGTGTAAAAAAGTCAATGTAAAAAAAAGCTCTCGATGGCCGCCTCCTCGAAACAATATTCAGCAGTGTCCGGGTAATCAATCGCCCTCTCACCGTCAGCTATAAATGTGCGTGCCCGACCAAAACGTCGGGAATAATTTTCGATTTTCCACGTTGTACGACGTTTGTATATAATTTTTTTTTTATTATTATAATAAATTGAACGTAATTCATCCAGTTCTTATTGCGTGAATTGTATGCGTTTTATTTGGCTTTCGGTTAATAGTTAAGCAAATTATTATTCTACGGAATATATTTTTTTTTTTTTTATTTCTGTTTTAACGGTGATCGCACCGCGCCCACGCGCATTTAACGACAACACTAATTTATTTCACAACAATACGTTAAAATAAAATGTCTAAAGAAATTATTATCATGCAATCGTTCAGTAAACACGAATGGATACGTACGTAAACTTTATTTCATTTTTTTCCATAACGAAATGTATTTAAGTCTGTATAATTAAAATATGTCGAATTTTTAACGTTTTGATGTTTTAAAGAATATACATATATCGCAGTGGTCTCATTATACGCAATATAGCAATATATTCACTAGATTTCTACTGCACACACCGTGCACAATATAAAATATATTCGTCTGGAATAATAAAATTTCAATTGCGATTTACCGTGTTCGTCGCGTTCCCATTTATGCGCATTTCGCTGATGCCATTTCGAGAAATGCCGTACTCTACGAGTAAGACGTGCGATATTTCATCATGGTCGTATCGGTCGGCGTGTGGTTCTCTGCGTTTCGACTGTTTCACTATAAACGATCCAAATACTCGTTCCGACAACTCATCGCCTGTTAATGAGAAACACAACACGATTCGAGTAATATTCGTTATAATTTAATTATTACGCGCAATACAAAAGATCTGCGGAACAGTTATTAAAATAGTGATGGGCGCGTAAGAAAAAAAAAAAATTGTGCACTAGCTTTCAATGTCTTTATATATATATAATTAATTATTTAATTAACATACAAATCTGATATGTAATAGCAGTGTGATCGTGACACATTAAATCGATGTCACGCGCTCGTGTTTTTATGAAATTTGGTATAGTCAATTTGAGTCATCTCTTCGAGAAAAAAAAACTTGTTCATTCTTTATTCAACAACCTTTATCAGCTATTTCAATCATTTTCACGGAATATCTAAACAACGCGCATATTTACGCGTTCAATTTATAACTCACGAATCTCTAAATAATAATAAAAAATACAGTCGGCTCTCCTTTCGTACAAATTTAATAATAAACGCATTGGATTTTCTATATAAGTAACTGGTAAAAGTTAAAAATAAATACTAATTTCTAAGTCTAATTTATTTCAGTCTTCGTCTAGTGAAAAAATTACACACTTTTTAGCCACCCTTCCGTATTATTCTTTGGTTGTAAGCAACTGCGCGCTCTCTCATTATCAACCCCCTTCCCACCGAACGTCGTCCATGTGATCGTTCTTAAAAAAACAAAAAACCTTTATTAGTAAATTGAAAAACGATTGTTTTAGCCCCGAGATTTTTATAGCGAGACCTGCAATCCACGATTGCAACAAGCGTGCAAATCGTATAATATTCGTTACACACCCGATAATATTTGCCACCAGTGTGTGCCGGCCTGAGCGGCTCTGAATTTATATTGAAACGTGGTGTGCGGTAGTATTGGACATTGTGTGACCATCGGTGCACCGTCCATTACCGGAGTCTCTTTTTGCCACTGGCCTCTCCAGTGTACCGAAACGCTGTGACCAGGTATCCGATTTACAACGTCTATAACCATTATATCGTTCTCGCAAACCTGTTAATATCGAAACAAACGACTAATCAATAATCGCGTAAATATAACACACGCGCAAAATAATATTTCGTAATTTTCAATTCATCCGAACTATTAACGAAACAACAATTTTTTTTTTTGGAACTTTATAATTGCCGATTTCCAGGCGTCGGTTAGGTCTTCTAACCGAATGATTATGTTACACAAGTATCGATACGTACGATGTGTAAACGAATATATTTGTTTGTGGTGTAGAATTTAATGTAAACGTCGTTACAGAATTCAAAAATATTCGTCGAATTTGAATACTGCAAGAGCCATTAATACGTCTAACCCAAAATACGCATATCCGTAGAAACTTAATCGAAAGTTCAAATAGCAAATCGCAATAATGACTTAGCCGAGATAAATTTAAAATTATCTATAAATAACAAATATGATGTAAATATTCACTCGTATATTTGGACCAGGAACTCGTCTGTTTGCAGTGATGACTTTCTCCGAGTATCGATCACAATAAAATACGTCGCTTAGACATTCCGTTTGATTGTCGGAACACTTTTGACAGTTACTAAAAAATACACACATTATTGTAATAATAATACATCAGTTGATTAATCAAAGCTATCACAATTGTTGCGAGTCCAACAATCAATAAACGTAATAATAATAAATTATTATTATTATTATTAGTAATTTGCATCCTTTTTATTTACTATACATGATTAAATATTAATATCGATTGATTTCGAGTTCATTATATCCCGATTCTAAGGTTTTATGAGCGTATATTGAGATTTTAACAATTAGGAGGCTTGGTAATAATAATTAAATGATTTGAATTAAATTCTACGATAAAACGCGTAACGAAGAATTCAATCGCACTGAAAAATTATACGAAATATTCGATTTAAAAAAAAAATATATATATAAAATTCAATACACAGTTTATTATTTATGTATACGACACATAAGAGTATTATTAACGATATAGATCGCATTAGTTTTTTTTTTTGTCTAACTTTGTAATCAAAAATTAATTTGTTAAAAACGAATCACGATGTACGTATTATCTTATGAACTCAAATAAAATATATATTATTTTTTTTTACTTTTGAACTTTTTGAGTTTCCAATACGATTTTGAATCTGCAAATTAACGGCCAATCCAGTTCGTGACATTCTCTGTCGCAGTTTTCTTTCGACGCTTCTGTATAGATATCAAAATAAAAATTATAATTATTACAATCACGCGTTTCTCGTATGTATTATCGTGTATTTTTTTTTTTTTTTTTTATAAACCTCCTGAAAAGAGTAAAACTTCTAATATACTTGGGTATTATACGGAATAGCGATTTCGATCGCTATGTTCATCATCGCGGTTAGGTAAATATTCGAAATCCAAACGTTCCGCGATATCCAAATTTTTCGTGTCGCACACGATATGTACTCACTCGGCAGTTCGGTATTCCACAGGACTAAACCCGCGATGGTAACTACGCACAACACGGCTGAAATCCGACTTTTAAGTCCATTCAACCGTCTCACAGCAGCCATAATCGGTACTATCCTCCTGTCTCCTACGGACGCGCGAGTAATACTACACGATTTCCACGGATGCTGCAGTACTATGATAATACAATAATATTATAAATATTCCGTCCGATCATTGTCCGCACAATTTCCCCATTCGAAAATTACATTTTATAACTCTGTCGACTGTATACAACCCATTATTATATATACATAGACACAATTGTCCATTTTTTTTTTTTTTTTTTTTAAATCGACCACTTTCTCCTGAACGGTTTCAAACACATCGTCTTTGTTGTCGAATATGCGAAACCGATCACTACGGTATAAGTGTGTCGTATAGATTTCTATGCACGCCTATAATCTCTCTCCCCCCAATCGGTATAACACACACACACACTATACTTTTTTTTCCTACTCGCCATACTCGATTCAAAAATAATATTTCTAATATGTTTTTGTACTTGAAAATTAATTTAAAGATTAATTGTTCTTTTCACACGATCCGTTAAAAAAATAAAACATCACTCTGCGAGTTACGGTGCAGTGAAACGATTTCAACGAATTTCATTGACGCAAACAATAACGTTATCAGATTGAGAAATTAAAAAAAAAAAAAAAAAAATAGAATTTTTTCGAATTTTATTTCGTAATACATTAATTGAAATAATATCAGAATTAGGCATCTCACGCGTAATTTCGTAATACACACAAGACGACCCGCGGGTGTATATCTGTGTGCAGATTAAAATACGACGTAAAACGCGTGTAAAATTAACAATAATCGTGTCGATATAATATTATCGTGCCGTGCAGCATCACACCGCGGGTATAATTATACAAGTAAATATAGAACGCGGCGGATAATAATATACGAAATTTATATTATTATTATTATTTTTTTTTTTTTTTTTTACTCTTATTCGAATTTTACGACATAAATGATACACTGTAACGGCAATAATACACTCGGCGTTATTAACAGTTTCGACATCTCCCCGCGCGGCTGCAAATTCACACTGTGTACTGCGCGTACATTAACTCCCTGCAATATGTTACACACAACGCGTTCACATCCCAAACAGATGTATTTTTTTTTTCATTTTTTTTTTACTTCGGTGTTTATACGAAAATGGATTAAACGAGTTGCGCGCATCGCGGTCACGCCACTCCAGCGCACGCGTAATATTTGATGTTATTAACGAAAAGTTTACCTTGAACGTCGGTGTATGCCGAGAACTTACCTAACAACACTGTTCCACGATGGCGTAACTACATATAAAAATATTATATATAATAATTATTACGTTATGCGTTTGTTTTACAACTCATCTCGCAGCCTCGTAGCGTACCAAAAAAAAAAAAAAAAAAAAAAACTCGTGTCGATTCTACTATAATGCATGAAAAATCATGTGTACTTAAAATTGGAAAAGGACATGGGAAGAGAGAGATCAGAGTGTGTCACACTAAATATTTAAATTAGCGTAATCATCTTCCAAATTTATCTGAACGTGGAATAACGCACTTCTGGTCAGAAATTCGTTTTCGCCTCGTTTCATCACCTAAATATTTTGTCATTTGTTTTTCCGATAACAATGAGTTTTTCATATATATTACTATTATTATTATTATTATTATTACTATACGTGAAACGTTTCTTTTTTTTTTTTTTTTTTTATTCGCATATCTACACTTTCGAATAGATATTAGAAGATTAATGGATTATAGGCTAGAATTCATACGGATTATAAATTCGCAATGAAACCAATCATATTACATTTATATGTAGTGAAAATTCACATCGCAATCTAATAGAGTAATACGTTGAATTTCGAATCTATTTCAATAACGATATATTAAAGTAAAAAAAAAAAAATACGTATACACGGCAACAAATGTTACCGCAAACAGACGAATCCGATAACGTACAAACGTATAAAAATATACGGGGAAACCTCTATACGTATTATTTAAAATATAATCGGATTATTATTCTATGCTGGACCGTTAACATTGGATTTCGATCTTTAAATCGTACCTATATACATAAGAGCTCCTCTCAGCTCCGTCCTTCTCATCAGACATATATATATTATAATGTCTGTGAACTGTTTTCGACAAAATGGCAAATTAATATTCTTAACTATCCGTTTTATCATCACGCCAATGAGAAATCCGTGTGCAGTACAATAAAAAAAAAAAAAAGAATTGCCTATTATTTACACACACACACACAGCAGGAGACATAAAATATTATAATAACGCGTATTGTATTTTTAATAAGCAAAACTAATTGCTTCAATCGGCTTTCCACTCGTTTATATATATATTTGATAATATAATATGATATTATATATATTTATATATAGTGTACATATTGCATGGATACGGTTAACTGCAGTCGTTTTCGCCAGATTTCAAATTGAATTGAAACCGATGGAATTACATCACACACGCAGTATCCTTATAGAATATTATTCATTTATTTTTTGTCGCCAAATAACTTTCACGATTTTATCATCTGTACGCGCGCGTCTCGAAACCTTGCGGTTATCGTCTTCTGTATGAAATATCTGATGAAAATCGTCTTCTATTATACCCATCCGCATAAAATTGAATACAGAAAATACAATAATATAATGACGAGAGCTCCGGTTTTCAATCGGAATATTCCGGACCGTCATCGATTGAATTTTTTATTCAAAAATAAGCTATTCAAAATAGCCGAGGGATTATAATAAACATTGGATTTTCAAGAATATTGAATATACTAATCGATGATAAGAAAAGCGCGTGAAGTATTCACGATAAAAAATAATATAACGGAATGACCGAGCATTTAAGTCGCACAGTACGCGTGTACACACACATAGTATGCATTTTACCTTGGACAAGTTGACCGATAGGTGCAATTAATATTATGTACAGTGTTCTTCAAGGAAAAAATCATTCGATAAATCGTACGGACGTCGCGTATATTTCATAGCTCTTTTTGAATTTTTTTTAAAAAAAAAATTTTCAAATAATATCCGTTGATATTTATACTCGACGAGACACCTAATCACACAATAACGTTTTTTTTTTTTTTATCTAACGCGTAATACGTGTAACATAGTGTCAATATCCTTGCAACGCAATGATTTACCACTGTTACTATATTATATAATATATAAACATTAAACAACACTGTTGATTATTAAAACTAAATGTGTCGTATATAGGTTAACATTTTTTTTAATTAAAACAAAAAAAAAAGTTTTAATAAACACGATTTGGACCGTGAAAATGTCTATAATATATTAATAATACGAATATGGGTGAAAATCTGACGAATACGACAATTTTTATTTTATTAAATACTTATAATTTTTTTTTTTTTTTGTGTAATAATTAATATGTAAAACCCTGCGCTACAGATACTCGTTGCCTATAACGGATAACGAGTTATTTATTGGCAAAATTACGGTATGACATATTGTTTTTATCCAGAGAAATATATGAATTTTAAAACAAACTTTTGAAAATTAATGGCGCGTAATATAAAACATATTTAAACGTCAAAACGTTTCTGTACATTAGAACGCGGCATATTTTGTAATTAGCTATTGATTGCTATATATTTAAAAAAAAAAACGGGATAAAATTTTAATTTAAAGTTGAATATACGTTTAAATACAACGCAGAAACATTGAAATAAAAACTTATATAAATGTCGAATAGAACAAAATCCGGATGATAATTTTTCAAATCTAAATATAGTATTTAATGTATATACCACGTGCAGCGAATTGAAATTCTCTTTATAACAGAAATAAATCAATGAACGAAAAAGTCGTCGTGGAAAAAAAATATATCTCTACGCTTATTATATAAAATATTACTTGCATAATATAATTACCGAAATCCGGTATAGGTGTATAATAAATGATAGTGACGACGACCGACAGGAGACCTATGAGAATAGACAATCGTAGCGCGCAAGCGCACAAAATATTGTTCTCGGTCATTTTTTTCTAAAACTATTAATTAATAACGCACAAGAAGACTCCAAACTTTAATAATGTATACGTTTTGACAACACATGGCGCGATCGAAACGCGGACATTATAATAATTATATACTTATTACAACACGCACGACAGACACGATTTAAACTCAAATAATATAATCGTTAAAATCGACGTATTACTATTATTATTATTATTATTATTGTAATTATTACCGGCCCGTCCGTCGCGATAGAATAATATTATTGTGTGGACGAGAGAGCAGCGCGGCGGATGATACACGCTATAACCGCTATAGCCGCGCGTATGAGTGAAACACTGGTGAAACTTGGATGTATCTTCGACCAGGAGACCCGGGGGACCTGGTGTGTGTGCGCGACGACGTATATGGAATAAAAAGTAGGCCAACCCGTACCGTGTACACACAACTCTATTACATCAACGATACATTATTATTATTATTATTATTATTATTATTATTATTATTGTGTGTCATACGTTCGAGGGTGACGTTTGTATTATTAACGAACGGCGATTATTATTTATTTTGCTATTTTTTTTTTTTTTTTACTTTATTAGTTATAGGTATAACGCAAACGCGCGTAATAATGCTGCTGTACAATTATTATATTATTATGAATTACGCAAACTCTCCCTCTCACGAGTAATAAACAATTATTACTGATTTTAACATTTTTTTTTTTCCCCCCGATATTCAGTGACAGGTATATGCGGCCCAGACTCGCGGCGCTCGGGATTTCTTTTTTTTTTCCGGGAGGAGAGGCTAAAACTTCTAAGATTTTCCTGCTTCCCTTGCACACAAGTAAACAACAACCAGTCGTTTTTTTTTTTTTTAAATATATTTTAAATAATATAAAATCAATGTCGCACGTGTGTGGAGGAGGCATTGTGAGTCCTGGCCTCGAGAATTCACGCGATATCGCTATCAATTAATATTATCATTAAATCTGTTTCTTTTTTTTGTTACAAAATTTTCGTCACACTGGTAGTTCGTGATATGTACGAAACCGTCGTGTACTTCTCGGACGTGCGGCGCCGAGGCCTTTCCATCAGGCCGGGCCCTGAAGAATTAGACTCGATGATTTCCGCCAGCCGCGCTTACCTCTAATGAATAAAACAATTCGCAAATATTCAAAAAATACAAAATAATTGACTTATTCGAGTCGAATAAATTGGCTGTTGGAGCCTCGCGAAAATGCAACAATTAACAGCTGTTATTAAATATATTATAATATTACGGCTATTTGCTATTTTTTTTTTTTTTTTTTTTTTTTTGAGAGTTTAATACGCGTTTTTATTTTTGTATTTTTACCGCTGGCCAACAGTACTTTAATCGAATTTTTTTTATAAAGATTAATAATCTTTTAACGAGAGATAAACTTAATAATCGTATTGCCGTAGGAAAAGTTTTTTATTTTTATGCACAACACTTGGGATTTGCTACTGTTCCGGCGGGAAAAAATGTAAAAATCACGAATGTCTCGTTAAAATCGGAACGGTTGGAAAATACAATAATAATTGACGTCGAGAATTAATTATTGTGATATGAACGACAAAACATTGTTGTGCAACGCGCGCGCGCACACTGTTAGCCGAATGCGAAAACCAATCGAAGTATCAATGTACCATAATTTTTAATTTTAATCAATCAATGTTTGCACGCGGTTTGACATATTTTATTTATCTTCCAGGACTTATTTCATGAGGAGTCACTGCGCAGCGATCGTCTTTGGGAAAACGATATTATATATATATATAAAACGCCGTTTAATATTCTCGCGATTTACAAAAACACGTTGTCTTTCCTCGTTCTCCGCGTTCATCGTTGAAAACTATAACGACTGGCAACTGCTCGACCCGTCCAAACGAGACGACAAAAACGTCAAATTAGACGTGGAGAACGGTCGTCAAACATTAGCGCTGCCGTTGGCGTAAAACGTCGAGGCGATACGATAATATTAATTTTTGCGACATTAATCGTTTTTCTCGAGCGGCGGGACGGTATTATTAATCTGTTCCGCGAATTACGCCGCACATTAAATACACATTATGTAAACCTACGATTACGCTTTTATTTTTGGTGACCGCATACACTCGTCATTGTCGCCCGTTCCGTCTGAATCCGTCCGGTTCCGACATTCATATTTCAAATTGCCGCGCGCGCGCATACGAACCGATACATAAAGTGCGAAACAACGCAATCTACGTGCCAACGGTGTATTGTTATTGTTATTCCGTTGCGTCATTTTCGATCAAATCGTGATTGTCAATTCGTACGCACGGGCGCATTGCCGTCTACAATTTTAATATCCACGGTTAAACGTTTAAACGGTCCGTCAGGCTATCGGATTTCTAATCAAACGTTATGACGTAATAAATGTCGTGACCGTAATCCCAAGTAATAAAAAATTTTTATTAACATTTCGTCGTGTTAACAACATTTTAATTCGTACGGGAACGCTCCGACAATTCGTGTTTTCGCGCAAATATTTCTTCTTTTTTTTTATTTTCTACGCAGTCGCGCGTAATACCGGAACACGTTCGGTTAGACCAGCGGTTCCCAAACTTTTTTTAGTTCACGCCACCCTGAAAATTAAAAAAATAAATCGCGCCTCTCATTAATAAATAAATTACGAATTTATAGTATACAAATACATATTTTTATTTTTACGACAACATAAATCAACAGTAAATGTTATATTAAACTTCAATTCGAAGTATTATATAATATTTTTATTTTTACGAAAAAAAAAAAAAACAATAATTATTAATATTTAATCTTAATGCGAACAATGGGCTTGTTTTCCTTTTAATATAATTCTTCAAAATCGGGCAGCAGTGTTGTGACAGTCACACCGCATTTCTTCTTTTTCAACATTATGTTTTGACCGATATTTTGATTTTAATACAACAACTGCAGAAAATCCTGCTTCGCATAAACACGATGTCCGCAAATGGTACACGCAAAGCTTTGTTGGCTATTTCAGGATATTCGTCTTTAATGTTGTTCCAAAATCCTAGAAGTTATCGATAACGATGTAACGACTCTTACGTAAAATCACTGCAGAATCAAGTATATTATTGTACTTTAAGTAATACTAACGTAATGAAATATTTGTTTAGCATATAGTCGAAATAAACGTTTCAACAAAATTATTGTTGATTTAAAAAAATATCAATATTTACCACGCGGCTCGCGCCTCCTATAAGGGAGGCGCGCCTCACAGTTTGGGAACCGCTGCGTTAGACGACGATAACCGCGAACGCGGTTCCGTAACCGGGTTACCCGTAGGACGAGTGACGAACGCGTTATTTATGTGCTTTGATACAATCGTTTTTTTTTTATGGTGTACGTTCGCTCCATGACCGTACCGTGGACCCTTGAGGTGCCTCCTCCACCACCGACGCCCGCGGTAATGTGTCGCGTGCGCGTCGACCGATTCCCCCCCCCCCGTCACTAACGCGAACGGGCCGCGAAACGCGTTGTGTTATTTATTACAATGTTAAGGTGGAAGGGGGATGGATTGGACTTAGAAGATAACGAAATATAGGTACGGGCATTTTTTTATTCGTGCATTTTGCCTTTGGATCGACCGATTGAATTTCCCGACCGTCGTCTTAACACAGTTTTGTACGTTTTCGTTTTGTTCTCGTGTCGTCGGCGACCTCCTAAACTGCTGCTCCCCATTTCCCCCAATACCTCTCTTTACGCGGTCACCGGCGGCACGGCTTTAAATTTCTTCTTTTCTCTTGTTTTGCCGTCGAAAATTTTCATCTGCCCGGTCTATAACAAACCCGTTTCCGTCTTCTTCTTCCTAACGTATACACTCGCGTTACGTTTTATGTTCGAGTAAAATCTCCCGGCACCAGCGATTTCACTTTCGACCATGGTAAGTTTTCTTCGGAACGCCTTAAAAAATATGTTGTCCGGACGGCGCGTAAAATGCTATGATTATTTTTTTATATATATAAACTCTATTGTAGGTAATACTGTTATGTCGCGCTTACGGTGTTGTACGTATAGAGATATTTACGATTCAGTGGTCGTCTACCAAATTTTTTTGTTTCAAATCACTGAATATCGTTGTGCACGTACACCGACCATCACCCCCCCCCCGATGATCCGTGTTGTTAGTAGCGCTATGCGAGACGTCCGAAACGTAATTGTGTAGGTTTTGACGTTGAATTCGATATTAGTTTTTAAATCGATCGAACAAAACAGTGATTTTCTATTATTGAACGTCACGAACCGGAGCCGTTTAACTTACTGATAATATGTGATTTCAGTCGTCCGCAAAAGTAAAAAATTAAATGATCGACTAAAATTACCGCATGTTTTTGTCGGATTTCTCGTCGTTTGACCAGATCGAACTGTTGTACGAATCGTTTGCAAATACGTTTAAATTACTTTGTCGTGTATTATGTGAATGACAGTGACAAAAAAAAATATAAATAATCATCGCTTACAATCCCTTTTAATGCAATATGTAATACGTATTGTTTCATCGTGAAACCGGTCAAAAAACAAATTACTGTATTACGTGTTAATATTTCGTCAAACTCAAATAACCCAACAATTAAACGAAATAAAATATATTCTGTTTCGATAAAAATTAATCGTTAAAATATCAACAATTTTGCGTTATTATTGATGTCGATTTATTAATGTAAAATCTAAGCTCATTTATAATTAATACTGTATTAGTTGACCTTCTGTCGACTTAATAGAAACATTTTTTTTTCCAAAATATAAATGTTAATAAATCATTTATTGATTCAATTTGGTTACAAAAACTGTTGATGATTAATTTTCGTAGAATATAAAAAATGAACATTTTTGAAAACAGATTTTTGTTTTTGCATTATTTATGGATATAAATAGTTAATTAATAAAACATTAGCAAACAAATTGTGCATTTTATAAATTAATAAATAATACCTGACATTTATTTCATTTTTATTTTAGGCTGAAAACTTAATGACAAATAATGTTCCATGTCCAACTGACGAACCGTGCAGTGTGAATCCTCATTTTGAATGCACACTATATACAAAATTTATAAATTTCGGATGGGAGCATTTGTACCAAAAATACATGTCAAATTTCATTAGAATAATTAAAGACCATAATACCATATGTCGTTTGTGTTTGCTTAAAACACTCGATGAATCATCCAATGTTTTAGCCACAACTCTTCTCATGCTACAAACGCAACAACACTGTAAAACTCAAAATGCAATCCAATTAGAAAACAATTTAAAAGATATATTTCCGAATGCTGATCCCGTTTATTTGGAATTAGTTGGAGAAATGTATGCGTTTGACGAAAACGGTCTATCTGAACTCATTGAACAAGTTACTACAAGAAATAAATCCTATCCAAAATTACAAGATTACAATATTCGTATGAAATTGTTGTCTACTATAGATAGTTTAAAAGAAAATTTTCAAGTTAAAGAGTTCCTATCCATGTGTCCCGATCCTGTTAATTACTTCAATAATGTTAAAGTGAATGATGTTAACTACCATTATGTTGAATCAATGGCTTACTTAAGTAACAAGTGAGTTCAGGATAAAAAAAATTTGAATATATTCGTCTTGACAGTATATTTATATTTGTTTTTCAATAGGTTTGATTTAGTTTCAATATCCAGTCTCCGTGTTGAATTAACAAAATCAAAGTACAATTTAACAAAGGCTTTCGAGTCTATAAAAGAAAATAAAAATCTAATGTTTATAAAGAGAAAAAGAAAAAAATGTTCTTTTCTTAATCATAATCATAATACAACTGAAAATATTGAATTCTTAAAAGAAGTAAGTATCTACGTAAAATAAGTGCGATTCAAATTTAATATTTTTATTTCATCTAATTAATTCGTATTTATTATAGGTGGCATTCCTCGATCATAAAGATGAAATTTTGAATTATATTAGTCATGAAAAAACTACTCATAAGAATCAAATTGAAGAAGTAAAAAAAAGTGAAATAAAAAATTTGTCCATGTTATTTAATTGTGTTCTTTGTTGATAGGCCAAGTCAAGTGGTAAATTGAAATTATGTGAATGTTGTTACAACAACGAACTTTTAATTACCGAAGTTTATTCTTGCCCAGTTGGTCATAACTTTTGTTCGTCGTGCATAAAAAAGTAAAAATTATGTCTTCCATTTAACAAAAAATCAAAATTTACAATCCTTTATAACATATATTAATTATATATATATAAAATCTTTTATGATGTATTATTGAACTCGATTTCATTTGTCTGATATTTCAATCAAGTAATGATGATATTATTTTAGAGGTATAGAGGTTGCAGTTGGTGAAAGTAAAATGGATTTTAAATGTTTTGCTAATTGTACTGAGGAATTCAATTTAACAGTAATCAAAGTAAGCATTATCTTTTCAATTGCTCATTTGTCAATTTATTTATTTTCATCTTGTTAGGAAATTATCGATGATAAATTATACCAACGTATAATAAGATACAAACAAACACAAGAAATTAAAGAAGCGTGTATCGAGGGACTCGAAACGTGTGCATTTTGCGATTATTCTGTCATTTTACCTCCAGAGTACAGAATCATTAAATGTTTAAATCCTGAATGCAAAAAAGAAACTTGCAGGTACAAAAAATACATTCATTTTAGATGTTCCAACAATAATTGTGTTAAATGAATATTTTATAATTATTTAATACACCTTTTTGAGTGCAAGATTTTTCCTGTTATTCGGACATTGTCCAAAATCAGTGTTTGTGTATACCTCTATCGTTCATAATATATTTGAACAATGTTTTTCTCCTTATGTATTATACGTAAATTTTTTTTTTTTAGGCAATGTCGGGAAGAAAGTCATTTTCCATACAAGTGTGATGAAATAGAAAAAGCCCCAGAAGTCAAAGTTAGGACCATGATTGAAAACAAAATGACTGAAGTACTCATAAGGTAAATAACCAATCATTCGATTATTTTTTTTTTTTTCTTTTTGCTTACTATTAGTGTGAACTTCAAAAATTTTCTTTGTCTGTTAAATGTAGAATTTGTTATTACTGTAAACGTAAGTTTGTGAAGGAGGATGGCTGCAACAAAATGACATGCAGTTGTGGCAAACAAATGTGTTACATTTGTAGAAAACCGGTCGACGAAAATTATAACCATTTTTATCACAATGCAATAATGAACAATAAGTAAGTTTTACATAATAAATAATAATAATATATGTTAGATTTCTGATTATTAATTAGGTGTCCATTATACACCGATGAAAACATTGTACACACTGCTGCTGTAGAAGCAGCTGCTAGACTGATAATAAACGAGTTGAAAGCAAGTAAACCAGAATTGTTAAGAACCATTGATATGGACAAAATTCTGCCCGTACTAAAGAATACTAATCAAATTAAACTGAGGAATTCTGTTGCATATTCTGTGACTGATGTTGACCGATTAGTTGCTTTGATTATTGGTCAAAATGTTGAAGACATAAAAAACCTTGGCATGAGTGAGTGTGGTATATATTTCGATAAAAGTTATTTAATTATTTATTTGTTTATATTTATTTTCTAGAATCGCTTGAGCCGAAAATGAAAAAAGAGAGACATTAAAAAGAGAATAATTATTTGTTTTAAAATTATACTATGTTTCTTTAAAGATATTTTAACAATTCAATAAAAGTAAACAATTCTATTTCTTTTTTTTTTTTTTTTTGTGTTATAGTTTCATAAATATTGAAATGTATTAATTATATTATTACAAGGTAAAGTTTAAAATAATGTGATTTATTTTATATAAGTGCAATGAAAATAACAAATATTATTTTTTTGATTAAGTTGACATATTTGTATATAATAAAATTGAAAGATCTTTGATTTTCGTTACCAATCGAAACCCAGCGTGCTATTTTAAATCCATTTTCTTAATACAAAAGTTAGTTCAACTGACATATACAAATAAAAATGTATTCAGGTATAATTTTGTACATATTTTGTTTTGTTTAATTATTATTTAATTCTGTGTTCAAACTAAAAAAATTCAATGCAAAAGATTTTGTTTTGTTATTATTATCTTCTAATTTTAGCCAGTTTTTTCAATGTTCATATGTCCAAAATTGTATTAAAAATTACTTCATTTTTTTGACAAATGGAACACAGTATTTTTACCTTATGGATTTGAATGGTGCCTTGCACTGATATTTTAAATAGGATTTGATAACATTTTCATTTGTCATACAAAATCAATTTTTTGCATTTAATTAAATAAATATTTAAAACATTAAGTTTAATTAAATAATCTTCAATTTCAATTTTTTTTAAAAAAGAAGATTCATTTATATAGTAAAATATTATAAAGTAATTAAATTAATTTTAACATTTGGTAGAAAAAAGTTACTGGTAAAACCCGTAAACACGTATATACTTGAGATTATCAGTAACGACAGTCTTTGCCAATTATCCGCTGGCAACACAGACACAGTGTTTATTTAAATTAGATTTAAATTTTTATGTGAATTTCGATTATAAGAGACCAATTGTTGTGTCGAATATGCTCACATAATATATAAAAAGTCATCCAACTAATTTTTATCAATTAAAGGCCGTTCAAAACAATTCCGTTCTATTATTCTGTGAAACATATCATTAGGATGAAAAATATTGCAAAGTTTTTCTTTACTTATGAAAAGTAAATATATAATTTTAATTGTTTACCACATTTGACCCAACTGGTAATTAAAGGGTAGTACGGAAAATTGTGCACAACGGTCAATATTATTATACAATACACATAGTAAATTATTTGTTTTTTAACAATATTTAACAGACTAAAAGTAAAAAAGAACTTTTACTTTTATCCAAAAAAAATATATATATATAATTTTTATTTACTGATTAATGTATCAAACTAATTCTACGAACTAAGAAGTAAAAAATGAATATTTATTTAGAAATAAGAAATTATTATTAAAAATAGTATTTGCAACAGTCCACTTGTACAACAATTATATAATTTACATTTACTTATACAACATAAAAACATTGTTCACTTAAATACAATCAAATGACAGATACCTAATAATAATAAATGTAATAGTTATTATTAGTAAATAGATATATATATATTTTTTTTTTTAACACAATAACAATATTAGTTTAATAATATAAGGAGTTTCATTATTTTTATATATGTGACCTTATGAATGGGAAAATACGTCACTGAAGAATCTTGAAATAGCTAGAAGATTAATATTTTTAAAAATGATGAATTTTATAATGTATTTTAATGCTCCAAAATACAATTCAATTTTTATAATTGAATTGTATTCACACGAAATTATTTAATTTATTAGTTTTTTTTCCAAAGAGGCCAGTGTTTAAAAAATTTAATTTTAATGTTTTTACAAAAACAGAAGAAACCTATATGGTGACAAATGAAAAATGTGTTTAAAATAGTTTACTTTCGATTATGCATCAACACTGAAATGGAGTCTTTGATTGCGTGGAAAACAATGTTTTTTATTTGTAACTTGTCTTCGTGATTAGTGTGACTATCGGTTAGGTTACGAAACTCTTGAGTCATGCGAAATGAATGATGTATGTTTTCAGGTGAAACAAAATCTTCAGCTACTTTTATGCAATTGTGCAAATTTCTGACCTGAAACACAAAACATACATCAATTAATAACAAATATCGCAATGTGAATAATTTTTTAACATTATTTTGGGCAAATAGTATAACAACTAGAATATTATACCTGGTGAGGAGCACCAGCTGGAATGAACACCGCGTCACCATAAAACTGAACGATTGAATATCCCTTGACTCCGTATTCTCTAAACAAACGTTCTCTAAGATATTCGTCCAAGTAATGTGACTGATCGTGTATCGGGTCACTGAATTCTTCCAGAGCTACTGCGTGTTCAACGGCGACTTGAATTAATAAATCCCTAATGGCGTCGGCGTCAGAAGCATGGTAAATATGCCATAGAGCACCAGGAGTTTCTCCGTCTATGGTAATCCGTCTCTTTGTCAAATCATCACAACCGGCTTCTTCAATTACTTTCAACGCTTTTTGCATGTACCAATCAGAACTGTGTTCTTTAGAGTTCTTTGTAATTGCAACGTAAACCATAACATTAACTGCGTCCGTCATATCCAAATGTAGATTCGTGGTTCCTATATTATCATACGTAGTACCTACATTACCGTAAGCCGTATACATTTTTGGACCCAAATCTGGAGGAACAAAACATTCTGGTAAACGAGACGCCAAGTTGAATCTACCATTGCGATGTGTGTATTCTTTCAAAGGTAAACAATTCATCAAGTCTTGAAATCGATCTGGTAATGTTTCTGCAAAATCAGCTGATGCCGGCCAGTCTTTGAGTTTTAATAACATCGGACTGCCCTGTTTATCACACAACCTTTCTGCAACATTTTCAAACCCATTCCAAAATTTGCTCATTGGGTGGTCTGTAAAGACTCTGCCAGTAGTACAGTCGATTATGTCATTCTTTTGATTGCCGAAATCGCGAGAAAACGATTTTGGATGCCACAACTTAGAGTTTAAATTTTTGCTGACATTGCTCACTAACACGGGTTGACCACGTTTCCATTGTTCCTGCAGATAAAAAAAAAAACAAAATTGATGATACGAATATAACATCAAAAATGTATATTTAATGTTCTTTCTACTTGACAATTTACTGTAAATTCGAATTTCACATTTTTATACTAAGAAATATTGAAATTTAGAAATTCTCATAACTTGTCCACACACGTTTTAATATAACCATCAATATTTCTGTTTTTACGAACTAATCTACATTCAATATATCACTAATACAGTAATACCACTAATTTCAAGTATCAATTCTAACACTTAATTCTTAATGCTAACTTATATAAAATATTCCTTTTTCTTGCCTTCTCCTCTCCTCCTTAAAGCAATATCTTATTTTTCACTTTTATTTACTTCGCTACTTTTAAATAATTCTCCTAAACTACCTCATTGTACTACTTTTTTCTTCCATATTTTGTTTTCTTATATTGTATTGAAAACAATAATTATAATAAAACTTTACTAATGAAATATGAAAAACAACTACTTATAAATACCTGAAAAATTGCATAGTTGTCATTACTTTTTGGATTTAATAGACGCAAAAGATGTCCTTCACAGAGCCACGTATAAGATGAATTACTATTATTTTCAAGCATTAATGTTAATCTGGGCGCAAAAATTTCCTTAGTTTTCATAAAATGTTTAACCACAGAATTTCGATTGTTATTGCCGGGAATAGCTAAATAATCGTTACATTGCGATTTATCATTTTCGCTTTCAAAAAATGAATTCTCATTTTCAAGTGCGAGTTTATTAATTAGGGTTTTTAACTGTGAACTTTCTTCCTTGACGATTTCAGAAATATTGCTTTCATACACATCACGAGGAAATATATCAACAGGTATAGAAATGTGAGGTTTGCGGGTTATTTGTTGGTTGCAATTACAGTCTATAGGTATATTATTCGTGATACAAGTCTTGTGCATAAGTTTTGAAATAAAATTTAAAGCATCACCGGCCAGAATTTGCGTTATGGAGAGTTGATCAACCTGATGCTCTTCTTCATTAGAACAAGGTAACCAATTTTTGTTTTTTTCTTTATTATTTTTCATTTGAGTGCATTTGAATTTGGTCCTAAAACAATCAACACAAACTACAAACCCACACTTACGACAGGACCAGTGATGATTGAATATTGTTGTTTTACACACGTCGCACATTTCTCTTACACCATTGACACATTTTTTCCACAACACCTTGATTCTTTTCCGTTCATTAGAGGAATTCATTAATTTTAACGCTTCATTTTCGTCTTGAACAAATTTACAAAACTGACCTCCGGCATCTTCTAAGATTTTCATCGACGCTTGAATGTTAAATTCACTAGGGATAGACGAATGTTCGCCCGGTAACCACATAACCATATCTTTGATATTGAGATTTTTATAGGGATCCGGATATCCAGCTACGGTTAATTTTCCAAATTTATTAAATTTTAACAGACGAAATGCATAAAACCTACAGGACATTTTATCATAATCACATTTGGTTAAATTTTTCTTCGTTTGGTAAACACGACATTCAATACACTTTTCAATTTTTGATGGTAAACTAAGGCAAAGACCTTTCTGTATAAATTTTTTTAAACTCTTTTTACTTTGTTCTATTTCAGAAGATTGATCCTTAAAAATATTAGGAACACCAATTGTAATTTCATGACGAGACTGTGGTTTTCGTTTCGGAACGTCATCAATTGTTCGCATTCTTTTATTCCCATTATGCAATGCGAGGTTACTTTTAATACCATAAAATTTATCATCGTATGCTTCTAAAGTACATATCTGTCTTTTATGATTAGACAAATTTGAATGTAATTGTAAAGTCGAACCATTTTCTTTTTCTTTTTCAAATTCTTTTATCATTTCATCAAAACCAATATCACCATCAATGACATTTACACAAGCATTGAGCACATCATCTAAACCAGTATACATATTATTCATAAAACTATCAGTAACAGCAGAATTATCAACAATTTCAGATTCTTTTGAAAGATTTGCAACAGGACTTTTAATCTTTTTGGCCAAAACGTAACTCTTATCACTTGGTGATGGTGATTTCTCATCCAAATTCTTGCATCTTGAAATGGAATCAACGTCATATTCACTATTCGATGAATCATTTACTAAATCTGTAATCATGGGGAGGCGTAACTTTTGACCTGTTTAAAACAATAAAATCATTATTTAGGTTAGGTAATAAAATCACTATTACCTATTTATTTTAAAATAATATGCAAGAGTATTTTGAGAAATGTACAACTTAAAAGAACCCTTTATTTGAAAGTCTAAACATAAAGTCTGTCGGTCCTAAAATTAAATTTCAATGTATTCATTACATTACTGTAGGACAGGAATCCATAATAAATAGAACTTTTTCAAGTCTTAATGAGTCTGGGTCTGGTTAAGGCTGGACAGATGATTCTACTGAATTTGTTTTCTTGATTTTAAAATTCAATACGATTAAAAAATAATTTGTATGATGATTATAATAGACAAGTGCAAGCTCAATAATTTTTTTAATAATTTATTTTATTTGCTAACGTTTTAACACTTGCAAATTAAAAATACTAAAAATATAATATCTGTTATACTTTAATTAATTAGTTGGCAAATATATTTACTTTTGATAAAAACTTTAAAATCAGATATTTCTTAAAAATATGAAAAAAGTATTTAGAGCAATAAGCAAATGTTATTTTTTTACTTTAGAACAATTAATTTCGAGCAGATCTTTACATCAGTATTAACACAAACGCATAACAATTAAACAGAGAAAGACTGAAATAGAGTGTGGACAGTGAAATAAATAGAGTATGTGATGCAAATGGTAGCAGAAACAATAAAGAATATTGTAAAAGAAATATCAGGTAAAACTAAAAGAATTATGGACGAAAAAGAAAATATTGGTGGTTGAAAGAAGAGCAGAAGATAATTTTTAAAAATAAAATCAAATTTAAGGAATAGCGAAAAATTTGGGAGAGAAGTAAGGATGGTAACAGAATGGTTAGCATATAAGTATCAATATATATAATTGAAATTGGCTGCAAAACAGTGTGAAAATGTTTGTGTTTATGATGAAAAATAAAATTTAAAATATGTTTGTGATGAAATGGAAGAATTTACAATGAAAATAAGCGTTTCCAAAAATCAGCATTGAATTAGTATTTATTATTTCACTAATAATCGACAAGCTTATATACAGGATATTTGATTACATGCGATCTCAGTAAATGAGAATATTAAGAAACATAAGTTGAACAATGAAAGGGAGTTTTAGAGAAAAATTGATTGAGAATAATATCCATTTCAATAACCATTTAATATTTATTTAATATTCCAATGTAAAATAAAAAATTCTATAGAAGGCCAAAGGGGTTCAAAACTAAATCATCATTAAAGTAAATTTCTGGATAAAAATTTGAACAAGATGTTATTGTTCCGCAAAAATACAATCGCGGGTCTAAACTGTAAATATATAAATTTACACAACAGCACTTTCACTATACTTAACACCCATAAATTAACGGTTATTAGCACCCAAATAAAATGCACTCGTTTTATTTAACATCTATTATAGATATATGTATACCAAAAACCTTGAATGAATCATTTGAAAACAAAACCCAGTTTGAAAGTTTACATTAAAAAACTCACATTCGACAATATCTTTTTTTCCTTCTGCCGAATCGACCATCTTTGTATTTTCATTTATCATTTTTGTATTTTCACTTATCATTTTTATTCTAAAATGAAAGAAAAAAAAACAGTATTAATCATAAATATAAAATTACAGATAATTATAGTAGATTTTCTTGAATATACACCGCTGTCCAAATAAAAAAAAAACAATAACAAACATATAACTATAACAATCTATTTAAAATAACAAATATATATAGTATACAAAATACTCATTATACAACGCCTTATAGTTTTAAATGTAAGGGTTAGGTTAGGTTAAAAAAACTGAAAACAAAAACTAAAACCTAAAACTGAAAACAATTAAACATCTCGATATTAAAAGAAATCCATAATTTGGAAAAATCACTTTAAAATTTCTAACCGAAAATAAACAAATGGTTATTTATTAATAATTTTCTATTAGAAAAAAAACCACCCTGAAGACTTTATGTTGCCTAATTTTTTTTTTTTTTTTTTAAAATATCTCTGAATCATTTCTCTTTCTTTGTAAGAAATATTTTATTTTTACAACTTTGTCCCCACCATTTTAAAACTTGAAATTATGACATTACTTCCATCCCCCACTTATTTTGATCCACTTCGACTACTGTACATATGCACGGCAAACATATAACGGATAAAATAATTTAATACAAACTATAGCAAAGAAAACTCAAACAGATCGACGATGAACCCTGAACAATGCTACGGAGGTTATAACTCTATATGCGATCGAAGTATTTATCTGAACATATTCAAACTACTTCAGATTTTGGCAACGAAAGAACGTTGTCCAACTTGAAGAAAAGTAAAACTTATATGATGAATTCTACTGTGTCGGAGGGACAAAATATTTGTTTCTTCATTTTTAAAAAAAAAAAAAATAAAGCGAATATAAAACACATTAAATTAATAAATTCGTATATTGTTTCATAGAGAAGACTGAACGGGGGGATTAGCAATGTTATCTATACATTCAAAGGATGTATAATTACATCTACAAAGGTTATGGGAGAATTAATGAAAATTGATAAACGATTCTCGATATATAAAATATATATAATATATTTAACAATGTAAATGAACATATCAAATTGTACGCTCGTAATATAATCGCATTAAATCATTTTCATTTAATATAATAATTATTATGAAATAAAAGTTTTAAAATATCAAAAACGACGAATATAAAATGCTATGTTTTTACTCACTCGAAATTTTTTATAAAACAATGAGACATTACGACTGTATAGTTTATTTTTTTTTTTTTTAATTTTCTAATATTATATAAACCATTATTTATTTATTACGAGAATTTAACGAATCAAAAGTCGCGGTGGTACCCGAATACAAATGCCATTTTTTTTTTAATTATTATTATTATTTTAACGGCTACAGACGACAATAGACACGATCAAAAAAAAAAAAATACACGACAAAAAAAAACTTTAACGTTTAATATATCATGTGGTTCGTATCGTATATAATATAATTCGCTGTTAAGTGTAAAAAGAAACCGATGCACTTACCGGAAACGTAGGACTGTATTACTCGATATTCCGACGCAAAACGACCACGTTTCTCTTAGCAACACAAACATTGTACCGGTGACCGTTGGCGATGTCGGAATCACACGAAAGCCAAGTGCGATCACGCATTTTGTTGTCGTGGAACAAGCAACACTCAACGACCACGGTGCGTGAAGTACACCAATTGTTCACGAAGAAATACTCGGGAAACAAAGACAGCAGCCGTAAACGTAAAACAAACCGAAAAATGAAACGAAAAATCGAAAAAAACGGAATTCGGGACAACGGGGAAGTGTTGTGTTGTGTATTTGGCGTTATTACATTGTACACAAATATCGGGAAAAAATTTCATTATCACAGCGTTATCTCGACCGATCGCCTTCTCGGTCGTTATAGTCCGCGCGCGCACACAACGGTTTCTTATCACGACCGTCGTTCTTATCGCAATCAACTACACCGTGGCGTGTACGTGTCTATTACTCTTTGCGTGTGCGCGCGCGCCGTTCTGTAATACGAACGAATAACTTCTTTTCTTTATATATATTATTTCATAGAGATGGGATTTTCAACTCAGTGACACGAATCAGTTCACTTAAGTGAGTCGACTCACGACTCTCAATTCATCAAATCAAACAAATCTTTTTTGATAACACGTCATGAAGGCGCGTTTTGACAGTGCGAGTCCGACTCGCATAGATGGCTATCGAAAGAAAATCACGCTCGTAGCGAACCGTCGATATCAAAGCGTGCGTCTAAAGGAGATTCGCGTTGTCTACACGTCATTAACGTGTTATGGGCTTATGGCTCACCACGAATCATGGTTAATAAGTCATCGTTTAATAAAGAATCACATGATTCCAAAAATTGATAAGTTATGTTGATAACACAAATCTGTGATACTGCCGTTAGCCACACGGAGTCACTGAACTACGGCACACTGATTCAACTCATTCAGTTCACCTAAAAGAGTCAACTCTTTGAGTCGACTCACTCACGAACTACCCATCCCTATTATTTCATCGTTTTGTCTGCGGGGCAAAACTTGCAATGCTCGGTTTACGCACACAAATTTCTATTGGCGCGAGCGAGTCTTAACTTAAATTCCATATCATTTCTTCGATTGATAATTTCGAAACTATTTTACAAGTACCCACGACGAAAATGTAATTCCTATTCAATCGGCGTTTCAAATATTGAAGCAAATCGAAATCCGGAGCTATAACAGCACGAATGTAACGGAATAGCGGGGTGAACGGGGTTACTCGTATTGAAATAATATCAATAGAAACGTGCACGTGCTTAAACCCAAGCGTAGAACGCTGTGTCAATTCATAGACCAATTGTACAAGGGGGTTAGTTTTTGTTATTCAACAGGGAAAATGGACAATACACACTGCTACGAACGGAGTTTTAAATCGCAGATTTTTTTCGAGTTAAACAAAACGCCCGAGTTTAAAAAAAAAAGGCGGTTTTAATATGAAAAATACACCGATAACCAATTAGACGCGTTTACGAGTAAATGATTGTTTTGTTCTAACGAGTTTTATAAACATTTTTTTCAATTGGAAAAAAAAAAAAATAGACGTCGCCCGATGTTCAAAAAACGTACGAAATTCGTAAAAAAAAAACAATGAACCGTTAATGCTGTCAGAAGCACACGCGTGATAGACAATCCGTAGTTTATACGGTATATGCGATCTTCGTTTGGACCACCGATTTAGTCGATTGAAAATTCGGGTTCGAGAATCGAACAAAGTTTTCAAAAACTCGTGTCAGACCGTTTCCGTAATGTTTTTTTTTTTTTTTATTCATCTTGAAAATCTTCCGATAACTTTTTCGGCGTCAACTTGAAAAATCTCTATATGTGCACGCGCACATCCCAGACGGACAGTCTTATTCTAAACTTTTTCGTCGGATTCCGTTTTGACACGTTTCCCACAAGTCGAAAATGTCCTCCATTCAGCGCGTTACAGCTACCCGTCGCCGTATACAAATAATATTATATTTTTTTGTAATCGACGGCAACGCGTACAAATTTCCAAATGTAACAGACGTTTTAAAATTATTAAATATTATTTTGAGAAAAAAATAACACCCTTTGGACCACGCGCACCAAAAGCTGCGACCGTCCGTAGTCATCGTCATCGAATTCTTTTAACGAAATTCGAAATAGCTTTATTAAACGTTACCTGTTTTATCAAATCATATTTCCAAAACAGTTAAATCGTTCTTTTACAGTACGAACACGTATAAAACATAATAGACCTATTAACTGCGTTACATATAAAGTTCTACAATAGGTCGTCTATGGTGTAAAAACACAAAATCGTCTTATTCACTTGTTCGGTGTTACCGATGATATGACTGTTATCAGCAATTCGGTAACACTTTTACCGTGCGTTCTCTTCACCTTGCGATACTTCTCGAGTGATAACGGACGGTTGATCGTCTCCACCGCACACAACTGTGTTTGGTTTTGTATTTTTCAATATCTCGTAATTTTCTTTCTCTACGGCCTTGAACTGGTTTCTATAATGAATAGTATTAATTAAAGTCCGTGAGTTTATTCAATGGAAATGCATACGAGTACGTTTCTCGTTTACCTCTCGTTACCTATAGACTTGTGGAGTCGGATCGTTTAACTGTTCGTTACTACCGTTTTTTCTTTTTTTTTTTTTTTTTTCCAGTTTCTCCATGTCGCGGTAACTCGGTCGTATTTGTCGGAAAATATCGTCCGGACAAATCGTTTCGGTGAACAGAACTCCCGAAAAGGGGGGGCTCGGTTCTGTCACAATGTCCAGCAAAAACGTGAAGAGCACTCGGGTCGAGTCCGACATGGCCGGTTGTCGGGAAGAAGGAAACTGGTCAAAAATATTGGAGCTCGCCGAACAGTTATCCTCCGGCAAAGGCAAGTGCATAGTATTCGAATAAACACACGATATTTAAGTAAGACTTGTGGCTGTCGTAATGACGTGTGGACCAAATTCGACGTTTTTTTTTTTTTTTTGAACGCTAATAGATTTATGGGAAACTGTTAGTTTCATTCGTACAATTCAAGACAATCCATCCTGCAGGAAATATATCGTTTTAAATTTGTTATTAATGTACTGCATTAATTTATTAATAATAAAGATGAGATTTAAATATTTTCGTAATTTTATACGAATAGATTTTTTTTTTTTTTGCTGCGATTATTCCAGATCGATATATAATATTAGTTTATAAATATGTATACCGTATTATTTAAAAATTGTTATATTCAAATGTTTATTTACCTGGGTAGTGGTATTGCTACAAAACGATTTTTTCCAATCTCCATTATTTTGATAATGAAGATTGGATAATTAATTATAATAATTAATGTTATAAACAATAATTATCGATAATTATTACAAAATAATCTTAATTTATTCCTTTCACCTAATAGGAATTACCATTGCGTATTAGTATTTATTATTGTCTTTTACAATCGTCATGTACGTACTTCACGAGTACTTTTAGAATTCTTTATTAAATCAAAAAATAATCTAAAATAATTGTTAAATAGATAATAGTACAGTACATGTCGATAATACACACGAAATTTGTTTGAAATTATTACAATAATCATTACGGAATAATTGGGTTCAGATTTATATGCATTTGCATATTTTTTCCGTTCGATCATATTTTACGCTACGTAAGTGTATAAAATACATATTAAATAATGACATTGCTCTGAATTAAATACAAATATTGTAATGCATATTTCAGCATACTTTTGTGTTCAATTATTTAATATATATTAGTGATTTCGATTTGTTATGCCATTTTGTAATTATTCGAAAAGTTTTTACTAAGAATAGATATTTATAATATGGCCCTTGAGTTTAGATGTCAGTCAAATTGAAGCAAAAGAAAGAAATATTATGAAATTATTGCAACGATAATATTTATTTTATTTCTTTTTATGCATTTTAAAATTAATTTGTTTAGTCCTTAATTTATAATTACCTAATAAAATATAATAATTGTCTATAGGTAGTACTGAAAACAAAACATTTTTGAACAAACTCGTAAGAAGTTTTTTAGACGTTTGAACATTTTAAAGTGTAATTGCATATTTATTATATGTAAAATATATTTCATATATTTTTTAATGCATATAAAACTGAGCTTTAGTAATAATTAGTCACATTGTAGTGTTAATCACTAGACACTGTTGTTAGGTTAACACAAGCTTTAGGTTCAAAGTACATTTTTATGTTTTGTATATTTGCCTAATATATTAGGCAACAATTTTAGATGATTCATTATAAGAGACTATATAAAATACATTTTTTTTTATTTATATTTAGCACTTCTATACAATTTGATGGTAGGTGAAGCAAAACTGGAAATGTTTTTAGAAGAAAATCCTCCCATCGAAAATAATATCGCAAAAGCAAAGAATGGTCTTAATGAAGCCAAATCATACTTAACCGAATCAATCAGTGAACTTTCTACACAAGTTAAAAATTATTTTTTGAAATACAAAATTTACATTCCTAAATAAAAATAAATGTTTTCAGACCGGCATGAGTATTGATAGTCACATGTTACTTGCCAAATTATGTTATGCTTGTGGTTATTATGATGAGGCGATGCAGCATTGTACAGAAGCCAAGTTGAACTCTGTTATACAAACAGATTTACAAATCCGCAACATAAGGATATTGGCTGAGTCATTTGCAGTCAAAGGTAAGATAATTTAAAACATGTCTCTAAACACTATTGTAGATATGTATTGTAAAATTGATTTTTATGTATTTTATAATAATTTATAATTGTAGGTTTGTGCCAAGAAAAATTAAGACCAACTTCTAGTTCTCGTTTTAAAAAAACTGAATGGATTGAGGGTGTTATAAAAAACTATGAACAAGCAGCTAATCTAGGTATTTTATATCTGCAAGAATTGGACAACAAAGAAAATCAACTCATGTTACCTTCACCCGGTGGTAATGTACCATCAACTGCAAATACCAATGCTACTTCTGGAACTGGTAATTTTTTTTTAAGATATTAAATTCAAACTTTAAATATTATACATACAAAAGTTAATGTTATAGGATCTCATTCTCCACAACCCGTGAATATGATACATTCTTTGAGTATTTTAGTCGAAACGGCCATTTTAAGGTTGCCATTGTTACTCATTGAGAGCTCAAACTATTCTGGAGCCATAAATGCATTTCGGTAATATACAGTCAATGAATTAACCAATTCAAAATTAGTATAATGGTTTTCTTTCAGAAATATATTGTCAGCTTGCGAAGCTCATGGCAGTCATTCCATTAGGCTTCTTCTAACATACCAATTTGCCGAATTTCTTTTACGTAAAGTCTCTCCAAAGCATTATTCATTACCAACTCAAAACAGTAAGTATTTTTATTAAAATATATTTAAAAAAATAAAAACAAATAACTGATTAAACTGATTTTTATTCCTGTTTTAGCTTCATCCAAAAAACAATTGAGCAACGTCAGAAGACCAAAAAAGTATAATACTATTAATATGTTCTTGCCAAGGAGTGAACACGAAGAAGTAATATTACTACTTATAATAAGGTAAATTATTGACATTACATAAAAATATAAAATTAACGGTTTTGTTTACTAACGATAGTGAAGCAATGGCCACAAGAAATGCAGTACTTAGTCAATCGCCAGAATTTAAAGAAGCAAGAATTAGAGCTTTTCGTTTGGCCACAGCTATTTATGATCTCCTTACTTTTGCATTAGTCCTTTGGGGACAATACAATATGTTATATGAGGTTGGTTATTATTTATGTATACATGTGTCAGACTTAAAAGTTTAAGTATGAAATTTGTTTTAGTCGTTCGAACGAGCAATGAAATTTTCTGCTGATGATGCTCATGTTTGGACGCAACAAGCTTTATGTCTTGAAGCTGCTGGTCGTCATGTTAAAGCTTTAGAAGTATTAACTCAAGTAATATGTTTGCAGCCCAACACAGTTGTTCCTTGTCTAGTGGCTGCACGTATTTGTTATCAACATTTATTTAGGGTATTATTTTATGAGATACACATTTAATGTAACCTAAAATATAAATTCTAAATTATTTTAAATTAAGATGGAAGAAGGATTAAATTGGAGTCAAGAAGCTCTTAAAAGAGAAAATATGCATTCCGAAAATTTATTATCCAGGTGTCACTTGTATATAGGCATTGGAGCACAGTGTATAGCATTAACTTCGTTTTTGAAATCGATCAAAGACAAATATCATGTTTTATGTTTCGAATCATTTACAAAGTGAGTCGTTTTTATATAAAACACACGATTAAATATTAATTATAATTATTATTTTAGAGCGCAGCAATTGGATCCCAACGATCATCTGGTTTATTATTACTTGGCATTCTACTATGCGTGTTTAGCTAAAGTGCCTGAAGCTACAGTCAAGGTACGTCAAGCATTGACATTAAATCCAGAACATACGCCATCATTACAGTTAGCTATATTATTGTTGAGTGCTCAGAAGAAAATGAATGAAGCTAAAGCTCTTTTAGAGTCTTCTTTGGAAGATTTTCCCGATCACATTGGTTTGTTGTTTATAAAAGCTCGGGTTGAACTGCAGACAGAAGCTTTTGATGTAATAAATACATGTAAATATATATATAACGAATAATAATGTAGGCTTTTTTTCTATCTATGAAGGTTGCGCTTCTAACAGCCAAACGTATTCTCTCCATGTGCAAAGCTTCAGCAAACAATGAAGGTTCTCCTTCTATAGAATACACAGACACTCGAAGTATTTTTCAACTTTATACAACTGAACACTCTGACAAAGATTCAAGTAATGTATTCGAATAGTGTTACTTTAAATATTATCTGTACATATTGAGAAAACAAATTACTTGTCATTTACTAGATTCCTTGGGACCTGCACGTATTGAACAAGCCCTGTCGGAAGTAGCGTCGTCCATTAGTTCATTGGTGCCCCAACGACCCGTAACCAATACAGTGTGGCATACGCAACAGAATGTCTGGCTGCTGTTAGCCGAAATATATTTATCTCAAGATCAGTTTGATTCGGCTAACAGTTGTTTGTTAGAAGCAGCCAGTATTTTTCCATTATCACACCACATTATGTTTATGGTAAATGATATTGTTTAACATAATATTATCTCTTTATAGACTGAGGTAAATGGGACCTTTTTGGATTATCTAATAAAAAACTTTTTTTACACTGAATTACTACTAAAAATGAAATTATTTTATCTATTCTTTGATTACACAGAGAGGATTATTTCACGAAAAAAGAAACGAATTTAACGAAGCAAAACAATGCTATCAAAATGCAGTGACAGTTCATCCGGCCCACTTGAAGAGTTTACAACATTTGGTAATGACGAATGATATTACCAGTTATCGATATAATATTACAACATGTATTTTATACAGGGTTTGATGTATCATTACCTTGGTAGCTATAGATTGGCGGAAAAAACATTGAGAGATGCTGCGAAAATAAATCCGTATTCTCCAGAAACATGGTATGTATAAATTATTTATAAACACGGATTTCATTGCAGTTACGATTAATGAAAAACAAACCCTCCGTACACAGGTATAACTTGGGAAAAGTATTGGAAAGTCTGGGCGAGACAGACAGTGCCACAAATAGTATGGCCACCGCATTGCAAGTGGAGATGATCAGTCCAATAATGCAATACACAAGCATTCCATTGCCTTTCGATTAAAATTATTCGGAACTGTTTTTCTTCACTCTGTTGCCTAAATTAATATAGCAATGATTTTACCTTATAGAGAAAATAGTTCATAAAAACAAAACGTGAGGAAGGGGTTACCATAGATTTAATGAAAGAATTTTAAAGGACTTGTTGACAGTATTAAAAATAATTTTTGTCATTATACGTATGTTCTTTAATGTTTGTTATTCAATTTAATTATTGTTAAATGCTATTATTAAGTTAATTATAAATATTATATGTTGGATTCATTTAGTTAATAGTTACAAGGAAAATACAGAAAATAACTGTGATTGTAATTGAACATGCATAATGTCTTAACAATGTGTGACGTGTACAATTTCACAGATTTAATAGTGTATTCAAAGTATGACTTGAAAACTTTAAAAAGTTTTTCATATACGCCTCAAGGACATGTAAACTACTTATTTCTGATAACTTGATTATTTATATTATGCATTTGGTGTGAATTGGAGACCACTAATGACAAATCGAAATCAATTTTAAGTATATTTAATATAGAATATCAAATTCATTAAATAAAATACTCGTTTACTACCTTCAAAAAGATTTTACATACACGTTTTTGTGTTACCATTTGTAATTCAAATTCTTTTTTTCTTCAATGAAAATAAAACTTGTTAAAAAAAAAAACATGTATTTATTTAAAATAACAAATACAAACTTAAACAGACAGATTTTTAAATAATTACAATATTATGAATATAATTTTAAAACATTAATTTTCTTTTTAATGTGTATGTTAAGACATTTATAATAAAATAATTGTTTGAATATTAAAAACTATTGGCTTAACAGTGTTATGTAGCACACTTAAACATACATACAAATTCACATACACACACACGTTGGAAATGTTTACAGATTGTGAGTCTTCTTGAAAACCATAATCTTGAACACAAATTCATAGCATTCGCACCTAAAATGTATAAATACAAACATTTGTAGTAATACATGAACAAAAAAAAATAACACTTAAACGAATAAAAGAAAATTGTAAACTAAAGTTGTGAAAAAGAGAAAAATAATCTTAAAATTGTATCACAGACAAAAAAAAAAGTAGAAACACTTACTGTGTTTTGGCAGACTTCCAATCTTTGCCCCAAACATACATTCCGTGATTACGTACTAGAATTGCTGAAGTACTAGGATAATTTGTCAACGCCAATTTAAATGTATCTACTAGATCCCTTTCGTACTTTGAGTTTTCAATTATCGGGATAACGACTTCTTCATCGTTATCATAAAATCGTTTTTCTTCTTCATTAAAGATTCCCTTCAAATAATTGTCAGATTATATTTTTATAATGTTGCTAGAAATTATACAATTAATTTACACTTACTTTAATCATTTCTATACCGCTAACTCTTATCTCATTTTCCGGAGTTAATAAACACAACTTTACTACATTAGATGAATGTATGTGGATCACAGCTCCTGCATTACGCTCTATAAGTTTTTCATAAATATTAATAAAAAAACAAAAAAACTAATAAATTTTTTTTTTACCAGTATAAGAACACATAAATATAGGTGTGCATTGACTTTTTGACAAACATTTCTCAACAGAAGGCACTTCAATATCTACACCATTTATGTCTTGAACAAAGAGATCATTAAATTCTATTCTTTCTTTCTGTACTCCAGATGGAGCTATGAATATCTGATCACTGAAATATTAAATGGTTTTAGTACAAATTTACAGAAACTTATAATATTCAATAATAAATTATAAATATATATATGTACTTATACATAATACTGATACCACCACCGGTACCAGTTACCCATCCATTAGAATAAAATAATTTACATAATTCTGGGATCAAAATTTTTGGATGATCTTTTGGAAAATCCATCTAAAAATAAATAATAAACACATAATAAAATAATGTAAAGTAGTACAGTTATAAAACTTATCGAATCATAAGATTTCAATAGGACACTTACGATACTTAAAAAAATCAAATGTAATAACTCCATAGGAAAAAAAATTTTAATTAATGAAAATAACTATTTTATGTTCAATTAACATGTTTCCTGCATAACCATATTACATTACATCTATCACCCCTAGTGCTGAAGAAAATCAGAAATACATTTTATTTATAAGTGTAACCTTACTAATGTACATAATTAAAAAAAAATGCAATATATATTCTACAATATAAAATAACCATGATAGAAAGACATGAAAACACCATAGTTCATAGTAATGTTAATGAAGCAGCAAATGTGTTAATATTTTAAAATGCAACCTCCTCTCCAAATAAAAATTAAAAACATTCCCATCTCTATCAAAGTTTGATTAAATTGTTAAATCATAATTCATTATATAAATCATTTTTGATTTTGAAATTTTTTTTTACATATATTATTGATTATTACCTTAGTCCATTAAGTCAATTATTTATTACTTAATTAAACATAAAAATTACATTTATAACAAAATATATTACGGGACATAAATGTTAGGTTAGGTATACATGTAAATCTTAAAATAAGAATTTTGATAAAACTAAAGTGTCACATTTCTAAATGGGAAAAAAAAATTAAAAAAGAAAACTATTACTATATAATGAATAATATTAATTATGTTATATTATTCAAAATAGAATACATACTTGAGAAATCATTTTATTCTACAGAACAATTGGAGGTTTATGTACGGTGTATATCAACAGATACCTAACTGCTTGACAATTGAATAACGGGGAAAAAGATATTTAATTTAATTAATTTTATATGTAGGAATACTTTGAAAGACACAATACAAAACTACTTTAACAAACATACAAATTAATCTGAATAATGCAATAGAACTATTATCTTATCAATATTAAGACTTTGTAATATTAACACTATCTAAATACATTATAATTGACTAGTGCAAAACATACATTAGACAACAGATATCTGTTTTAAATAAATGAAACAGTTTAGAAGTGTGTTCAAAGTTCAAAAAATGGAACTAAATTTAAGGTTTAGATTCGAAAATCAAATTTTGAAGGTCAATAATCGAACCCATACCATAGTTTGACACGTTGAACATTCTCAAATATTGATTTAAATTTGAAAAAATGTTAAATAAAAAATCTAAATAAGAATTATGACTTTTGGTTAAAGCAATAATTCTAAATCTATATTTAGGTTTTTTTTTTTTATGACTTGGAAAAAAATGATACACCAGGTATCCACATGATATTGTTTTAACTACATTTGTTCACAATAAAAATGCGGCATTTTAATAATTATCATAATTCACAATACGTAATATTAATATTTAAGTAATTTATTCAGTGCTTTTTACATATTTCCTCCATTTTTAATTACCTCATAACTTCGCGAAATAAGATAATTTTTAATATAATAATACTGCATAAAGATGAATACTGAAATTTATCAAGTATCAATTATATCAGATAAAGAATCATAACCTACAATATCGAAACATTATAAAACAATTAATTACAACCATTTCGAGAAAAAATAATTAACATCAATTTGAATATATTAAATGTAACTAATAAATACAGAGTTCTATTACCACTAGGATGAACAAACACTTAAGCACTCGGCGTCCAGTATATATGTTATTGGAAAAGATGATAATCAGTTAATGTTGACAATGACTAGGTAACAACGATAATGCCTGATGTAGCAAAAACGTGTCATAAATGACTAGTAAAATACACAGAGTTCAATATATAATAATCAATTATTATGAGCAATAAAAATAAATATCGAGAAATTTATAACATAAAATCAAGTTGAAATTATCTATAGTCTGTTCGATCAGCCATGTTAATTTACATTGCCTAAGATAATACGGAAATATAGATAAAACTACAAAATATTCAAGAATTCCTAACATCATTAGTAATTGTCAACAATGACCATTCCTAAATGATTTCCGGTAACATATGTATTGCTCACAAGATTAATCCATTTAATACCTACAAATTATTTAAATAATGCATATATGATAATAATATGATGACTGATTCAAAATTAAAAAAAAACTTTTTTTACATGTATTTAAAAACACATTGAACAAAATATTATTTATCAACCAAAAAATAAAAAATATTGCCCATTAATTAAAAAAAAAAGATCGATTTCGTGGATACTTCTTTAATTCAAAAGGGAAATATACATTTTTTAAACTAGCATGCTTTATTAACTAATAAATAAATGTCTATTCTTCAGATAAACAGATTGTAAGAAGTTTCTACCATAAAGCCAACTGTAGATTCATTAAATCGAAAACGAATACCAATATCCTTTTCTTTTATCAGTAAAACTCAAATTTTCGCAAATACCTGAAACTTCTGTTTATAGCAAACACATGTTTTTGAAAATATTGACTTTTACCATTAGTATTAAGTATAGAGCTGCTCATATTTTTATGTTTTTTGAATTTAATATTATTATAAAAGTTAACAACGGCCATTTAACTAATATAACATATGAATTATATATCGATATTAAGTTTATATTGAATTAGATTATATTACGACAGAAAAATCTAAAATTCCTTGGTTATTGTTCGGTTTGAATTCAGTTAGTCTATAAAGTAATTCGATTTGTAAAATAAAAATAAGTATTAGGACTTTAAAAAAATTGAGTTTAATAATATAATAATTTTTAATGTTAAAACATACACAACTTACCAAAGATTTTAATTCATCTTCAATTTTGATTCCATTTTGATTTGGGATATTGTTTAACACGACATCAGTTGGAAAACAAGTGGACGATGACGGTTGTTCCTATAAATGCACAACAATTAATAAACACATAACTATTAACACATTTGGTACATACATTTACAGTGTTATTATTAGTACACGGATTAACTTTTGGTTTGTTTCTTAAATTATTGACCTAAAGTTGACAAATTAAAATTTTATTATCAATAGACACATTTAAATAATTATAAATTAAAAATATAAGGTATTACAAAAAAAATTTAGTTGATGTATTATTTATTTACATGTATATTATTAATACAAATGTTAAATTAGTTATGTTAAAAATAAATTGAAAATCAAATTGTAACATTTATCAACTTTTTCATAATTTCACTATACTTTAAAACTTAAAAATAATTGAAGCATTATACACATTATTATTATACATAAATAAATAAAATTATAAATTACTTGTAAATAATATAAAAAGTTATGTATATCACAATTAAATCCATTAATCACAGGTCTTGAATAACCCAATAAATTAAAAAAATATCAGTAAATTGAAGTCACTACACCATTAATTAAAAATCAATAAATGTATATTACATTATATTGAAGAAATTACATGAGATTTTACTTCATTATTGTCCATCAATGGTATATTAATACGAGGTAAGAAGTTTTTGTTGAAGAATGCTTCAACACGACTGTTCCTGCAATATAATAACATATTTTATGTTATTATATTATTAAATAAGAATCAGTTTATTGTTTTTAAATTTAATCTTTTTCTTTTCTTTCATTACAACAATAAATTATAACTGAAAAAAAAAACTAACTTGTTCATTGCCACCAAACATTGAGCTTCATCTGCAGCTCTATTCCACTTCATTTTAAGTTTACTACGTGAAAGTAGTTTCTAAACATAATTCAAATATATAAAAATTAAGATATTAAAACAACAGAAAAAAAATGTGTTGTATAATTTGATTCTTTTTTTCATTTGAACCACAATACATTAAAATAACAATTTATTATTTTTAGACATTCTGGAAAAAGACAATACAAATTGTAATCGCTAGAGCTTACAGACAAAAGTGTATCAAAGGAAATGGTTTATTATGGAAATATTCTAACCAGTATACATACAAAAGGCACTAGAGATTAATTTAACTTTATTGGAATATAAAAAACCTAAATTCACTCTTACTGTATTTAATACAGATTTATCCAATCAATAATCCACAGTGTTAATGACACATTACTATAATCAATATTTATATATTTTAACTGGATAAAACATGAAAGTGTTGTGGCTTAAAATTGTTAGATATTATAATGTATAATGTTTTATTTAAATCAAAATCAATAATTAAAAAAAAAAAAAAACGGAAAAAGTTTTATATTTAAATTAAGCCCATTAAATTTATACAAACAAGTTCTGTAGAGAAGGTTATGTTTACATTACATTATTAATTAATTATAATGACGGATTGTAAATAAATTTATATTTGGTATATATCGGTGTTTGGGACAAACTTAAAATTATTTAATATGTTCATAATAACATTGCAGTCATCAAAAAAAAAAAATATATATATATAATGTAAATTACTTTACTTACAGCAATTTTGGGACACTCGTCCAATAATTTTTTCTTTCCGAAAAATTCAAAAATGTGATTTACTTTAATCCAATTACGTTTGTACGCATCATTGAAGTAAAATACGTGCAACATGATAATATCGTTTTCCTCTGTGATAAAAACATTAGATGATAATTAAGCGTTTAAATAATATATTTGTATAATAAATAAATACAAATTATTTACTACACATACTTTTTGAGACCAATTCAGTATCTGGTTCTTTAATTATAATTCCAGGCCAAATTGGGTATTTACCGATCTTTGCCCAAACAATATCACCGACAGTGAACTTATTAGTGACCGAAGAAGGCGACTTCGTTTTGCTTTTCTTCGGCAAGACACTAGCCATTGATCGTAATGAGTCTTTAAACGCATTATCCAACTCATCGTTATTATATTTCCTTTTTGAGGATACCCGTCCATAACGACTCTTATTTGTAGGCTCTTCGCGAGGTACTTTCACAATTCGGCTCATATTACCTAACGATCACAAAAAAAAAAACCACAACAATTAATCTAGCAGATCTCGCGCTGGCAAACGGTTAAATGTCCGAATAATAACACATATTGTGTATTAGTCAACATAGAACAATAACACCGTAATCGTCAACAACAAGACCGTCACGGAGAGGGTTTTTTTTCTCTATGATCTTTAGGACGTGATTACGCGTATATTAGACGGTACATAGCAATTATTTAAATATTAATAATCCATTAGACGTTTCAATAAAAAATAATAATGTCAAAACAATGTATCGATCAACAGATAACGCATATTTTTTCACAATAATCTGTACCTAAACGCACATACGAACGTGATAAAAACACATACGACATAAACGCGATGAAAACGGGTCGGAGGATCGTAACACTTACTCATAGTCACCGGAAAACGAAAAACCAAATGGAGTAATGTCCGCCGAATGGATTCCAGACGCGCGACGTGCAAAACGCCTGTGGGGACACCGAGTAATTATATGAAAAAATGTTTATGACGAAACCGAGTTACGCGAAACAACAACGGACGGCTATTCGACGGTGACAAAAAGTGGAAAGAGAAAAAAGCCCGAAATTATAGCGACCGAAAGTTCGGCGGCGAAAGAGAAAAGATTTTGAAAATTGTTTTGATTCCTTCAGGGATAAAAAAAAAAGAAATAAAATGATTAATTCAGTTTGCCACCGGCTGTCGATACTCCATTTCCCGTTTAAAAAATACAATACGCCACACTGTAAGACAATATGAGGCCATGATCGTGGGGAAAACAGCAGCGACATCGTTGCTCGTCCAGTGTGACCACTATAACGAGTGAAAAATATATCGCTTGCCCCACATTATAGCAGTGAACACGCGCGGAATCGCGTACAATAATATTGTGTGCTACGAGTATAATGGATTATTGAGTACATTAATATTTCAATTAATTAAATTATTATTATTATTATTATTTAAATTACAACGATGAACGGAACATGAATAACGATGATTATTATTATTATAAATAAACTTTCGTTGAACAGAATTATAATAGTTGAGTAAAAAATAAAAAATTGGACAAACATTTTATTTTCATAAACAATACAGCGACGGTACAAAGTAAAAAAAAATAGCAGACGTATATGTTCAATTCTCGGAGTAATAAACGCATCGACTTTTCAACGGAAATGTTTTAACATTATAGTAACTGTAATATCGAATATATTCAATGGCTGAGATAAATGAAATCATAATGAATATAGCAGCAAAGCAAGAAAAGTTGAGGTTAAGGAAATAATTGGGCCGTCAGATATCATTGAATTCAAAAATTGGTGGCCTCAATTTTATAAAAAAAAAACGCAGTGTTCGATGAGACAAATTTAAAAAATGTCCCGAGAAATGAAAAATCATATTTCAATATTTCATCAATTCAACTTTTCAAGTGATAAAAAGGGTGAAATAAAAGTGCAGCCATACGTTCGTGGACTTCAAGTTCAGACATTCCAGCTTGGTCAACCTGGTAAGACTTCTGTACCTCAACCAATAAAAAAAGCTTACCTTACTGGCAAAGTTTCAATTAAAAAGGCAAAACTGTAAGACCTGAAACAGTTACAGAAATTTATTCCAGAAGATTTCTAGCGTTTTTACACAGAAATTTTGTTGTGGCCCTCAACATCGGTTGAAAACAACGCCAGTGACTAAGGTTCTGATCATCGGTGTGATAAAATCTTTATTAAATTCATTATTATTATTATTATTATTTTAAATTTGTATCTTTAAACGCATAAATGGCTTTTTATTATAAAAAAAAAATACTTTTGGTATAATAAAATTTTTCTTACGGGTTATTAAACGTCTATCGAAAAAAATACATCCATTTTCAGCAAAAAGGGCGTCAGTCCAAAATTTTAAACTTAAATTTAGCTTAAAATATAACGATCTATGTTCAAATTTTTTTAATGTTATTGTAGAACCACTATACAAACACATTTAATAATACTTCCAGTTTTTATTTTTTTTTTCACGTAATTCACCAGAAACCCGTTTTTTTCATTTCCTGTAAAATTTGGTTTTTGGACTTACGGCCGTTTTGCAGAAAACGATTCAGTTACAGTCAGTGGCGTATTTTCGGGGGGGGGGGAGAGGGGGTTCCCGGGTCGAGCCCCCCCCCTCCACAGAAGAGAAAAAAAAGGTTCAAAAGTCATAAATGACTTGCTGTATAGGTACAGAGAAAGAGAACATTAATATGTATAATATGTAGTATTAATGTTTGTATAAATAAATTTGGTTTAATTTTTGATATTTACAATAAATTAAATATTTTGTTTATAGGGAAGATTGAACGGTTTAGCGATGTTATCAATAAATAAAAACTACATAATAACACCTGAAGGAGTTATTGATGAACTGTCAAAAAAAAAAAAGACGTGTTTACCTTTTATGTTATAAAAAAATCTTAATTTGTATATAATAATAATAATAATAATGGAATAATGTAATTATTAATTCATCTCATATGTATTTTTTATAATATTATAAACTTACCTATTTTCACCCCCCAGACAAAAAATTTTAAAATACGCCACTGGTACAATAGTTACATTACGCGGTTGCTGTAGGAATGCCGTCTCGTAATACGTTTATTGTGCTGTAAACTCACGAGCGTCTTTCGTTATTAATTTAGACGAAAAACGACGCGCACGGAATTTTATTATCGTAAAAAAAAAAAAATAATAATTAAAACGGCGTTATTTCTCAAACGAGACGGGAAGAAAACGTGGTTTTTTTTTAAAAAAACGGGAAGTGTACGCGGTATTTTCAAAATGAAGCTTCTCAACTCCGGTTTTTGAAATAATGCATTGGTTCGTTGAAGTGTTCGGCAAACGAAAATAAAAAAAGACTCGCACGATGACACTCCTCCTCGCTCACCAACGATTACATCAAAATCGAACCGATCGTGGCGAGGATCTCCCCCCATTTATATTGCTGGGATTATTTTCATCTCCTTTTTTTCTGCGTTTTCGTCTAAGGGAATTGTAATAATCGGTAACGTATATATATCTAATTTCGTTGATTTTTTTTTCGCAGTCTAAAAAATCCCGACGAAATAAACGCCATGCCACTCATTACAATCGTCCGATTTTAAACGTGGATTAATATTGCTATAACGTCCCGTAGACTCTTTACACTGAACAACGTCGGAAACGGAATTTTTACGTTTTTTTTTTTTTTTTTGTTAAAACGACGGTGGAGTGGATTTCTGGAATTTTACGTTAAAAAAACCCGCACGGTATGTGAACGAAACGTGAAACGAGAAAATTATCTCCAACGTTCCCTTTTACCGAAGAACCTCGGAATATTTTTTTCATGTGAAATAAAAATCCGAACATTATGAGAGTATGTTAATTTTGTCCGGCTTCCTGCTCGTTATACGTAGACGCGAAACGAATTGAAAATACGTATTATGTTTATCGTTCATTATCCCTAACGACACGTGCACGCGTGTACCAATAATCGCTCCTATTTGGGCGAACGAAATTATTTTTGAAATAATTTCTTAATTGTCGTGTCCCCCGGAGTCCGCGATACCGATCATTTCGCAATTAATTATTATAAATAACTTTTAGAAATAACGTTTTATCATTACACCAATATCACGGGAGATTACGATAATATAAAATCAATTAGTCCCCCGGTCAACTCGTGGAACTCAATAAATAAGGTTCGTTATAATATTCGAATTGATCGGTTGAATTTTTATTCCGCACGTATTCGTATTAACCGATTTTTTTTTTTTGTTCTTCTAAATACTCCCAATAAAAAAATGAACAACGCTTATTTCCATAATAATTCCGTATAATTTATAATCTGATGTATTATAAATTAATTACGATTGGATTGTACGCACAAAACGAGTATCAAATTAGAGCGGCGGCCTAAGATAATGTTTATCTATCTAACGTCGCGTGCATTGAAATTTATCGTCAAACGATAAATAAAAACACGAGGACGTATAATTAACTATAGCTATTTGGGTGTTTCCGAAGTCAGATAATAAAGGCAATAACGAAACGAGTCGTCGATATAGAAATATTTTAAATGAGACTTTTATGTGCGGTGCCAAACGTCAAAATTACGTATTTATGACTCGCCGCGTGTGATTGTTGAGATGTATGACTTGTATAGTTGAAATTTCAATAAAATTATAAAAAAAACGTCAGAATTATTATACGAACGACGACAAAAATGATAATTTTTTTTTATTGTTTTAGAGGGGCATATCGTTCGAACGCTGAAAACGATGGTAGAAATCCATACGTACACTATAATAATCAGTGACGTACAGATTGTAGTGGGTTTTAAGAAAAACGTGACTCGGGGATAGGAGCAGGGACGGTTTAAGGCGTAGGCCCAGACCTACGGCGGCATGTTTCGAATCGAATACGAAAAAATTATTATATTATAAATATGGAAATATCAAATGATTTTAGACGCGGGTACAATTTAAGTAATTTAAACGAACGAAAAACAAATAACAATTTCAATTGAACGTCAAATCGCTGACGACTCGGACATAGACATATCTGATCAAGGATTTCTCGCATCTTTTAAAAGCAAACTCTTAGAGTTAAGAATAAAATCGATTTATTTATTTTATTGTAATTATCTATTTGGAATCCGATATTACAATATATATATATTTTATATTACCAAAAGCGATGTTTTTATATTGTATGCAATAATACGTTATACTATAAAATACCAATGTTTTTTGAAATGTGTTAATAAATAGGCAATTAAAAAAAAAAAAAAAGTATTCTTAGTTCAAGTTGTAAATATTTTTTTCAAAATAAACACATATACTTATATAGGTGTATTAAATTACTTTATTCGTATGTGTAACAAAAAAAAGTCCCCTAGTTGTTTGGAACATAAAATTATTGGTTAAGTCATTGGAGCGGCAAAATTGAATTTCGTCTGCGTGCGGAAAATTGCTAGCACCGGCCCTGGGACAGGAGTCGTGTCGACACGGACTAAAAATTGGAAACGTACGTTTGTTTAAACACTGTTTTCCGAATCGTCGAGATGTCGTACGTTATTACGTATTGACAGAAATTATGGGACGAGGGTCGGCGGCGGATTTCGTTTGATAGAAAAAAAAAAAAAAGACCGATTCGTGTCATAAAATATATACGAACATAATAACACACAGTCAGTGCGAATTTACGCTTTCAATGAAAACCGAGAGTTTTGTGTGCAGGCAGCTGCTAATGAATTACAAACGAAACGAAAGAAAAAAAAAAAACAATATTTCTCGTTACGAAATTTGTATTAAACGAGCGTATTTTTTCTCGTAAATCGACGTAGGCGTTGTAAAACGATTATTTTTCTACGATTTCTACAATTTTCGAGGTGAAATTTTACAATACGGTGGTGCGTTTAATTTCCGGGGAAATTTCTCGATTGTTTTCGTTTATTCAATTGATACACGACATGGCGGCGGGGATTAATGAGAATACGCACCACGGGGTCAGGTGTGAAGAGTACACGGCGGCGGAGACCTGTTTTTTTTTTTTTTTTTTATTAAGAAGAAGAAAAAAAGGAACACCCGCTGTGTCTCGCGTTGCGCGCGCATCCGACAGGTCAAAATACGTGTATATAGCTATTACCACGGGGATTCGGCGCGAAGCCATTCCGTCGGGACCGTTGAAAATTTCAAAACCACGCTTCCAGTTCCGCGCGTGCGCGTCATGGAAGAGAAAACCATCAACCAATGGCGTGCGCTGTAGCAGCGTCATGACCATAACACCATTGTCAATCGCGCGCGCGTTTACTCTCATGATAATCCCGCGTCAGTCACTGTTGTTCCCTCGTTTTTCTCGTCCGGCTCTCTCTCGGCCCGTCCGTCATTCGCGTCCGCGTGTGTGTTCCTCGAACGTCCCCAACTACCTACTACTGGGTTATACCAGAAACGAGCGTCGAAACGTAACATTCCGTACAAATCGCCGTCGACGACACACGAGTAAGTTCTCGGGGATGTTCTATAAATTTTTTCCCCTATTTTACTCTTTCTAGTTTCTAACGACGTAAACGCACGTTTTTTTTTTTACCATTGGAGTGTGGTGGGGGACCCGTCTCCGAAGGACGTCCGCCGTCGGTCGTTTACCTTTTTTTTTTTTTTTCTGTTTTCGATTGAAATTCCTGACCGTGCGATGATTCCGTCGAACGACGAGCGGTGGTACCGCGTGTAATAATAATAATGTCGGATCGTACGTTCGTCGTCCGGTTTTAGGTTATTTTTTTTCTTCTCGTTATTTTTGTTGACGACCCCGCGGGTCGTTGCGGGAGCGGCAGCAGCAGCGCGTACCACCCGCTCTCTGGCTGTCGCCGACACGGAACGCGGACGTCGAAACGCACGTTTCGACCGTTACTATACGCATAGGCGGGCGCGTACCACTGTGTCGTTATTTCTGTTACGTCGATTTGGCGACCGGTCAAATGCCCGTGCGGTGTTGTGTGTTTTTATCGTCGCCCTCGTTGACAATTTACCCGCTCGACGAATTCCGCTTTTTTTTATAGCGATCACGCACCACCACCACCGGTGGCGGCGGTCCTAGTAGGAGGAGTGCGCTGCTGTTAACTCTTAGAATTTCTTCTTCTAAACTTGACACGACCTTATATTTATAGCTGTTAGTATCCGATACGTCGGAGGCGGCCAACCGGTCGATCGCGACACCATTTCGCGTTTTCTTGAATTTTTGGATTCTTTTCAGAAGACGAGTAGGAAATATTTTTTTAATTTTTCGTTTTTCGTAAATTTGTGTATACGAATATAAAAATTAGATTTGAAAAAACGCAATAATTATATTATGGAAAACGAGATTTATACACAGGTACGTACGTGTGTATCACGTAATCTGATGGATAGCCCGTATTGCCTCCTATTAACGGCCTTTACCGCGTTGATAAATCGAACCAATCTGTTATAGTAGTAAATGGTAATAATTTGTAATCAAATATATTAAAATACGCGTAGTGTGAAAACTGTGAGTTTATATTGGAAATAAAAAGTAATAAAAGAAGTGTAACGCGCATGACACGTGTACATATAATATATTTTTTGTTTATTGACAACCTTTTTTTTTTTTTTAGTCGATCGCGAGTCTATTAAAGTTGGCCGCCCCTGCGATACATGACTAAAATAACAATAAAAATACATTAAAAACATTTATATTTTAAATAAATAAACGAATCGTTATTTAAACTCGCTCCTTGCAGCTCTTATAAATTGTTGATCGCCCCCGTTTGTTTGCAAAAAGTCATAAAATCCTTAGCACGTCATAGTATAATTAAAATTTATCATAATTTTTGTTTTAATGACCTTCATGTACGCGCCTGTATTTAATAAAGTTCAGTACTTGTAGTTTTTGTGTAAATACAAACATTGGTGAGAGACTTAGATAGAATGTTGTAAGCCATAAAACATGGACATTTGACGTCCAATTTAAAATTATAGATATATATATATATATATATATACTGGACACTTACCAGAAAATCTGAACTGTTCAGATGAAACCCTAGGTCCTAGAGTTAAAATTACCATTCTCGCTGATATATTTATTTCGTACATATTACCTATTGGACGACTTATTTCCCTAATCTTAAAATCTTACGTTTTACCAAAATCTTTTCGTTTTCCCCGCGTAGATCGTACACTATTAAATTAATTACGATTTCTTCCTAATAGTACATACGATGTTGAGAAGATCAAGAAGAACCGCTGCGTCATCAAGTAATCCAACCACACCGAATAACGATAGTATTGCCTCAAGATTACAACGTTCAAGAACACCGCGCCAAAAAAGCAAATCCGTAGAGAGTAGGAATAGGATAAATACCAGATCAGCCAGCCAAAATATTTCTGCTTCTCCAAGAGTCTTGGAACAGAAAGATGACTCTTCCAAAAAGAAAATCATAAAACATCGTTCAAAGAGTAGAAGTATTAAACTTTTGAACAATATGTATTTCAATAAATGCGTGTATATATTTATTTCTGTTGTTTTTAATGTTTTTGTAGAAGGAATGTCTTCTAAATCAAAGGATGAAAGCTTATCGATGACCATTGATGAAAAACCATTGTTGATCAAGAACAAACGAAATTTCGTGAGTGAACTAAATGATGTATGTATATTTCTACAAAAAAATATTTGTGCATGTCTGTGTATTTATAAATATGTAAAAAAAAGTATGTTTTCCATATTCGATGTAATCTCTAAAACTTCTAAAGGCAAGTGCATTTAAGTTCTAAATAAAAGTGCATTGAGCAGTAGACGAAAATCGATAGGAACTATTCGCCCATGCGTTCCTTTCATCATTTCAGGCAGTTTTTGCAATATTAATTTGATTCCCAGTGTACATGACGGAATTCATAGTAGATGATCAATTACAGAAGAATTAATTATTGGGTGATGGTTCCGCAGTTTATTTAGATGCCCAACGCGGTGTGCTCTTATTTGGAATGCAGTATAGTATTATCGAAAGCACTTTGTTATAACTTCGTGTAGAAAGTAGCTAAGTAGAAAAAAGATTATAAAATGAAAAATTTTAAATAAAAAATTAATTGAAATTCGTAATTTTGTTATTAGTAACATACACAAAATATTGTCAGATGGCAAAAGTTGTTTATTATGGTTGTGGGAACCAAATAAATCATTTGTTTTATATCGTCATCACCTCCACAGTAATGGCTAATATTGAATATTTTTGCTTGTGATTTTTAAATTAATTAAACAATTTACTTTCAAGTTGTGCAATATTTCTATTTGATTGATGCCTTACATGGCTAATAATGTTGTTCAGTCATTAGCATTATAGAGTTGGCCGAAGATTAGAAAACAAATTTTGCATGGTTTAACACTGATTCCTGTATTTATATATATATGTGATCGTGAGTGCTACACTTGCATTTTTTTCTCAGCTTTCCACCAAAAAACCACTGAATGTAGATTTTTAGGAAATATTTTCATATAATTTTTTCTATTATGTGAACCAATGTGATTATACGCGTGCATATTAAGATTTATTATTAAAAACTTAAATTTTAAATTTATTTTTAACTTTTAGCGATGATGGATACACCATCAGGTTATAGTTACATATTGTAGAGGATAAACATTTTCTGGACTAAGTAAAGACAATTATATTAATTACTATTTTCATATATTTTGTATTCATTATTATGTAATGGTGATAAGAATCTCGGGAGTGCATGGGTCGCGAGTGTATGAAGAATTTATAGTTGTATTAAAATAGATTGAGGTATATATTTACTTTTGTGATTTACTAAAGGTTAATAAATGTATGTCGTTTAAATTTGTTTTTCTACAAAAAAATTGATTTTCCAAATTTACAAAAGTTGTCTTATTGAATTTCAGTGCTTCTTATCGTGAAATAGATCAGTTCTTTTTTAGACTTTATACTCCGTAGGAACGCATTACTAGTATCATTAGCGAGTGATGACAAATATCAATATAATCATTTGGTTCTAACACAATATAAGCATGCATTGCATATCGGATATTGGGAGAGACTATTGATATAGAATATGTTATCGTAGAATATTCAATAGTTTACATAAATTTAAACTGAAAAATCACAGGACTTCAAAATTATAATATTTGTATACCGATATTGAGTTTTTATTACTATATTAAATGTTAAGATGTTTTAAAATGACGATTTTCAGATAAATAATGAACTCCGATCCCTTTTAATTTAAAAAAATACACAAATTTTGGAAAATCCATGTTTAATATATTAATTAACATTGTAAATTCTATAATATTGTATGTTACAATCATAAAACAAACTATTAAAAAGGAATTTAATATGCAAACAGTCAATTTTCAAAGCCATTTTACAGGGGGAAAAACATTTTTCAGTTGAAGTTTTAAAATTTAGTGTCTGACTATAGGTTTATACTGATTTCAATAATACAAAATATGCAAATACTACTCCCCCTTTTGTTAGATACATAATTGTTTATTTTTATTATTAGTAATAAATTGATCTACAGTCAGTAGATATTTTTAATTTATAGTTTGAAACAATTTCACTATTAGAATATGCATAATTTTTGTTGAACTAACTTTTTTTGTACATTAATATTTATATGGTATTTTTAATATTTTATAAGAAAGCAATAAAGTTTACATATACTTTTTTAAATTTTTGTTTTAGATTCCAATAAAAGATTTGTCCACTACTGGAAAACAAACTGATGATGAATCTAGATTTACAAATCATACAAAGGTCAAAAATACTCAAGAGATATCACAAATAGGATTTGGAGGATTATTCAGCAACTTGATATTAGCTGTATTATTACCAGTTTTTGTTATTCTTTCAAAAATTGGTATTAAAACGGTAATGAGAAATAGAAATCAAGCGGTATGATTAAAAAAAAAAAAATACTCAATTATTGCATTTTATTTCAGAAAGGAAATTTGATTCCTTTTCCTAAAAGGTATTTAACATTTGCCAACTATTATGATCAAGACGTATTTATGTGGACAGCTGGTATTGTGGTTCTTCAGTTGTTAATATCACTTTTGCCATTGGCTAAATTATCCGAAGGGTTATCAAATTGTGATTTCAGGATCTATTACTACAGATTTACAGGTTAAATTTAGTTACAAAAAGTCTGTTTATGTCTGTATATGTCTTAAATCTTGTGTTTTGTTACAGGAATTTTTAATTTAATTATTGGTGCTTTGATTGTTGCTGTAATGTATAATTTCAAGTGTCCAGTAGACTTCATTTTAGAAATAGTGACTAAAAAGACTATTCCACATGTTGTAGTCTCTGTGTTATTGGGTTTAATTATTTCAGTAGTGTTATATATAAAAACAAAATATACAAACAAAACCAATAAGTTAGATACTTCAAATTTTGTACAGAACATATTTATTGGAACAACAGTCAATCCTACATTTGGCGCTATTAATATCAAATTGGCTCTATACAGATATTCCGTTTTGATGACAGTAAGTAGGCTTTTGAAATGAACTAATCGTGTTCCTCGTATTTCATGGTTATTGCTAATTATTTTATTTGTTTTTAGATTTTCTTCAATTCTCTTGTTATCATATATACTCTTAAGCATCCGGTTAATGTACCACTGTACTTCGTTGCTGGATTGCAAATATTTTATGCTTTGGATAAGTTGATTTTCGAATTCATTTTATTGTCATCATTTTATTTGCGCGTTGAAAAAGACGGATATTGGACTATTATTCAACAATTTTTACAACCCATAATCAACTTTTTACCAATTGAAATTTTACTTTTAAATAATTTGTAAGTATTAATATATTATACTTAAATTCCTTAATTGTTAATAAGTTTATATTTCATTGATTGTAGACCTATTAATTATATCATTTTGGGTATTTCTTCAATCCTGTTTCTACTTGGCTATGTGTGCCAGCGTTATTGTGATTTAATTAAATACATGTACGAAACTGATGTCAAACACGCTGGTATAACTTCTGGTAAATATTGATGATTTATATATATATTTAATAAATATAATATAAATTCTGTGTGTGTTTAAGGAGTGAAAACTATTATGACTTTGGGCGGAAAAAGAATTTTTGTGACCGGTCTTCTCTCATATATAAGATATCCCAATTATTTAGGAACAATACTTGTATATTTAGCATTAATCTTGCCAGTATTTGAACCGACTTTTATCAGTTTACAATTATCGTGGCCAGTTTTGGCATGCCCATTGTATTACATTTTAACATTGTTTCACCGTTCTGTTCGAGTTTCATCTTACTGTCAACTAAAATATGGTATGATGTGGAATCATCAGTTTGCAGTCAAGTGGAATTTGATACCAAAAATATTTTAATTTAATTTACGATAATTGCAATCCATGAGTATTGTTAATTCACTTATTATTTTTACTTTGTATACTTAAAACATGCAAACCATCAATGATTTTTTTTTTTTTTTTTGACTGTGTATTTATTAAAATTAAAATATGTAAAGGTATTTTTTTTTATTTTTATAATTTTTATTGTTTTTTCATAACTCAAATCTCATTAATATTTAAAGCCATACATCTAATTTTTGTAAGTTTTGTATAATAATAAGCTGATACTAATAAAGTTGAATGTACGTTCTACAAGAAAAATTCTTCAAAACTAGCGTTTTGAATATTTAGTTATGATTATTTAAGAATAATACCAAGTAATATATATATTGGTGTTTTTTTTTTTTACAAAAGTATACAATTTTTTTATTGAATTACCATTAGAAGTAATATTTAATTGATATGTTCTGATTAATGAAGGATATTAAAATATACATTGTTATTATTAAATTCCTATTTAAAATATAAACCACTTTTTTATTTTATATAAAAACCCTGATATAACATTACACTCATACATGTGTCACAATATTCTGTACACATTTTATTCTCGCGTATAATTGATGTACTTTATTAAGTTAAATTTGTTTTTGAAAACTGTTACAATCAATTTTAATATTTAATAATTGTATTATGGTGATTAACTAATGTTGATTGTAAAATGTATTAATTGAAATGAAAGAACATTACATGCATTTATATATGTGTTGCGATATTTTGTACATATATAATATATAATATATATATATATATATAATTGTGTATAATTGATGTATTTTGTTATGTTAAATTTATTTTTGAAAAATGTTACAATCAAATTTTATATTTAATAATTGTATTATATTAATTCTGAACTAGTGTTGATTGTAAATTGTATGAATTGGATGGAAAGTACTACTTAGTACTTTTAATTATTAGATATTTTAAGTTTAAATATACTTGGGAACAAATATTTTATTGATCTGTTCTGTTCTGTAAACTGTACAATGTACATATTATAGATTAGACACTTAATAGTTGTATTTATTATAAATAAATGCTTTTATATCTTGTATGATAACGTTCAATGTGTATATTGTTTTTCTTTTGGGTAACGTTTTAAAAATCTTAACGCCTGCGGCAAAATAAATAATTTGCAATATTAAAAAAAAAAAATTATTTAATATTTTGTGAATAATAAATTTGTATAGTTTTTTTTTATCTATAATAGCAGCAATTCTATATCGAAAAAAGTGTTTTTTTGACGTGAATACGTCTTTAAATATGCTTACATAGTGGGAAGTAATTCGGAAAACCGATGAAACGAAATCCGTTGAATACGGTTTGGTGTTAGGCAGCTACGTATCCTATCATCCACGTTTAAAATTTAAAGACACCATTCAATAGGTCTTTTGAAGAATTCATTAAGTTAAGTGAAGGCTTTGATGCATTGCGTGCATCAGAGTGAGAAGTATTCGTATTTTTAGGTCGTTTTCACTCGGAGAAGCCATGCCATTGGTTTTGAGTTTCAATCGTCATAGGTCTCATCAAGATCTATCGATTGCGTATATTGTATGAAAAATAGTTGTAATGAATGTATTATGGTGGTGTTGAAGTAAAAAAAAAATAATGCACTGTCCGTCTATATTTGTCAAAAAGCCAAATCAAAATCGTATTAGATTTTTGACGGCGGACAAACAAAACGTAAAGTGTCATTAAAAAAAAAAAACATTGTAAAACCAATACGAATTCTTTGCTCTGTACACAAACTAATACCTAAAGTGATTAATTTTTTTTTTTCAAATTTTCTACGAAAAATTAAAGAAAAAAAAGTATAAAAACGCGGGAAATCAATAAAATTCAATGGCCTACCATCAACTCATAATTTTGTTTGTAAACCGGTTGTAGACGCAAATAAGATATTAGACGGGAAAAAATAAATCACTTAACATTATTTATCTAAATTTCAAATAAGTCAAATTACATATAAAAAAAAAAAAGCAATCGTTTTAATTTGTACAAAACATACATTAACATAACTCGCAAAATATTTGTAAAAAAATTATTAAAATATATTTTTTCATTTATATTGAAACGGTACGTCTGTACCTATAGTCTTTTAATTCATGATTCCAAGACCCAATAAATTGTCAACATTATTAATCAATTAAATTAAGCTTTCTTCCACATCATATACAGATTGCATGAATAAGATGTGTATCTGATTAATTGCAAAGAACTTAAATTTGATTTTAAAAAAAATCTTCAGCTTAGAAAATACACATACACACACGCTCGCATGAAACTTTTGTGCAAGGAAATATATTAAAACATATTATATTTCATTATAATATGCATAAAATAAATTAAATTGGGACATATTTTGAATTCAATACAATAATATTATTTACTATTTAAGTAAACTATCATAACAATTTTTTAAATTATTGTATGGATTCGTCTTTCTCTTCTCTGGCGCATTGCTCGAATTCCCGGGGGGGTGGGAGGAAAGAGATCCTGTACTATTTTTTCTGTTTATCTGCGTACATTAACTATTTAATTTAATTTTTTTTTACCGGACGATGTCAGTCCTCCTAACTTTATGTTGAAGTAAATTTCTTTGTAGAACCGTTAATTTTTTTTTTTTATTACCAGAGCTTCTCTTTTTTAATTTTCCCGATTCAAACACTATTGCTCTGGCGCGATCTAAAAACGATTCTATACTTCATTATTTTCGTTGTTTTTCTTGTATAAACAGTGGCCGAAGTGAATCAAAATAAGTGGTGGTGGGGGGGGGACGAAAGCAATATTCATGTTTTGAAAGCGAGGAAGCAAAGTTGTGAACGGAATCCAAAATGGTCAAAAAACGAGCAAAAAAAAAAAAAGTCCTTTTCTCAACAAAGGGCTCTAAAATCAGCCCTCTTAAACTATATTTTTTTTATGATTAAATGACGTTAATTATATCTACTAAATGTTGACATTTTAGAAAACGAAATGGTTCTTAAAAAAAAATTAGACAACAATAACAACTTCAAATTATAAAAAAAAAAAAAAAGTAAATTTTTAAAAATTCAAGAGGGACGAATAATGAATAAACAAAATAAGTGTGGCGGGGGAGGGCGAGATGATGGAATGTGCTAACTAAAAAAAAGTGGATGGATGGCATCCGTCATATCCTCCCTCCCCCCAACTGCTTATAAACATATTTTAATTTTTTTATTTGATGACGACCCTAAATCGCTGGGACCTAAATGCCAGACGCCGATGCTGCGTACAGGTACTATTAACACTACTACTATTTGCATTAATATAAATAAATATATATATATATGTATGTACACGCGAGATGAGGTAAGCGCACGCGAAGATTATCCCGGGAACGTTGTCGTGGAATTGAGGATGTGCGACGATGACTGCAAGGAGAGTAACGTGGCCAGGTGGTACTCGGACGGGCGTGCGGCTGCTGGTGGTACCGCGGACGTGGTACGGTTGAGCTGGTCGAACTCCGTGAAAACGCTCCTGTTGAACACGTGGCGCGCAATCGCGTCTTCCCGCAGCGGCGCGTGTTGCGGCATTCTGCCCGTCGATCCGGCCGGGAAATCGAAGTGTATCATTCTGTCCAGCACGTAAGCGAACAAACTGCCCGCTGTCGTGCCGGCTATGTAAGACATCGTCATCAAGTTACCTGAAGGTATAGCACACGACGCGTATTGATAAATTAAAAAAAGGAATAATAAAACAGATCCCTCGTCCCGGTCAGAACCTAAAAGTAGTGGCGAGCCGGCATGTCGTGCACGTATTCCTATTACAATTCGGCGGTATTCAAACTTTTTCATCCCACGGCTCGCATATTTATGTCTCTTTATACCGCGCACATCTTGACGGTTGTCAAAAATTATTAATGACAAAAAAAAAAAAAAATGTCTATATAAGTTTATTGTTATTTATGGCATATAGAAAAATGATGGCCCTAAGTCCGAGTCGGACTTATAATGACGTTGAACATTAGAGGTGAAATTATTGAGGATAGCCGGAAAAGATGGAAGGCTGTAACCGCGATGGCGGCGAAGACCCTTGGACAGTTATAAAATCAAGAAAAAGAAAGATCGTAGTATATACATAATGTGTAGGTAATTCAATATTAATAATAAATCGAATTAAATGTTTTGTGCTTTGAATGAAATCGATTGGAATTTCATTATTGCTTCCGTTATGGCCATTATCATAATATTGATTTTGTTTTTCTGTTTTATACGCCACGCGGCGAACTGAGACGCACAGTTTGAATACCTCCGGTTTGAGTAACTATTATTGAAAATAAGGTGTCCGTTTCAATTCCTCGTGATTTTCAAGGGGTTCCTTCGAATACATGAAATTTAAAAAATAGAAATCTAACAATTTATATATGTATTTTAAAAGTGATTCGAAATTAGTCTTGTATACTGATTAATGAAAAATAGAATCAATCGAGCAAAAGAAGAAAAAAAAAAAATAAAAATAGGTTTTCGCAAAACATGAAAAAGTTACCTCTGAAAGTGATATTTAAGATACTCATAATAATTAAATAGAAATAGAGATCGTATAAATAATCGTTTATGCGCTGAAAAATTATTGCAGACGTTTACCAACGAGTTCGCGTCGAAATTGTGCGATTTCGGCCGGCGCCATCGTCATGGGCACGCTGCCGGCAATGCCGTTGGACACGCCGAGCAGGGCCGTCAGCAGAAAAATCAGGAATTCGCTAATGATCCTGATGTGGAACGGATGCTGGAGAAATACGAGCAGTAATATGGCTGGAACCAGGAGCACGCGTTTCATGACGATCTGCGGCAACAGTATTTCCCATACTTCGTTCGAACAATACGCTCCCAACAACTGAAGCGTAATATTTATAGCCCGTAAGTATTCGTATTATAATTTATAAGTAACAATATAACGTATACGTATTTATTATTATTATTATTTGTTCTAAAAAACGATTTTGGGAAGAATTTAACGAATGTCTTGTCGGTATTATCGTGAACAACACGCGCTAGTGTATAATAAGACGATGATACGATATTTATTTTATATACCGTAACATAATATGGATGTACAATATATTATTGTGAAGGAAGTCGTCTACTCCCTTTTTTCGGTTTTAAGGCGTATATAGTTTGACATTTCGACTGGAATAAAGTAAAATACACCGTTGACGGGTTTCGATAAAATCATATCAAATATTATATTCATTCATAAAAAGTAAATATTTTACGGAAGAATGTATGCCGGCTAATAGGCAAATCAATATTATATTATCGATCAGTCGAAAATTACGATAATAATAATAATATTGTAAAAAAAATGATATAAACGCAGTTTATTCCTAAGTATATAAAATATCTCAAATGCTTATATGACGTTTGGACACGTGGTTTTTTTTTTGTCATTATATACGTTTTTGTTTTGTAAATAGGTATAGACACGGATTTGTTTATATAATATTCGATTATTATTTTTGTGTAAATCTCTATAAGAGTACATCGCAGCCGGATATATTTGAAATACATTTTAATATTTCATTTAGGGTGTTCACGTATTCTGCAGCAGTTTTACAACAAATAATATTACACATTATTATTATTATTATTATATGTACACAACTGGTAAGAATTCGTATTTATTATTATTTTTTTTCGTTTTAAGATTTTTTAGTTTTTACCTTTCCCACGAGGTCGAAAGTATTGAACACGGTCATCACGAGCACGGGCATCCACGTGCCGAATCTAGGGCTGACCAGATCAGACAGTACTCCGGGGTATACGCTTAGAGTAACGAAGTAACACAAGAAAATCGAGAGCATTTCACTCCGTATGAATTGTGACATGTGAATTCTCGACACGTATGCAACTGTTGAAAAACAAATAACACTTTGTTTTGAAAACTTAGAGCTGTTGATTAGTGCGTGCAGTATTATTATTTTATACATCATATCGAATAAAACACGCGTAAGTCTTCTAGGGCCGGCACTAATTTTCGCTGATTTTTGGTATACGAATATGACATTTCGATAACTAACGAGGCTTTTGGAACTATAAATTTTGAGTTTGTATGTCACACAATATTTCGATCCAATATCAAATTTTTAATGTTCTATCGCTAACTTATAAAGCTTTATAGAACAACGGGCAATTAGAGAACTGATTAAAGTAACGCCCTTTAAAATATGAAGAAAAAACGAAAAATATAATTATGAATAAAGTTGGCTAATATAAATTTGACTATCATATATCGAAAAAAAAAACAAAAATTCTGATGAACTTTCTCGTCCGACGAAAGATCGATTGATCTGGAAAACATTTCATTGTCTTTCGTCCATGTTTATATCTGTTATACAATGAACTTTGCAAATAAAAACATTTTAAAATCGCGCCGTAATACCATTTTTAGAATATTTCCCGTTATCCAATTATTGTATTTACAACTACTTTTACAGGCAGTTTTACGAAAATTGACCGCGACACGCAATACATGTTCAGTTTATCAGATTGTTGGAGTTTTCTTCGGTTCGACACCACGACGATTTTTATTGTAATATAAAGATATTTATGTTTAATTACCGACACGACAAAGACGAAATAGATATTATATATATATAAATTTGATTTTTACTTACGAGAAAACGATTCCCACCATTCAGACAAGACGGATTTTCGTGCACTTAAAACACTTCCCCTTTCTATGTGCACCATTACGTCTTCTACTCTATGCGTTTGCGCATCGATTTCAAATATGAATTTGTTCTGGTCGTACAAGGGATTGTCTAAGCTAATTGGTTTTGGTTTTTCGAATATTCTCCTCACGGAGCCCAAACTCGTTTCGGCGAGTGGTTCCGGTTGGTTTTGTAATGCGGAATCGTTCTACAAAAAAAAAAAAAAAAGAAATAAAGAAATAATATTATAAATACGAGATAAACGCCACGCGCGGTAATGCGTATTTTACTATTATTTTGTCACTATTTTTCAAAAAATTACGGGCTATTTAATTGAACGGAATTAATACAATCGTTTTAAAGTCGATGAATTTTAAAATGAATACGCCGTCGTGGATTTTATTTTTCTTCGAAAAACGGCTCGGGTTCCGATTTCAACGAATCGTGCACATCAAAAAAAACTTTTTTTTACCGGATTCTAAAACTTTTTAAAATTATATTTAAGAATGAGAGGGGCGAAAAAAAAATAACGATATTATTCGTTCGTTGATGTACGCGCGTTAATTTTTTTTTTTTGTTTTTAATATTTGAATTCTTACAGATTCTTCTGACGAATCCATAGAAAGTCTTTTCCTCGATTCCTTACATTTGGTCATGTAAAATTTGACGACTTCGGACGATTGCACTATTTGGAATACAATGCACGACGTAATCACCACCAGATGGCTGATCACGAAAAAACTAAACGTGCTTAACCGCAAGTCGTCGGTCAACGTTTTTGTGAATATTCGATCGATGGACACCCACAGCCCGGCAACGCCTTGAAATTAAAATCGGCAAAACATGTTTTATTTCCATTTAAATTGCAAAAAAAAAAAAAAAGTATCGAATTTTTTTTTTCTGTTGAAATTATTACATTTCTAATAAAATTCAACATTTTCCTATACATAAAATATATACGAACTTTCTCCAATCATGACGGCCTGCGTGTATTTTCGGGGTAGTATACTGGTGAAACCGTAAAAACTGGATTGTTGGACTGTCGAGAAAATAAAAATAAACAACGTTTAAAACTTTTTTTTCATTTCATCTCGTTTATCAATTTTGACCAAATTTTATTACTTGTCGCGCCACACGCGATGATTGCGATGGCTATCAAATTCAGGTAATAGGACGTTTCCAACGTGAACAGTTCTTCCCACAAAATTTCCATCGCGCCCACAAACAACAACATCGAAATAGTCAATCCATAACCTACACGAACATTGTAATTTGTGATTTATAAAGGCGAAAGTTATACGGTACAGATTTTCACTATCAAACTTATTTTTAAAATTATATATCTATAAAAATTTCATAGCTAACGCAGTAGCGATTCAAATAGAAAATCCAAAAAAAAAATTTTAATTTCCGTTTTGATGCATTGGCTTTTGAGAAAAGCGTAAGTGGAGTCGTTACTATAAGTTCGCAGAATTCTGAAAATCGCACCGTGTCGACTCAAAATCATTGCGAAATCTCGGTTGAAAAAAAATACTGTTGTGTTGGTGAAATATATTTTATTGTATAAAATGCATTGATTTCTCTATGTATTTTTTTCTCTCTCAATCAATTTCATTTATTCTATTTTTCTGTTGTTGTATTTTTTAAATTACCTGATGATGACTTTTTGTCGAAACCGGTAGCAATAAAATAATAACTTACACAACAACCTTCTTTTATTTTATTTAACACTCATTGGCTATTTTTGTATATTTAAATATACATTTTGATATATATGTGTGTATATTTATTTATTATATATATTTATTTATTATCACGAGTATTAGCTTATAATTTTTTATTTCTATCTTTTTGATTATTTATTTTTACATATCCTTTCGGTTTTTATTTTTAATTTTTGTAAATTCCTCTTTGTTTTCACTAATTTGAAATATATTTATGTTATTTTTTTTTTCAAAAAAAAGAAAAAGAAAAGGAATTCCAAAATGTTACCAAATTTTCCAAACCTAAAATTATTAATAAATTAATATATTACAATATACAAGTGTCCCTATGCGAATACACGCGAGTTTGCAATTATTTACACCGAGAAAACAATATAATCTTTCACTCGGACGTTTTTTGGTGTTGCTAATCTCAGCACGCATCGTCCTATTGTATAATTACGTCACTGTAAATTAAAAATTTTTTCGTGGTTTTTTTTTCTGCACAAGTGTACAAGTACTGGGGGAAAAAAAAAATTGTCGTTAACCCTATGCCGAACGAACGTATTCAATTGGTAATACTTACCGATATTGATGCGCCACGCGAACGACAACGTGTTGACAAACATATTGTTGACGAGAACGGCGAAAAACGCCACCAGAACGTAAACGCTTGTCATGTCGAAAACCACCAATGAATTGGGATATTTGTGTTGAAAATAATCGACGGCCATGACGAAACTATAAAATTAAAAAAAAAAAAAAACCGATTAAATCGATTAAATTTCATTCGTTAGGCGGATGGAGAAGTTTTGATTTCTGCGATGTTTTGGACGTCTTACACTCTATATAGTCGTTGAAAACACTGTTCTCAAACAATTTTTTTTTTTTTTTGTTAAACCCTTATATGCGTTTTTTTTTTGACAGATATTATTATTATTATCGCCTAATGATAAAAAGTTATTTCTTGCAAAAAATCGATTCGATATCGAGTATTCGGCATTACACTGCAGTGTAATGACCGTTGATCAGCAAGAAAAATATTTGAATTTAAAAAGAAAAAAAAAGTTCTCTGTTTAAAAAGTAACCACGTTTTCTAAAATATATATTTTGCAATTTGTTACTAAATATTCTATAAAAAAAAAAAATAACAAATAGGATAAAATTTTAATTCATTAAAAATAATAATAAATTAAAAATATGTTTATTATATAGCGCAATAGTGCGAAAAAAAAAAAAAAAAAGGAAAATTTTAAAATATCGAATAGAACAAAATTCAGATGGAATTTGTCAGGTTTTCGCGAGACACGCTCTGTGTATTCGTGCTCGTCATTTTCTAGTTTATCATATTTTTCAATTATTTAATCTCTCAAACGGGTTTTTTTTTCGTATAGAAACGACACGCGGTTAGGTCACATTGGTGTGTTGTCCACGTTGCTTATTACGTGCATTCAAAAACGAGGTATATAATATATTATCGAATCCTAACGCAATCATTCAAGACATATTTCAGCAAGCGAATTAACCGCCGAAACGGCTTGTTTTTTTTTTTTTTTTTACATGTTTTTGTATATTTTAAGATATTTAAAAGAGAAAAAAATATATATTTATTTATTTAGCCCGCAACTGTATCTGTGCGTATTTAATGGTTTTTTAGCGGTAAATGTCATTAAAAACGCGCGGAATTTCGGTTTTATTTAAAACAATTTAATACACATAGGTCATTTAAATCGCCATCACGACGTGTAGTTGTAATATTATTTATGCCATATACGTACAGTGTGTCTCACGCAGAAAATCCGGCGAATGCGATACATTTTGTTCTATTCAATATTTTTAAGTTGGTTTTTATTTTTTTTGTGATAATTATTAGAACCTATTACGTTTACTTAATGATAACAAGTTATTTATTGGAAAGAATTTTTTTTTTTTTAACATATCGAGTATTATTGGTGGTATCGTTATGTACTGTAACGCGTTGATTAACAAGAAAAATAATAATTGAATTTAAACAACATTTGAAACATTTTTTTTTTCAAATTAATAACGTAATATGAAACTAATATTAATAATAACGTAATATTAATTTTTAAAACGCTCATTGCGCGGCTCAGAAGTATTATATTAAAAAAAATATATTTTTTAAACGTGGAATAGAATAAAAATCAAATATCATTTGTCTAATCTCCGTATGAGACATCCTATATATATATATTATAAAATATAATATATATATAAAATAGCGTCAAGTATATTAAATATATATATATATATATATTTATATGTTTATGTATGAGAGGCTCACTTCAAGAACAACAAGTCAATGATTCAATACTATAATATTTTCTTGTAAAACCCGTTGGGAATATATTATAATTATACCAATCATTTGCGCGCCTATAATTTACATAAAGTTATGTAACGCGCGCGCGAGTTAAAACTGTATACCGCGGCGGCTATTGTCCTTTTTTTTATCGTTAAAAATTGTAACTCATTATAAAAAGAAATTGTATTTATTTATATAAATATAAAGAAAATGGATTACGTATAAACACGTGGAAAATCACTTAGTTTCGTTGATATTTTAACGCGATTTCAAAGTTCGAAGAATTCGAAATGGTTGTGTATATTAAAAAAGAAGATAATATAATACTAATACTCGGTACACACATAAGTATTTTTGAACTTATAAATGTAAGTCTTATATATGTATATATATATATATATATATTTATATACGAATAATTCGAACGTTTTACTATATATTATAGCTGCATTATAAAACTCGAGTTTTCAACTATTTTAAAATTAAAATAATCACAATATTTCGTTCGTTGATTAATATTTTTATATTATTATTATTATTATTATTATATAATTCGGTGTTTTCTTATTATACGTTTAAGTGTTATATTTATTGATATTATCGTGAATTACAAGAGCTATGTATGTTATTATTTTTTTTTTTAAAAGCAAACGGGAAAAAAGTCGTTTGTACTGGAAAATAGCCTGAAGCAATAGAAAATAAAGCGAGAAAAAACTATTAATAATAAATAACAAAGTAGTAAAAACAAAGAGGAATTTAGAAAATTAAAAACAAAAATCAAAAGGATTTGTAAAAATAAATAATCAAAAAGATAGAAATAAAAAATTATAAGTTAATACTCGTGATAATAAATAAAAACTATATACAAAGAAAATATATATATATATTTATTTTATATATATTTTTTATTTAATAATAATTATTATTATTATTATTGTTGTCGATTTAACCGTTGATAGGCGGATTAAATAAAACATTGCGTAATTTTTCCAAAACAAAACGGGCGTTATATTATTTATCAATAAGCGAAATCGTGTCATGTGGCTCGGGTTTAAGAACCGGAGACGACGTTTAAATGTTTTTACAAATTAATTTACGAAACGTTCTGTAACCCGATTTCAGTTTGCTGCGTATACATATTAAAACGCACCGCGATTGTAGAAATGAGTATTTGAATAACGAATACTATAGACACGTTTTTCATTATTTTCATCGAGCGTACAATAATATATATAATAATTAATATTTATATATATATGTTACGCGGGAACGGAACGGTGTTTTTAACGATTCCGTTTCAAATGTGCTTATTGTCTCGTTCATCGAAATCCTAAAAAAAAAAAGAATCGTTTATCGAATGAATCCACGGATAATCAATCGGTCGCGCACGTTGCGGAGTGCTGCTCGTCGTAACGAAAATTCCTCGCCGCCGCGTAATAGGTGTGTGTGCAGGGGCGGGGACTGGGTGTCGGAGGGCCCGGGGGACAAACAACACCTATATAGGGGCCCGTATTTTTATTTGAGCAAAAAAAAAAAAAAGGTCATCCAAAAGAAATAATAAAGTTGTTGAAGTATACACAACTAAAATAAGGAATATTATACTAAATTAAAAAAAAACTTTGTACTAATAATGGGATGTTTTTAAAATTTGAGGGGCCCAAAATGTATTATTTGTATACTATCTACTTAATTTACTAATTTATACGGGAAGAAATTAATAAATCCCATTATAATATGGAGGCCCGAGGCTCCACTAAATCTAATTTGTGTCGGGTATCGCTCACTAAACCGCCGTTAAATCCGCCACTGACTGGGTGGATATAGATTCTCTTGAATATTATTTTGATTGTACCGTATTACGTTTTGTATTTTTTTTTTAGTAGTTTAAGGAAAAATTGAGGATATCACACGGCCGAGGGCCCGGGGGGGGGGGTGATCGCCTTTCTGGCCAGTCCGTCCCTGTGTGTGTACACGTGTGCGCGCATTTGTTTTTTCTCTTGAAATTCGAAAAGTTTTAAACGCGAATAGTATATAATAAACACATTTCTCTTTCACAGGCCTACCTGTTGTACGGGAACAGGAACCCGGTGCCCGCCAGAATCATGGCCAAATAAATCTTGCCGTAGTAGTCGACCGGAGGCGGACTACTGACGTTGACGCCGCCGCGTTTGTCCGCGTTCTCGCGGTCCATCTCACTGGCGCGTGTTAATTTTTCTCGTATAAATAAATACACAGTGGACGCGTATTTCGCGCGTTCCCTGCCCGGTCCCGTCGGTATACAAGTGCACGCGCGCGCACCACACAATAACGTATATCGCACGACTGCACCACCCCTTCCCCCCCCCCAGCAACTCGGCGGTGTCCCTTATTATAACAATTCCTCAATAATATTATTATCAACGACTGGGTGATAGGGAGCGCTACGGGTGTACCCTTCAAAACCCCGTCGTGCCACCAGCGGTCGCGCGTCTGCGCCGGGGAAAAAACCGTCACCGTCGTTTGACGAACGTTTCGAATACGGCGGCCGGCGGTTCCCTCGGGAACGCGCGCGCGCTCGATCGATAAAAACGCACACGGCGGCGGCGGCGACGATTACTTTTTTTTGTTACGCCGCGCCACGGCGTTGTCGGTTCCGCTCGGGGGGGGGGGGCGGCGCGAGTCGACCTTGAGACGTGAAGGGCCGACGTTCTAATCCGGCGGCGCATGCGCTCACCAACCGCTCAGCTGTTTTCGGTCCGCCGCCGCCGCCCGAGTGATAATAACATCGCTCTTTCACTCGTTCTCTCTCTCACTCGTTCTCGAATCCTTGACGTGCGCGTGCAATAACCAACCACACATCATCGGCCGCCGTCACACAGCATTATCTCTCGGGCGTTCAGTTGTTCGCGTACAGTTGTTTTCTTTTGTTTTTTTCGCACCGTTTTTGCCGTCGTCCGTCGCCCGCCCGTTCGTTCTCTCCTCGTCGTTGCACCGCGTGTGACGTAATCTCGTCCGCTCGAGAAATTTCTTCGGTGTCGTCCACGCGCGTTTGTTCGTCCGTTTCAATCGTATTCGCCGTCCCGTTCGTGTGCGTCGCGCCGAGCGAGTCCGAGGAACAATTCGATCACCGCGAACATGTCGTTGAACACGGCGCACGTTCAAGGCGGCGGTTGCCTGATTCACGCGGGCGAATGGTGAGTCATTTCGCGAAATGCGTAATTGTATTTAAACACTGACGCGGGTTTTTATTGTGTACCAGTCGGCAATCGAATCGAAGTCTTGTAGGAGTTTTTTTTTTTATTAATCGTTCAAAACACTGCTCGGTGATGTAGGAATTTGTTTCGCGGCGCTGGGAGAGCTTGTAGACAACGTTTTTTTTTTTTTTTTTTTTTTTGTATGTCAGTTCTCCAGCGTTAGTGCGTATTTCCGTTGTGCATTTGAATTTTAAGATCGTGTAGAATATACGTATGCCCGCTCGAAACATTAATATTCCCGAATGAAATGAATAGTGGACCGAGCATTTTCCCCGTCCGCCTCGACGATTTACCCTTGGCAATTACTTAACCGGCGAGATCGTTTTCTTTTCACGCGGACTACATAATAATATATATTGTACCAGCTGTCGTCCCCGTACACTTTGTCGCCCTTGTAAAATGCCACTTCTTCAGCTTGTACGATTCGATATAATTTTTCAATTTTATTGTTTTGTCATTGACTGACGTTGTCGTCGACCTCTCGCGTCGCGTCGCACGCCCGCGCTATTATTTCGTTAGCGTTCTTTCTGTTTATTTTTTGCTCGGTCCCTAAGTGTCGTAGCGTGATGTTAAATAACCGCCTACCTCAAGAATCTGGCTATAAAATGCAAAACGATAGATTATTTATCTAATGCAGGTACCGCAATTTAAACGTTTTGGTACTTATTATTTGCATATTTGAAGAGGTTTTTCTAGAGCATATAGTCCTTAGCTCTACAGATTACACAGGTATTGTCTGGTTTTGAGATGTGTATCGCACGATTACTTATATTCGTTATTAGTTATTACGTCAATATTTACAAAACAATATGAAACGAGAAGCGAATATTTATAAGTTCTTCGACATACAAGTTGAATTTTAATTTGTCATTTGTGGGTTAATCGTTCCGAGTGAATAGGTAAAAACAGTAGTAGTAATTGATCGTGTCTTTCATCATCTCTCTTATTACTGAAATAGATAATGTGTGGATTGAATTGTTGTGAAACGCAATTGAATTACTTTCAAATATCAATTAAAATGTCAATGTAATTCTGATAATTTCACAATTACTTTTTCAGTATCATTTTGTTTACTGATTCGGTCACCATTGACTTTCACGGCCAAGATGGTAGAGCGTTTCACGGCTCTAAAGTGGGAAAACTGTTTTTGACCACTCACCGTTTGATTTTTATCAACAAATCTGACAAAGACGCGCTTTTATCGTTTAGCATGCCTTTTGTCACCCTTAAAGACGTAAGTATTTGCACAAATTTTATTATTTTTGGTGTTACGTTTACACCGATCGCATTTGGAATTATCTGTGTGTAAAACGAAATTCAGGTGGAATTGGAGCAACCTAGTTTCGGTTCGAATTACATTAAAGGTAAAGTACGTGCTCAGCCCAACGGAAATTGGGTAGGTGAAGCGAAATTCAAATTGATTTTCAAGAAAGGCGGTGCTATTGATTTTGGACAAGCCATGTTAAGAGCGGCTTCAATGGGTATGTTCATTGCATAATTATACATATAATCCATACAGTTTCTGGTTCCATAGATCAATTTTATAGAATTTTTTTTTCCTGATATTATATTTTTACGAACTTTTGATTTTTTTTTTTCAAACCGTAATGTTTGCCACTGTTCACAGTGAACTAGACTAAATAATATATTATATACATGTATATTGTAAATTAATAAATATTTGTTTGTGCAGCCAATAGCAACTATCCGCAAATGGATAACCCTCCAGCGTACGCTCCACCCGAAGGTCCGTATTATATGGCTGATGTCCCGTACGGTGTACCCCCTCCTGGTTATTATGGATGGATGCCTTCAACTGCGGCTTTTCCAAATGCGCCACCACGTAAGTTTAATCTGTAATTATACAAAGCACAAGACAGTGACTTTTTGATTTCTTTTTTGCTGTCATGGACATTAATACAGTCTATTTTATGTTTAGCTCAATCTGTGTATAGAACAGATATGCCTCCGCCGTATCCAGGTATTATTGGTTTCACAGGTAATCCAGGTTATGCTAGCGCTCCACCGGCAGCAACTGCTCCGCCACCACAAAATTTCAATGGACAAGGTATTAAAAAGTTTTGCAGACATTTAATTATATGAAATACGTAAATTAATACCGTGAAAGAAAACAAAAAAAAACGCATGTTAATGATTGTTTTGAAAAAAATTATGTATAATTTTAATGAAATTAGTAGTGTTATCAGTAGTGATGGGAATAATCGAATGAAATAATCGAATCATTCGATTATTTGAATAATCGAATCATTTCGATTATTTTAAAAATCATTCGAATAATAAAATAATCGAATGAACTTAGATTATTTTAAAAATCATTCGAATAATAAAATAATCGAATAAAATTATTCGAAGGATCAAAATTAGTAGTAAAAATAATCGAATGCTTTTTGAAAATACTCCCACACTATTGACCTTTTATTAGGTGCCATGACAAAAATTTAACTTAAAATACTCTATAGTCAGTACTTATTAAATACTAAAATCAGTCCGTTAAACTTACTCGAATCTAGTAAATGATAAAATGAACAGTTTGATGTTGAATAATATTAAATAATAATAGTCTACTACTCTAGTGTATGGATTTATTTCTATATTACTAATCATTCGATTATTTTGTTTTCGAATACTAATCATTCGATTATTCGATTATTTTTGTTTTCGACTACTAATCATTCGATTATTTTGTTTTCGAATACTAATCATTCGATTATTCGATTATTTTTGTTTTCGACTACTAATCATTCGATTATTAAAATCATTCGATTATTCCCATCACTAGTTATCAGTACAAAAAATTTTTATTTTGTTTTTCAAATATCTTTAAATTAACATTTTTATTTTTATTTCATTATTATATAACATGGTTATACACTTACATAGCAATGAATAATTGCTGTTAGTAAAATAATTTTTATTTATTATTAATTTTACCAAAACAATTGTAGTAAAAGTATTAAAACAAGTTTATGACACGATGCATTTCATATAAATTTAAACTTATATATTTTAAAGTAACAGATACATAATATTTACAGATGCAAAAGCAGCAGAAGCGGCACAAAGTGCATATTTTGATCCTAACAGACCACAAATGGCTTATGTTCCACCACCATCGTATTACGTAAGTTTTTTTTATGATGAGGTATATATTTATATAATTAAATTTATAACATAATTTCAATGGTTATAAATATTTACTATTATTGTGAATGAAGTAAAATATTAAAACTTGTTTGTAATAAAGGAAATTTATTATGTACATTTAAAGTCTAGTTCAAGAGTAAACAAAAAATAGTTTATCGTACAGCCTACAAACATGTGTTGAATTCCATTTAGTCATGAGTAATATTTATTTTGAATTCATAATTAAAAAAATGAATATGAATTTTGTATCATAAAAAATTGTAGGTCAAAAAAGTGTAAATAAAATTTTTTTTGAAAATTAATATTTGTAACATTTTATAATACTTTTTATGTATTTTAATTGTTAATAAATAATGATTTACTTAATATTTTTATAAACAAAATCAAGAGAGCATTATTAAACAGTAATATATCACTAGTTTTGCAAAAAAGCCATCTCAATGCATTAAAACTTTTTTTAACAAACTAATAAAAATACAAAGAAATAATTCTTCTATTTTGTTACCTAGCAGTTGGGTTTTAATATATATATATATATATATATATATATATATATTTCGGCATTAAATGTTCTAAAATCTAAAAAATGATGATTGTGTGTTTCAGGAACTTCCTCCGCCTTACAAGGAAGCTGAAAATAAGAAGAACGATTGAATGAAACAACACGTTTATGTATACATTCCATTGGATTGTTTTGTATAATTTTATTGTTTTTCTTATGTACTATTGAGATATTCGAGCATCTTTGAAAACGCGATTGTGTATTGCATGATTTCAACAGTATATTTATATTAGTCAATATGGGGATAATTACCATCACATTTAATCATAAATATTTAGAAATTGCTCATAAATTGTATTTTTTTTTTCTTTGAAATGAACCTAATAGTATTAATAGGGATGAACACACACAAAAAAGAAAAAAGTGGATGTTGGAAAATATAATACTACGTTTCTTTGCACGTTTCTTAGTTAGGCGCACATCCCATTAGAGTTTAAAAACATACCCATAGTCAATATTTTGTATTTTCCGTATGCTGTGTTCATCTATAATATAACCACTATTGCGAGAGGGAAAAAGAGGAGAGAGGGAGTGATCGAGAGAAATCATCGTACTCCAATTATGTTGTTCTTGTAAATATTTTTGTTCTGTAATAAGTGTTTTTTTTCTGTCTTCAAATTTGAAAATGTTTAACGATTTTGTCTTAGTATATATTTTTTCACACAACATATATATATTTATTGCATTTTATTTATGGGCGATTTCTATTATTATATATATTACATATATAATCTACATGGTTATTTTATTCAAATATTATACTATTTTTATACGCTTATTTTTGTTTCATTTCATTTATTCGTAGGATTAGACGAATAATAATAAATCAATCCATTCATTATAATGTATTCTTCGTAATAAAATTTAATTGAATTTATTATATCGTAAAGTTTTTAATAATATTATTTGATCATTCGATAATTGTTCTGTAAAGTTTTTTTTTTTTAATATGCGATTTTAATGGCACATAAAGTAAAAATTCTGTTTAGAATGATAATCGTACCTTATTATCATATCCACAATGACATAATATTGATTAATGACTACCACTCTTTGGTTAAATTACACGTACAGAAAATCACTATTAATTTGTAAAGTCTTGTGTATGTAGAATGTAAATTCTACAATTTTATTAACAATTATAATTATTATTTTTATTGTATTTTGCTATGAAAAGTTATATTTTTTATATATATATATGTGTGTGCGTATGTATTTGAAGTCGGTCATAATATTACGTAGTATCGACTACTATTGTAGGACCTATGCATACATTTCATAAACAGGGAAGAAGACGTAACGAATAAACACTGACTTGCATTTTGAAATGAAAAATTTAATATTTCGGGATAGGGTGTTGTGGTAATGTGTTGATGAAGAAAAATATTGTTGAAGGGACGAAAATCATCATTGCTTTTTTTTTTTTTTTTTAAATGATCAAAACTGAAGACACCTCGTGTATTTGATAGGTGAGAATTCGGAAGTACGTAGATATAAGCGCCGATGTTAAAATTTTATTCTCTGCGCGTTAAAAACGATCAGAGCTTACTAGAACTATTTACTTATAAATCGTATATACAAATGTACAATTGCGGAAGGAATGTCATTATTCTTAAGAAGTTACGGCCATTATAAAATACAATGGAAATAGTATTTTTGTTATTCTAAAAACGTTAATAAATATCGTCTAGTCACCACCAAATTTGCCTTATATAACATTCGAATTGTCGTTTATCGAATATATTTTTTTTGTAAATGGTACATATAATACAGTGATTGAAGTAGTTCGAAACACGCGCAGAGATTAAATTTCATTATTTCGTTTGTAAGTGTTGCAAAAAGCTTTTTAAAGAAAGTGACGAGTAAAAACAAAAAAAAAAACCGTATTTACTGTTATGTTTTCAAATTTTTTTTTAATTTTTAAAATATAACGATTTTCCAAAGTGGATATTTTGTTGGAGAAAAACGACTGGAAAATATGGAAAACATCTCAATTGTGAAAAAAATTAATATAAAATTGTAAAATGTATTTAACACGTTTTGTATTGATGTGTTTAGACACGAGACGTGTAAAAATATAGTGTGTAGGTATTTGAATTTATTTCTATATAGACTCGCGCAAAAATTTCTACATCGGAATGCGTCCGACTGCGGTGGAAGTGTTTGAAATTTAGTAGTTGGGATATATTATATTCTATTAGGGAAAAAAAATTCCGTGATATTGTGTAATAATATTTTATTTAACAATCAAATCACTTTGCACTTTTATCATATTTTCAAACCGTACGTACATAATAATAATCCGCAAACATCTTATATTATTATTAACGTTGCGAAAGTACGCCCCGAAGACGAAATTCGTGATTTTCCTATAATAGTTATCTATCATGTTTTTCCCACACTAACATGAAAAAAAAAAAAAATTTATTAAAATCGGTTTCGGTATACTATTTCTCATGGTAATATACATAGTAGTAGTAATTTTCGTATAATGTATTGCTTTCAAGAGTTCGCCTCGACGATTCTCCTCTCTCTTTTCACTTCACCCATAAACGAAAGCGTCTACGGGGATCATTCTCGACACCCATCCGTCAAACTGCCTATTTGATAATACTCCCTTGAGAATGTATCCCCCGTGATCCACTCTACTCTATCGTCCGCATTCTGAACTGTATTAAAATTGTTCATTTTATTTTAGAGTACCAAGTGCTTCGGCGTTTAATACCGTTGCGTACGCGGTATACGTACCGTTTGTAAATCGGTATCGATCTAATTATCGTTCGCTAGCCAGCTGCTAAATCTAATTAGTATTAATTTAACGATTGTGTGAAAAAAAAAAAATTTTTTTTTACTTATATTTGGCAAGTGATTTGATTTTAAAAATAACGTCGCGCACAATATTGTCGGCGATTATCCACTTCTGTCGTAGGTATTCGATCGTATTTACAAAAATCGAAAATTTTCAATAATTATTTCAACGGAATAGAAAACAACGCGCGTCCCCTGTTCCGCGCGGAAAACAATTTAATACTGGTGTTTTCGAAACGTGTGAAAAAAAAAGAAATTGACGGAGAACACCCCGTGGGGCGGCGTTTCTCACTTCGTCGAATCCGAACAAACGGACACTAATAACAGTCCGAGTCTCGTGGTAATCGCGCGCGGGGATATTTATTACATCGCACTGGCGGCTGACGGGAAAAGAAACATTCGAGACGAGGCGATCGCTATATAAACACGAGTTTTGTAAAACTAAAAATATAATAAATGTATACGAGAGAACATGACGTTGTTTTCAATTTAGACGTGTTACATTTACCGGTATATAATAATCACCAGTGATGTTCCCATAAAATTTGTTGAGGGTGTACTCTGCATCCAGGAGGACTAACCCCCTCCCCCCCCGAAAAAAATACATCAACTTTCTATTTTTGCCGAATGACTTGAGTTTTTGGGGGGGGGGGGTTACACCCCACCCCTCCTAATCTCGTTCCTGCCTTAAGTACTCAAATCCAAAACACGAACATTTAATATTATACATATATTTTTCTTACGATTCACAGGAGTCGATACAAGGATAGAGGTGATTTCGATAGTATGAAAAATAATAAAATAATAAGTAGTAATTATATTTCTTCTTAAATACAATTATCAAAAAAATTGATTAAATAAATTAGTGAAAAAAATTGTCTGGAACTTATTTTCTTCGTTTGTTTCGTTTTGTTTTTTGCCACGTGGAACTGAGATTGCCGATCGATGGTCTTGCAGCCAAATTTTAACATAATGCCGTGGACTTAAAGCGCAATAAGTTGTGATGTGTGTGCCGGCGGTATAGAGGTTTACAGTGGGAAAATTAATAAATATAAATTCCAATAATAAAATTTTATCATAAAAAATAAAAAATAAACTAAAATTTTCGAGGCCTTTCTTCGGTAATTATGTTTCTTTTTCCGTTGCGTATAACTTGAAATTTGAAAATATACGCAGTATACCCATGATTTTCAAAAAATCATGAGAGTGTACGCAGTATGGCCATGATTTTTCAAAAAAATCATGAGAGTATACGGCGTATATGGAGTATACCCTATGGGAACACCACCACTGATAATCACATCTCATATTTGAAACGGACGCGTGTGTGTTCCTAATATTTTTATAGCGAATTCGTTATACGAATATTACGTTTTACGGAGGGAGGGGAAGAACGTGGGCGATTATTGTTGTACCGATTATATAAAAATTATATAACGCACATCTGTATTTTCGTTCGTCGTACGTATATTTTCGACACGAGCTTAATATATTGAACGTTGTTTGGCCGTGATCCCGGGGAGTGGAGGAGTCCCCCGTATATGTATAAAAAAAAACTTTGCGCGTACGCCGGTAAAACAATATAATGGCCGCGATAACAAATCGCGAAAAGCAAAGAAAAAAAAAGAAAAAACCTCGTACTCGTTTTATAATAAATGTGTGTGTGTGTGTGTGTGTACTAACTCGTATGGAAGCGTTTCCCGGTTTGAAAACTGTTTTTTTTTGTCGTAAAAAAAAATATATATAAATATATACGTATACCGAACTCAAAGCTTACTCGGCGGCGGTTAAGACGGCGTTTTATTATAATTTTTTTTTTTTGTTTCTGTTTATATGTACACTACGTAAAATGTATGTATGTATTATTATTATTATTTTTGTTCGAACGGAAATTTTCTTTTTTTATTTCCGACGTATAAAACAACTTTAACGCGTAAAAACGAAACGGAATGAAAGACCAGAAACAAGAGAAAGAAAAAAAAAAAACCATAACCCACTGGTCGTACTATTTTTCAAACGTCGCGCGCGTGCCTATATATCGTGTCGTCGTACGTAAACCGTTATTATTTATCGTGCGAGGCAACAACGTTTCTCGGATTTTTTTTTTTTTTTGTGGTTTTTCGTCACACGGCGACTCCCACCCCCCCTCATCCGTCGATAATAATAATACGCGATTTTTTACAATTGAAAAAAAGAAAACAATTATTCTATAACACCGTGTGAAATATAAATAAAATAACATATTAATTAAAATTTTTATCGTATAACGCGCGCGATACAATTATCGCGTAACAATAACTTTATTCTCCGATTCCGTCGTCTTCTTTCTTCGATTTCGGCCGACTGTGGACCGCGTGAAATAACCTGCGCGATTTTATCTCTCTATTTTCTCTTCTTTTCCACTGCTCTTTCATTCTTTCTCTCCGCGTTGTTGTTTCCTTCTTTCTTCTGTCCATTTTGCTTCCGTCTTCTTCTTTTTGCCTTCTCTCGAAAACCCTCTGATCTTTTCTCCATCCATTTCTTCCGTGTCTTTTCCGACCTCCTTGATCCACGTCGTCTGTGTCTTGGGGTTTCCGTCAAAGTAGTTGAATATTCATTTCGTCAGTCTTCCTTCATTCATTCTTTCAACGTGTCCGTAGAAAGTCACTCCGATTAATATATATATATATATAAAGATTTTTTTTTCTTTCATTGAATTAAAATATCCGTACTTGAAAATATAATAAACGTCAATTTTATTAAGTCCGGTTTTTAAATTTGTTTAAATGTGCGGTCATCATAATTCGTATGGGTGCTACGCTACTTCTGTACAGTTGTTACTCTTTAATCGATTCCTTTTTTAATATTTTTCACGCTCGGTATAATTTTATTCGAAATCACGTATAATAATTATTAATATTTTCCTTTTCTTTTTTCCTCGGCTTGTTGTCAGCCCGCGTTGTCAAGGGCCATCGCGAAACATTTCTATTTCCCTCTGCAGTCATATGAATCATTAAATGTCGAGAATTTTATACTTTTGATGTCTTCGGCTATAACATCCGTCCGTCGGGTCCTGCAGGGTCTTCCCAATTGTCGTTTTTTTTTGGTTATTTATTTTTTTTTAAATTTAAATCTTCTTTTATTATTCGTCCATCCGCTCTCCAAACACGTCCAAACCGTTCCAGCCGTTTGCTTTTTATATGTACGATAAAAAAATGTTTGGCCCGTTATAGGTACAAACTCCCCCGTATAGTTTTCGATTTTTCCCTTCTCTCGTATGCTTGCGATTCTGAAACTATAGTCATCTTCTGTTATATTATGGTCTACGTTTAATTAATAAAATAATTTATATTCATAGATCAAATATCATTAATGTTGTTTTCGATTTGTTTAGAACACGGGGGAAAAAAACAATTTTTAATATTTCACACTCGTATTATATTATATATATATATATACACGAGAGTAAATCCGACAAATTTTCGAACCGCGTTGTTTTATTCTTGTTCAATGTTATGACGGTGCGAACTAATATTGTATAAAATTATATTAGTTATTATTTGATAAACTTTACGTGATTTTGTTTTTATCAAATCCAATCGTTTGAGTTTGTTATTTTCTACGGGGGAGTTTTTTTTTAACATCGACAAATTATCGAATAAAAATATTGAATTCTTAACATTCAATAATTTTTATCGCTGGAGTCGTATATTTTCGTAACTCGTAATTACACGATTACATAATATTAAATGGATATATTATTACATATATTTATAGTAATATATCCATCATAATATTTGTATAATTATTTGTTATTTATCGTATACGAGTATATGTGACCGAACGTACAGACCACGCACTGATTGACTGTAATATATTTGTCATAAAATTTAAATTAAGATGATTCAAATTTGATTAAACATTAATTTCGATGTTAAAATATTAAATTATTTAGATATAAAATAATTGATTATCTCATATTGTACGTCTTTAATATTATATATAATATTTTATTTTACTTCTCTAATTTTTATGCTAATTTTGAAACATCGTGCATTTTGACTATCGCGATATTATTTGCTCACAAAGTACTTTTTATATAATGTCAAATTTCACTTTTTCTCCCTCATTTGCAGACATGATAAATAAGACCGCATTAATACATAGTTTTTTCTTTTTTTTTTTATGGAAAGCAATTTATTTTCTCGTAGATGAAAAGTTTTACACTGTTCGTTACATAGTATATATTTATTTATTTTTTTGTTGTTGTTGATGCGATCAAAAAGTATTTGAAATAAAGTATCAACTATATACAGAATAGCAACCGCACATCGTTCGAACAAAGTTTCAGCGAAATTGCCACTTACGCTATACCATTATAAGAACGTAACGAAAAAACTACTTAATATAACATTTTTAATACCAATACGCATTCTCATATTTGACTGTAGAGTCTAAAATAATTGCAATATTTATAATTATTATACAATGTACGTTAATTGAATATTATATTATATGCTATTGAGTTTTATGTCGTTATTTAAGTTGTTTCGATAGAATTTGAAATAAAAACGTGATTTTTTTTTTTTTTTCATATAATTTGTCAGCACAGAATAATGTTGAGAATATTATTTAAAATAAATTAAACTCGTACGAGCGAATTGTTATTACCTGCCATCGATTCGCTATAAAATAAACTTTTTACATTTTTAGTACAAACGCGTTATAAAAAAAATTCCGCTTCATTACCCAAACCCCAAATTAATCTCAATATTCAGTAGAAATTTTCAACATTTTAAATTTTGTTTTTATCCGAATCGACATATTTGCAGATTATTTTGCGCGTACATCATAATTTTTCGTACAGGTTGTAAACGTTTTATTTTAAAGACAAAAAAAGTAAATATATATATATATAAATAAAAGTTTGCGACGATACGAAAACGTGACTCGATTTCTTTGCAGGGAATAGAAATATTAGCTAAATACGAATTAGTCGTTTTATTATTTTCGAAAAAAAAAAAAAACGTTTAATCGAACATTAGTTTTTAGAAATATTTCAAAACTAAAACTCTCGTTCGATTAATTAATTGCTGGTAATACGTGCAAATAAAGTTTTCTACTATAAACTTTCGTCGATTTTCTCTGTTCGTCGAAAACGAATTATTAATCTATATATTATGTATATTTATTAATACATATATGTTATACCATTTCCGTTTGTCGGTATTTCATACATTTTGATTAAACTTCGAATGTGCTGACGGCGAGTATAATTATTTTATGCCTATATACAGACGCTAAACAGAATGAAATCGATTTTCCACGCGATACACGTGGTCGACATTTTCAAGGAAAAAATTGCCGTCTAACGTTTAAGAAAAAAAACGTTACACGTTTCATCGTTCGAATTACTTTTAGTGTGCATTATTATTATTATTATTATTATTATTATTATTATTATTATTATTATTATTATTATTATTATTATAATTATTATTATTATTATTATTATTATTATTATTATTATTATTATTATTATTATTATTATTATTATTATTATCGTTAAAATTTGAAATGAATAAAATTCGTGTCTTATTTAATATTTTTCAAACGAATTATTTCCTCCCAATATTATACGTTGGCCCGACAGAGAAAATAATGATATTTCCGATATTTTGATTCATATTTGTACAATTACTTACGATTTAATATTTCGTAAAATAATATTTATTAAACGTATACTTTTTTCGCCTCCTCTTATTGTATACCTACAATAGAAAGTAAAAATAATTTTTGAAATATCCTTTTTTTTTTTTTCAAAACAATATATAATATGGTAACGGTATTGTTGGTTTTATTTTTTAATTAAAGTAAAAAAAAATACTTGGTTTTTTCTGTCGTTTCATAAATAGGTATTGCAAAGCCAGATCATATACCTATGTTGTGTCTATAATAATAGTCTACTGTTTTTCATAAGAAAATAAATAAAATAGAATTTCGGCAGATGACATAAACGTCTCCGTTTGAATTGTCCCGGGAATAACGTGTGGTGAGATACACCGCGTTCAATGAATAATGTTTTCATTTCGAAAGAACAATCGAACAATATTTCTTTCAGCACGTGCGACGAACAGGGACAATAAATCGTAAAATTAACCCTGTATTATAGTCATACACGGACACTTGATTATATATTTATTTCACGTTTAATATATCGGAAATATAATATTATAGTAAACTCTATTGGAAACGCAAAAAAAAAAAAAAAAAAAAAAAATAATAATTTGTTAAATTGAAATTTAAATCTACGTGTTTGGCGTGTCCATTAAAATAATAATTGCGTTTAATTCGTGTAGATTAAACGCAGTGCGATAATGTCATCGTATACGATAAGTCCTATAATATAAGTTTCTATATATTCGCTATTTTCAAGTAAATCGTATTGTGTGATAAATGTGTAAGAAGAGCGATCAAAATTTAGTTTCTTCGTAACTCGCCGTTCGTAATTATTATTATTATTATTGTATTGAAATTCACGCGGGGGTTTTTTTTTTTTGTTTTGTATTTTTTTCACTTTTAAGTTCGGTATGAAAAGCGATTGAAATGGTCTAATCGAAAAATTCAAAACGGTAGTTTTTAAGCAAAAAAAAAAATTTTTTGTGAAAAACAGCGTGCGAGTGGAATATCTACCAGCATATATGATATACTGCAGCAGTCCGTATACGATTTATGATATAATAAATGAAGTTCCTTTTGAGAGGGGGGGGAATAAAACGTATTTTTTTTCCTGTTCAATATTCAGTGAACGAAAGATGAATGAAAAATTTTTTTTTTTTTTTTTTTTGTAATCCGTGCTCGTGGTCATTTTCAACATAAATTTTCCAAACGGACAAAATATTGTCGTACGGCACCACGAATTGCTGCTGCTGCTGCTGGCTTTTAGTAGTGCGTATACGAAGTACGTAGGATTAATATTATATTTACGATGACGTTAAATAACGCGGACCGAATCGCGCAAAGACATGCGCGGATACGATAATTAATGTAAGATATACAAGTATACGCGATTCGAAAACGCGCAAAGGATTTTGTACGCGACGTCGTTGTCGTGTTTGCGCGCAGGGACGACAGCGGGACAAAGGTATCGTTGCGATATACCAGCCGGCTTGGATTTAAGTTCTTACGCAGTCTTCGCGAATACTTAACCCGGGAACGCGTACTTATAATATATAAAATGAGAATGGATCGTTGGACCGTCTCTCTCTCTCTCTCTCTCTCTTAGTTATCACACAGACGATGCGCGGCGGTGTATCGTTTCGCGAATATCGTTAATATTTATTCCATACGTCGAGAAACCGTTCACATTTCCGATCGAGATTTTATTATTATTATTATTATTAGAAAAAAATCAAAAAAATTTATTATCTAATAATTGTCATAAGTTCGGCGTTTATTATTCATATTGTCCTATCCGAAACTTTTACAAATATATATACACTCGGCGTCAAAAAAATCGCACCTTTTGCAAATCTGTTTTCAAAATACTCGTAATTTTAACTACACTCAATCAAATGTTAAGGTTTTGTTATGCTATAATATATGAAAGATGATATATGAGACAGTGTGATGTTGCACGGCAACTAAACCTGAGCCGTTTTGCCGTTCAATGAGTTTTCCAACGGTTTCAAGATACTGATGGGTTCACCCGAAGGTGTGGATCAGGCCGACCACGCTCCACAACAGAAAGAGACGATCGCTTTATTGTCTCGACGTCTTTACGCAATCGATTTTTGAATGCTGTAGAACTGCAACAGCAACTCCATGCAGCTCGCAGAACTACAATAAGCATCTTTATGGTTAGGAGAAGGATACGAGAACAGAAAATTGTGCCTCGTAAACCTGCTACCAGCCTAAAACTCACTGCACAGCACTGCAAATCATCTTTCATATATTATAGCATAAAAAAACCTTAACATTTGATTAAGTGTAGTTAAAATTATTTTGAAAACAAATTTGCAAAAGGTGCGATTTTTTTGATGCCGAGTGTATATATATATATATATATATATATATATATATATATATATACATATACGTATTTACTTGGTCTCCCACGGTTGAATACCGTACAATAAACGCCGCTGAGAAATGATTTACAATTATTTCGGTCATTCTGTTATGAACATTTTAACTCGTTTTCGTCGCTCGAAATTTAAATTAACACTTAGATGTGAATATTTCGTTGGCTGAGGGGGATCGGCTCCTCCCTTTAACATCACGTATTACGCACGCGTAGAAGAATGATCATCAGAATGGCACACGTTGTGATAATAAGAATGCGTTATTTTTGCAAACATCTTTTTTTTTTTTGTACATTTATTCCTACCGAGAACGGTGAGCACCGCCGGACAAAGTAAATAGCAATGCGATACTACGAGGGCTTTGCGTTAGAAAATAATAATAATAATAATATATTTTTATTTATATACACTACGACTGTAGAGTTAAGTAAAAATAAAAAGGCTCGATGAATTCGGAATCCCATTAATCCTTCGTGTGATTCGAAAACGGGATTAGGAGAGTATATATTTATATGTAATACAATGCAAATGTTTATTTTTCAACGATTTCCACACGATCAACTTTTATTTTTAAAGATTTTTCACCATTTTTCACACGAGTGAATTTTTTTTTCCGGTAAAAATGTTTACAAAAATTACGTATCTCTATAGAAACACAAAACATATATCTATGACGACGAATTATATGTGTACGGACATTTTTACGAAATAGACAGTTAATCGAATAATAATAATAATAATAATAATAATAATAATAATAATAAAATAAATCGGATGTAATTCAAAATCGATTGAATGTGTAAAAGCAATGAAAACGAAAATTTCGATGAAACGTTAAAAAAAAAACAAACCGTTATATTATATTGTATTATTTATAAAAGAAAATGAAATCCATTTTCTTCACGCTTATACTTCGCTAAATAGTTAACAGAAATAATGGTATCTTATTAATCCTATAAAGTACAAATAGAAGAGATGTTATTGCGGAAAAATTTAATCAATAGTAGGACCTTAGGGGGTTTTTAGACTTTATTGGGAAAACGATGGTAATGTTGGAAAGACGTAGATATTCAAAGCTTAGATGTGTAAATAAATAAGTGTATTAATTTTAAAGAATTAATAAAAAAAAAACAACGTGTTCATATCGTTTGAAAATTCGAAAACCCTCGCACAACAGTAACATATTGTAATAGAAAAGAGCTGGATTGTGTTTTTCTCAATCGTATGATAGTCTTAAGGATATTCCTGTGAAAAATTGTACCGAAGAACGGTCATTTTCCTTCTTAAACTACTATGTGTATCCACTGTGTCAGAGGAATGATTAAATGTCTTAGCGTTATTAACGATTGAAAATAAATTATTAAATATCATTTATTTAGATGTAATGAGATTTTTTTTTGAACGGTCTGTCCGAGTGTTTTGCTTTTACAATGATCAATATTCGTCACCGTCGTAGCGTATCGTCTATTGCGTGTGTGATTGATATACGAATAATATAATCTCATACTCTCACGTGTTTATTTGTTTAAAGGTGTGTATGTGTGTGTGTGTGTGTTACGTTTGATTGATTCGAGACGATTGTGTGGTGAAAAAAAAGAAGATATCTTTACGCAGCTCGTTCCGGACGTTTTTGTTTTTATATTGAATTCGCGTCTAATAAAATACAATTTTTGTTTTTCGATCGAACATTAACGTTCGTGCGCATCCGATTATTTTAAAATTGTCCGAGCGCGGGAAAAAATAAAAATGTATCACGCGCATTATGTATCATCCTCATCAAAAACACCGTTTTTGTTTGGATTTTCATCAAATTATCATTGTACGTTTTTTTTCCCCGCTTGAGCTTTTAAGCGACCATAAACGACCGGAGTGTAAAAAATTAACGAATAAAAAAAAATACAGTTCAAATTTCCGAACAAATGGAGTTTAATCCAACTGGTTTTACACATAGAAACGCTACGAGACCATAGTCGGTCCAATAAATCTCATGAGTATTATCTATATTATGGAATGTGGTACAGAAATATTAACATTCCTGTTACACTCCGCCACCATCGATTTAGTTTCTCTGAACTATGCATGGCTCAAATTGTACAATTAACCAGACTTCGATTTGAACACAACCATCACCTCTCTGCTCATGCGCATCATGTCTTCTTTCGTTCATCAACTCTCCTATGTGCAGGTGTACATATTATATACTCTCGAAAATGTGATCTTACTCATTTGTTGTTCTCTTTATGGACCACTTGTTTGTTACACAAAGAGAGGTCCTTTTTAAGACCCCTTAAGGAAACGCATGATTCTGTCGATAATGTTATTACTATTTTATGTACTCCTATCAGATTATAGTTGTTGATCTAATAATACCTAATTTTATTGTTGTTTCTACTTGTTTTTTTTTAATGTAATACGTGTTCAGTTCAAATGAGATGTAAACATTAATTGTTTTCATATTTTTGTTATAGTTTATAGTTGTTAAATTATAATGTGAAAACCAAAACTTCTAATAAAAAAAAAAAAAACTCAACTGATACGGTTTTGAATTTTCACTTTTTATTGTTCGACGTTGAAATTGATAGTGCAGTTATTAAGAAATTGACCTAAGGTCGGACCTACTTTGGAAGTTATTGACAAAAAAACTACTTAAAGCAGCATTTTTAAAAGAAAGTTTATCTTTAAAAAAAAAAGATACTTATATAATATAAATTTATAATTTAATCTATTTTTCGTAATTGTAAATACATATTATTTTCTTAATAAATTCATTAAATTACGACAAATTTATTTGCGAAAAAAAAAATGGCAAATGAAAGTTTTGAATGTCAATTGATTGATTTTACTGATAATATGAAAAATAATCTATACATATAAAATAATTGTTTTCTGATCGTCAACACGGTAAAGTGGCGAATTTTAAAATGAAAATAAAATTAAGTAAATAGCGTGTCAAGTGGATAGACGTCGTGATTCTGTCCCGATTTAATTTTAAATAATTCAATATTTACCGAACTCGCTGTGGAATTTAAGTGTAAAACAAAAATTAATTTTGTCGAAAACACGTATACAACGGTGAATAAAGCCAGTAGATGAAGACGTATAAAAGTTAAATTTCTATTATTAGTATAAAATTATTATTTGTTATTAAAAAATAATAATATAAAAATAAAAACTGCTTATAAAAAAAAAAAAAAAAAGGTTTTACGGAACATATGAAATATGCGTATTATATTTAAAATATTTTTATATTTATAAAAAAAAAAATAATAATTTATCGGTTGTCATTCGAATAAGGAAAATAAAAAGTCTACACTCGTTTGACATATAAGAAGTAAGAATATAATTTCAAAAATGATCTACAAATGATTAATCGCTGTACAAAAACACAGAAATCAAATTTGTTTAAAATCTTGGCATATAATCGCTGATGCGTAACAAAAAAAAAAAAAATCAACACGTAAAATTTAAATTTATTGACGTAATTTTATATGATACATAAATTTAAAAAAAAAAAATTCGTTTATGATTTCGATTTTAAATTACTTATTATATTCGAATATTAATGACGGTATTACTTACTGTGATAAAACATTTTAATTTTAAGAGCAATTTAGTCGAGTGGAAACACTTTTCTGGCATTGGACCTCGTCGTATTCGAGAAACAATTGTAACAGTGTTTTATACCATTAACCGCGAATTGATTTTGTCCGTTTTGTTTTTATACGAAAACACGGAATATCAATTAATACGAATAAATAAAAGTTTTAACGAAAATGTTGCAACATTTATAAAAGTAAACGATAAACAACAAATGTATAATTGAAAATTGTATATAGGTACGTTGTTATTATTCAAAAGTATTTTCCTTAATGGTTGAACGCCTGTACGGGATTGTCTTAATATAAAGTCACCAAATAAAATTATCTGGAAGGGGGAAATATTAGCGAAATTTAGAATGTGTTTATCGATTGATTTTACGTATTTTAACGAATAACTACTTACCTGACCGTATTTACGTAGCGATTTTTTTTAAATGAAAATGGTTATTTTATCGAGAAAAAAAATTTTTACTACCCAAGTCGACACGCGTTAGCAAATTTTCAAATCGGTCTCGTACCTCTAAAAGAGCTGAAAACACTGATTCGAAATAGTTTAAAAAAATCGCTATGGATATGTGTCGTAAATTGTAGGAATAGATGTCACGGTGGACATTATTGCAGGTAACCGATTGCAAGTATGGATATTTGAATTCAAAGGAATCTTTTGTTAGGCTAATTATATAACTGTCTCACGCGAAGGATATATATTATATGAATTTATGTTCTAAAATAATGAAACACATTTTTTTATATATATATGTATTAAACACATATTTCGTTTATTAAAGACATTTCAACGTAAACGGTGCAGTATTGACTTTGCTTTGGTCAGAATAATTTTCTTTCGAGTTTTCTTTATAGCCGATTTCAATTGTTTTACCGAACCTTTAGAAGAAGAAAAACAAAGTTATTTTCACGGATATTTAGAAACGGTGCGATTAAATGAAATTAAGTACTCACCGGGACGTCTGATCATTTTATAAAATCGAGAGTTGCCTGTCAGAAAGGCGTTTTCTATTATTTTCTCGTAGTGTTCGATTTTGGACCGTATAATTTTGTCGTTGTGGCAAACATTTCTCTAACGTTTGCGGGTTTTCGAAGCGGTCGCCACGTTTTCGCAGGGAAAATAGTCTCTTTAAAAAAAAATTAGCGAAATATTACGTTAAAATTATTTTAAGGATTAAATAAATTCGCGTAAGTACTCGTCTGAATACTTGAACGGCTGTTTCCACGGGCAAGTTCGATATTATATCAAAACGAGACGTACTCTTACGGAACCAAGTACTTTGGAATGAATTTGGAAAAACATCCGTTGCAATAACTAATAATATTACGTGTTATAACGTCGTTGTTCGTGTGTGTAGCGATTGCGATGTTCTAACACTGGTCTAACACGGAATGAGTGCTCCGGCGGTGGACGCGCCTCTTATAATATAGGCAACGACCGACGATAACCTGTTGCGCAGCGATACGGACAGCTGATAGACAAAGACGGTTTCTTTCGCTAATATTGAAACGATTTATTAAAATTGTCAAAAACAGAATTTTTCTTTTTATACAATTAGCGTAAATAACGTAATTTGGGAATGTGTGGTCTGACTCGCTATTGACGGTTTCCGTCAAAATTGAATTTTCTTTCTTTTTTTCTAATCATTAATGTGTGTATATTTCCCACGGTTTCGACACGTTTATGTAATACCCAACTTAACCTGGCCGAAATCGGTCGGTGTTATGGAATACGCATTTGTATGTAGTACAATAGCGTTTCGGTAAGAATACTGTTGTGATATTTTTAAAAAAAATTTAAAATTCGTCGCCATCCGCTCGTATACGAACCGAACAAAATTAAAAGCGGCATCATTTGACGTGTCGTTTATACTTTGGCCTCCTGGTTGGAGACCGAACGCGATCAAAGTTAAAAACAAATTATTTTTCGTCGCGTACGATGAAAACACTGGAGGTTGATCAGAAATGTGCGACGGTTATTGACCAGAAATTCGTCTTGTTCCATATATATATATAATCGAGTCAAATAAATATATATATATACATATATATTTATATTAAATCGATTGGAAGTCGAAGAAAAAAAAAAGTGATCGATTGTATGAATTGTATTGTGTTGAGGAAACCTCGAGGACAAGTATGAAAAAAATGTACCGATGTACGTGTAATACGCGTTCAATCGAGTTCGAAAAGAAAAAAAATACGTATACATTTTGCTTTTAAATTTTTAAATTGTCGATCTTAATTTATAATTTACAGCTGAGAGAGGAGTTTTTACGTTGATAAATTCCTCTGGCTTCTCAGAGTTACCACCATTATCGTATATTTATGATGTATATATATATATATAAATCTGTTGATTTTAACCGCACATTTTAAATTAGCACAGTTAATTATAGTTTTTATCACAAAATGTCGAATAGGTTCGGGAACAACACCATTTCAATTAGTTACTGAACGCCGTTTCACATAGTTTACATTTTTTTTTGGCCTTAATTTGTGTTTGGACACTTGTGTCTCTGATATGAATTCCCGTGGTCCGTATATATACGCGATATCGTTTACGATATTATCTTACTTAAAAGTCTTAACAAATTATTTGATTTCTTCGCTTTTATTTACCGGTTTTAATAATTTTATCGAGTTTACACTGTGATTTGTTCCTAATACACATATCCTCCTCTATAATATAGAGGAGATATTTTTCATAATTGTGTAATTCATACAGTGATTCATGTCACTCGGATCGCGTCATATGCGATAATATCCGTGATACAGTTCTCAGTCTATTCGTACGGAAAATTCTCTTCAAACGCGCAGCCTTAATTCTGAAAAGTATATTTATAATACGAGCTATACATCAGTATGTGTATCGAAAAGGCATTTTTTGAAAAATAAATTCGTTTTTGTCACGGCACGAGTACGTTTTTTTTTTTTTTGAAGAATACCTTTGATACGATTCGAATAAATCAGAATACACAATCTAAACGAATCTAAATTTTTCGAAAAAAAAAGCCGTACAAAAAAAGGGGCGCCCGTTGAAGACCCTCGGAAACTTTGGCTTTTGATAATGTCGACGGCAATTCTTTTTCTTTTTCTGGCGTCATTCGACTTTTTATTTATTTTTTTTCGATCTAACCCCGCGTCATTATAAAAAAACGTCGTTTCCTGCAAGCGTGTTTTGAATGATTGGTTTACGCGTTCGATTTTGTTTCCTCTAGAGTGTCGGCATCGCGGTACGTTTTTATTTATACGCGGCGAGCGAATAAAAAACACACACACACGTCGTTTAAAACGATACCCTCCAAATGCAGACCACTATAAAAACGTTATACTATTATATCGTTTATACAACATAATATTAAATGTGTACATATTTACGGGCTAAAGTGTATACTCGTGGCGCCTCGACGGTCTATGGTAAATAGTTAAATTTATCAAAGCACACTCATCCTCGACTATAATATCGTATAAGATCGTTATATATATTATGATTAATCGTAAACGCGCGCTCATACACACACACACACACGTGCTCTTATAATATTCAGTAGCGACACACGACGAATGGGAAGTGAGATTAAGTTCGAACAAGCATTTGGAAAACTCAGTGTTGTATTTTAATAAAACCGTCTTCGTAAAACCGTAATATAAGTAGTGCGGTTTTAAAACCGGAAAATATTATTAACGACTACGCGCTATATTAGCAGCGGACGAGCGCAATATTGTTACAGAGGTGTATTCGATAACCATAAAACGTACAGCGGGAATTGATTTCTCTTTATTTTTTTCTTCTTCTTCGTCTAAGAAAACCGCGATATGGACCAATGTATTTCGGTACAGAGTTCGAAATTCGTCATGTAATATTTAACCTCTAAAACGTGTTTCTCAAAACGATAATAAAAACGCCACACACAAAAGGCCACGTAAATATTCTTCTTTTTATCGACGCGCACAGTGGAACACGCTGGGATCGCTAACAATACGCGTAGCTAATATAACGAGAAAATGAGTTTACAAATTTACTTTTTTTCAAAAATTCACGTTTAATCGTTCGTTTTCATTAAGGGAGAATTTCTGATTTATCCGTATGCCGGAAACTTAAAAAAACTTTCTTACACCACGGATACGGCGTGATTATTTTGTTCTCTCGGCATTGTATATATTAAAAAATTATTAAGAAAAAAAAAACCACGGAGAAAAGAAAATGTTTAAATTCGATTTGTCGATATAGAAAATCTCTATAGAAGACTTTGACGGTATTAAATAACGAAAAAAAAATTATTACCAAAAACCGTAGCCGTTTCCTTCCGTGAAAGACGAAGACGAATCGAAGGATAGACAGACGCGCATGCAGGAGAAGCAAAAATACATTCACGTCCGATTATTTGGGCGAACAATAAATAAAAAAAAAAAAAAAAAAAAAAAAAAAACGCGTGTAATATACACTTTAATAACACGTTAAATTCTTTAATAAAATATAAAATTATAATATATTTTTTTGATAACATTACTGAGATAATATTGTCTCGTAATCGCTCGCCATTAACATAATGCGTACTCAACGATGAAAGGATATGTCGCGAATTTTATTTGAAGAAAAATAAAAAAAGTCGCGGGGACAGCGGAACACTCTCTCGTAACCACGACATAAAAACGTATATTTTTCTATATCAGAAAAAGAGTAAATACGCTCTCCGATAAATACGGTTAAAAAGTTGCGACGCGTCCCGTTCGGATGAGCGTCGTGTAAACGCTCCGCACGCGGGATTTGTCGAACGATTAGTCGAAACAACAAATGTCGAAATAATAAAAGATAATAAAATGAAAAAAAAGAAAAAAATGCTTTGGCACGAACACTTCCGTCTGACGAACATGGGCGATCCTCGTCACGGAAAGAAAACATTCTTCTTCCACACAATATGAATTTATTTCAATAAAAAAAAAAAAATGAACAATAATGAGAGTAAAACAGAACCGGTGTATTCATTCGCGGTTTACAGTCGGTACGAATTGTAAAGATTTTACAATAACGAATAATATCGTTGGCCGCCGGCAGCGTTCGAAGGCTTCTCACACGATTAAAATGGTATGTCGTCAACTACCAGTTGATAGCGACGAGGCCATTATTAATTCGGCCGTTACGAGGCGTAGAAAATGAAACGCTTTTGCGTCGTACTAAAATAAAATAAAAAAAAAAAAAAACCGCTAAGGCGTCTCCAGAAACGCTTTAAAAAAAAAAAAACGTAAAAAATATGAAATTAAAAAAAAAACCCGCGCGCTTTAGTTGTATTTTATGTATTTTTTTTTTTTTTTTTTACACACGAGTTATGTACAAACACTCCGTTTTGCGCGGGCACTTAGGCGGCTTACCTATTATAAAAACGCGCCTATAAAAATTACGTCGGTAAATTCGCGAAAAGTGAATTAAAACTCATTGAAAACGTTCACCGAAAACGCGAAATTCTAATATTGTCCAAGCGACATAATATATTATGGTCTCGATAATTACTTTAAGAGAAACCGCGGAATCGAACATGTAGTTATTAAAATATATAAATATATATATATAACTAGTAGTATACGAAATAGTTTATATGATTCGAACATTTCACGAATGCGATTCGTTGTAGAAAATTCTCGAATTCCATCCGGAATTAATTAATTAATTTTTTGCTCGCATTATGGCGTACGGTGTGCAAACGAAACGTTTTATATTCCAATAATATTATATCAATAACGTTTAATGAGACACGACGATTCACTGTTTATTATGTAGCGAACTCGTTTTCGGACGGTTCTTGATAACCGCATAAATGGTCTCTTGCACAACGGCGTTGGTCAATTTGATATACGTGTACGTGGAGTTTGACGGATGAAATGAAATTCAGTTTATTCCAAATACGTAATTCGCGATGTCATTCAACGAAAAACCGAATATATGAAATGGTTTTCTTTACGCGGTTTTTAACGGACAACCGGAATTCTATTAAATATTTACGTTTTCCACTCGGTTTTTTTTCTAATAAAGTGTCTTCGAACGGATCGATTGGTGTTCATCATCTCTTATCGGTAACTCGTCCCTGCTATATAGTATTTTCGAGAAAATCGTGTTAAAAAGAAAAATTCGCTATAACGAACAATAAACGACCCCGCGATTGAATCTCCCGCAGTCGGCGGAGGAGGCCAGTGAATTTTAACAATCCCTGCGGTAAAATTCTCCTATATAAAAATGCACGAATTCCGGCGGGATAAAGTGTGCGAACGATTTAAATTTCTCCTACAAAAAAAAAAAAAAAAGAAAAAAAAAAGAAAGAAAACTTGTTGAAATTTCGAGTTTACGACACGGAGGAGTTGGTCAACGCAGATTAACCTTATAGGCGTAACGAAGCACATTTCAGTTAAACGGATTTTCGCCAATACGCAATATCGCAAATTATGCTATATTGTACTTTTTCTAAAAAAAAAAAAAAAAAAAACTCAGTTATTGTTGAAATACGCTATAAGCCTTGAAATCGCCGCACGACGGACGGAGTTTTATTTGGATTTTTTTTGTCACTTAAAGTCTTTGCAGAGCCTTTAGTCAAAATAAGGATTTGGCGGCGATACATTTTTCATTTAGAAAGGAAAAAAAAACAAGAGAGAAAAACGGTTTTACGCGCAATATTAATAATGTACACTCGTATACGTCGTGCCGTTATATGTAGAAATTGCAGATTTCTGACTTGTTTTAATTAATTCATTTAGAAATTCGAAAAAAACACTTTTTTTTTTACCGCGATCAAATTCTCATCTACGTTATAAATTATATTTACAAAAAAAAAAAATCAATATTTATATAGTTTTACGTTTTTCGCGTTTAATTGTCATCGTATTGATTACGCAGTTGATTTTTATTAAGATATTGCGCGGTATACTTTCGAAAAGGAAACTGGTCGATTTAGAAAAAAACACTCGTAAAACAGTATTTTATGTATGACCTATTTTACTAATATCGGAAGGTCGTAATTTCGGATTTTCAACGTGGAAAAAAAAACGAATAATGTTTACACACACATTTATATTACGTCCAAGTGGCGGACTTGAGACCCCGAAGACTCAGGTGGATTAGTTTCCAGGAGGCCATAAATTAACGTACCTAATTAACACAAACGAGCGACTTGATGTTACAATTTTTAATTTTTAAATAAAATAAATAACGCGATAATTTATAACAAAATGAACAAAAAAAAAAACAACGTTTACCACCTAATTTAGTTAAACGTAATGGAATAAAACGAATTACCTACTTGGCAATATTACAATATTTTAAACAATATTTTAATACGAACAAAACGAAAAACTATTTCGAAAATAAGTTTAATGTTTTTAATCTCTGTAAAAATCCAAATTATTATTAAAAAAAAAAAAAATTAATAATTTCCTCAAGCGCCATCGAAAATGATCGTCCGATCGAGTTGGCTAAATAATAAGGGATATTCAAGGATTCTTTCAACACTTCTGTTACGACATCATTCAATCATTCTTCTCCAGTACCGGATTTCGATTTCACTCGAAAGCAATCATACAAGTGTACACAACTGATTCGTAACCGACGCATCCCGAAAAGAATCGACCTACCAACGGATACTTTGTCGAGTCATCGGGCGTCATAAATTACGAAATCATATTATATACTCACTGCGACGTATAGCAGTTAAGTCGGTTTCGAAAATATCAACCACGTTTTCCGCGTTTTTTTCACCGCTCGCGTCTTGTGCTTGTATTGCTGTTATTCCACGTGAATTCATCACAGCGTACGCGATGATGAAGTCTTCATTGGCGTGCAGCTGCTTAAGAGTTAAGTCTTGACTCTTAATAACTTTTTAATAACTAAAATCCATTTTTTTCCCCCGCACACACGTTGTCCGAGTGCCGGCGTGTTCGCGGTGGGCGCGTCGTAATTTCGTATATTCGTCGAGCGACGACGTCGTAAATAAATAATATGACGTAGACGAATGTCAGAAAAATAAAACGATTCTCGCTAACAGTACATTATTATTAAGCGGTGCACGATTATAAATTGCGCGCAACCGGCTCGTCGCGTAAATCGGTTCACGAAATTTTCGCGGTCTCCGTAAAACCCGTGGGGGGGGGGGAAATAGCGTAGTCGTTCGATTGAAAATTAAAAATTATAATAATAAAAAGCTCTGTTAAAATTCGAGTGTACAACTACAACGGATTCGTAACACATTCGGATCAGGGGTGAGCCGTGTATTACGTACACTCACGTCGTTTAATTATTATTATTTTCGTGTGTGCGCGTTTCTCGTACGAAAGAAAAAAAGAAATAATACAGTGGACAGAGGTACGGCGACGATTGTCTGCGCTCACGACATTTTTTGAAGCGTATAAAAACTTTAAGATCAATTCGCCGACAGACGCGAAAGCGCGAGACAACAAACGGCGTTTTAAAACTTTCAACGCTGGAGAATTCGAGACGTGGAAAAACGTTATGAACGACGAGAAACATAATATAGTCCTCTTCCTCTCCAGCTTCACACACGTGTGACCGATTGCGCAGGTGACGACGCATTTCTGTACCGTTACAAAGCGTCTCCTCCATACGGTTTTCCACATTCGTATTTACGCCCCCGTCTTTCCCTCTCTCGCCGCTCCTTTGGGAGTCTCACCGCACACTGTACTCGCGTCCCGAAATCGTTAACTGACCGGTGTTGCGTTTCACGAAAAAAATCGTACGAAATAAAATTTTTCGTAAATATGCAATCAAAACGAGTAAATCGTCGCGACCGTTGTGTGGAACGCAGAACGAGAAAAGTTACAAAAAAAAAAAAGAAAGAAAGAAAACAACAAATATTACAGGAGGGGAAAAAAAAATCGCTGAAAATTAATTATCGTAATCGAACGCGTTAATTGAATTATTCCGCCGCGCGCGTCGTCGACACTTTCGATACGGAAGTTCAAAAGGATTTTTTTTTGTTTTCGTTTTCCTCGCGACCGAGAGCTTCGTGTATATTTCATACGCGGGGATTCGGATCAATTATTCTAATTCTCGTTCGAACGCTCCTACACGATTTGCAACAAAATAAAATCGTTTCGCGATGGCCGCTAATTGACTACTCTCGAGAGTAGTAGTAGTAGTAGTAGTTTTTTCTGCGCAAAACAAATTACAATGTTACAGTGTGTCGTACGCAATAAGAACGGTCCTGTTTCTCGAATAACCGATAATTCTTAAAAAGCGTTTTTTTTTTAAATCCCGTGAAAAATAAAACGGCTTCGCGTTATGCGATTTGTTTCGTGCGAAAATCTAGCGTCTTCGGCCACACGACGGTGGTTCCTTTCGCAGGGCTCTTTCCACCCACTCTGCGAAACGTCTACTTACGAATATACTTATAGCGGGTGTACACTGTGTTATATACGCGTGTATACGTATATATTGTGATAAAAAAAAAAAAATTCAAATTTAAAACTCTCAACATGAATTTTGTAATCGGCAACGTTTTTATAGTACACGTAAAATAAATACACTCGATATGCCCATACACGGTTTTCGTCCTTCGAAACGCAATATATTATTAATACCTCCCACAGTCGTCTTGAACATAATTATTACGACTTATCCGACATTGGCTTCGGCTCATGTATAATTCGATGTAACGCTATGAAGTGGAGGCGAGAAACACAAACCCAACGCGTATTATTATATCTAGACACTTACCACTAACCTACCTGCCTGGCCTGTATTCATGAAAATTCTTCGTCGTTTGTTTTCCGATATTCATAACGATTTTCATTTTATTGTAAAAAAAAATGTGGCACGAACAAGCGCAAATTCCTCAACGGGTTCAATAATTAATGTTTTATTCTCCTGCAGATTTCAATATTGTTGTGAATCGATCGAAACGCAAATCATGATTTAATACTAAAAAAAAAAAAAAAAAAATTATAAAAATAACGCGTATTGTGTTTTTTTTTTTTTTTTTTTTTTTGACAATCCAAAACTTCGTCACAGTCAGTATCGATATTCGTTTCTCTAGTTATCTAATAAGTATTTATACTTTTTTTTTTTTCATTTGTAATATTTCGACATACGAAATGGAAAGAAAAAAACAATCATTTTTATTTTCTCAAAAATTTCTTTATTTTATATCAGTGAACATATTTAAAAAAAAAAAAAATGTATTTTAAGTGTTCTTCGTGTTTGCGGTACGACAGCGGAATTAGTCGACCACGTCGGGTTCGGGAGAGGTTTAATTTAGAGTTGTAGATTACTGAGTTTAATATAGCTAAGTGCTATGATATGGAGTCTGTCCATCTCGGATATATTTTGATTTAATCGAGTGTAGAAAAGGATTTTTCTCTGGGGCGAACTGCTGCCGTTCCCCGGCAATTCGAGATTTACGTACGTAGTAATTTATTATTCGCATTGCACACGGCGTTACTTGTCCGATTGGATACCAACTACAACAAACAGCGTTGCAATATTATAACGATAAACGTACTGAATACACAACAAATAAATACATTTATATACGCGTTTAAACAAATTTCAGCGATTTGTCTTTTTCGTTTTTTTTCCTTTTTTGTGCCCTCATTTTGAAAGTGGACTAAGTACACGCTGGTCTGTAGCCCACGCGTCTCGAAAAATAAAAAATGAAAACATTCTCAAAATACCGATCGAACCGGTAATTTGCGTTTTATTATTGCTAATTATTACTGTTAATAATATTAACACGATGGCCACTGAATCGGAGGGGGAAAAAGCCGGTGTATTGAAAATTTTACGTTTTAAAACACTGAAACGTAAACCATTGGGGACGGCTTTCGTTCCGTTCATTCCGGCCAACCGACACAATTATTTTTGATTAAAAACGATTTTATACGAATTCGAACGCGTACAATAAACGATCGCACGAATCATAGCCGTTGGTCAGTGGTTATTGGATTTTGGCGGTTTACTTCGTTTGTCCTTGTATGCTCGACGACTTCAAACGCGTATTGTTTGGTCAGGCGTAAATAATAATAATCGAACGGTATACGTTTAACACGACTACGATTTATTATAAATCCGGCAGCGTTTCGTTATCCAATTTTTTTTTTCGTAGGTGGTCTTAAATACTCTAGTAGTTACTACCGTGCGACATTTCCGGGAATGTTTGAGATAATTTATATTGCGTTTGTTGTTATTTATTTCACGTAATATTGTAATTGGCTGTCGGTCGAAAAAAAACAAATCGCAGGCTTAGACAAGCGGGAGGAGGTTTGGGGATCGAATCTCATAAAACACCCGATGGTCGTAGATGGGGAGAAATCATATTTTCAACTGGAAAACATTAATTTTAAAACGTAAATAATATAAGGCACTTATTGTTTATATAAAAAAAAAAGAAAAAACGACTTTTTTTTTCATCTTCTATTAATTACAATAAAAATAACATTATAATAATAATATCGAATATTATGAATTCATTTACTCGCGTGTTATTATTATTATTAACATTCATACGCGTTCTTTTTCTTGTTTAGTGAAATGTCAACTGGGAAAAACAAAATTAATAATCTCGCACGCTGTTGTTATATAATATATACGCGTATAAGTGTGTATATAATATACACTTGACATTCGTATAATGCACAATACTCGAGGTTTAAAAGGATAACGCTATTTGATGAGCCAACAGCGTCTTACTGCGTGGGAGGGAGGGATTAACCGTTTTGAATATTTATCGAGACGTCGTTTTGCGGTTGAACAGATAAAAAAAATATACACGTTAACAGTTAAACCTTTTGTGAGTGTTAAATTTAAAAATATAAGTTTCATAATGACTTTTTCGATGTCGCGCAATATTTTCGAAATTGTTATTTCACCAAAGACAGTCACCCACTTTCAGAATTATGAACTCCAGTGTTGTAACTTTTGAATAATTCGTAATACCTACGCCTTCGAAACAAATTATAAAATAATATATATATATAAATATATATTTGAATTAAAAATCAAATTGCGAAAAAAAAAAACAATTACCATAAAATTATATTGTCCTGTCGTTTTTCCCGCGATACGTTTCAAACTGTTTATTATTCATGGACGTTCACACACGACGGAATATTGAAAACAGAGGAGCCATTTCGATTATCCATTCGTCTTTCTCCGTACGTAATATTTACACAGGGATTAAATTTCAAAACGCTTGTATACCTTTAACGGCACACGTTAACTCTTTTATAACGAATTCAGACGTCTCTATATCATCGGAATGTTCACTTATATCCGGATAAAATATTTCCCGCATGTTTCGGGAAAAACATACTGACTTTTTAGCCATAACATCTAGAGATAAATTAATTTAGATATTGCGCAATCCACTCTCTCTCTCTCTCGCGTATGCGTATAGCACACATACGTATAACGCGACGAGGAAAGTTTCAAACGGACTGAAAAACGGACCAGAACGTACTCAATATTTATGTACAATATAATTAACGATTGCGCGAATTCAAACTTAAGCCTGGACACGGTGTTAAATAACGCGGAGCTAAATTAATTAATAATAACAATAATAATATATACGCGTACATGTTTAATACACGGAATTCCGGTATTAAAACATATACTTTGATTTCTAAATGCACATCAGTCATCGGGGGTTTTTTTTTATTTAAATTGTAATTGTTTGGGGAAAAAAATTATTTTTCGTTTACAATATATCGATTTTCATACTATTATTCGTTGGTAGTATTCGGTGATACAGGACAGTGTAATTGCGTCGTCATACTCCGAAACGATTATTAAAACGAGAAAAAAGATTTTATTAAATTTTTTTTTCGTTTTTCGATATTTGTTATTTATACCGTCGCATTTACTTGTAAAAACCAAAGGGGTTGGTGGGGGGGGGGAGGGAGAAATTAAAAATTGCACTTTATACAGCTCCACGTGAATGTTACATCAAAAGAGCGTTATGCTTTGCTTTAAACGCGTACATTTTTTCGTATGCGTAATACAAAAATAAGTTCAAAGACACGGCACAAAGATGGAAAAAAGAAAAGCAATAAGAAAATATAAATAATTACGAATCGAAAAGGAAAACAAAAAGTAAACAGCGCACCCGGGAACCGTAAGGGACGGAAATTATATTACCGAAATAGTAGGATTGAGAATAAAAACAGGATTTCGATCGGGAAAAGTAAAGGGAACGCTTCGAAAGAATTAATTCTCGTATTATGTATTAGAAAGGGTGAGTGGAAAAGCCTGTTTCGTCGTGGACCCTGGGAAGGAGAAGAGTTTTGAACGAGAGCGTTAACGGGCGCAGACGATCGTGACGTTACCCAAGGCCCCGTGCAGGAAAAAGAAATAATATAAAAATCTCTGGAGAGATATTGGAAAAATAAACCCCCACTGAAATCCAGACAACTCAGGACGAACGGAGTGATTTAGATGATTTGGCTCCGAATTCGATTGGCACCGGTAGAAGACATAATTGATCGACCATCCCCTATCCCCGTTGCCGGTCGATAGCGCAAAATCCAAACGCGAGACTCGCGGGAGCTCACAGAAACGTCACGGTCGATTCGTTCGCTCAACGCGAGGTCTCTCGTGGTTTTGTCGAGTATTTAAAAAAAAAAAGAAAATCGACGACGAAGCGAGTGCGAGCGTCCGACAGAGAATTCCTTTTCGCGCGTCCGGGGAAGCCGACGGATAAGCGTGTGACGCGAGGTCGTCGTGGCAAACGGTTTCGCCGAACGAGAGTTATATATTACTGCGTGACAACGGGAACAAACGGCTTTTTGGTAATATTCGCGGTTTCGTTTCTTCTCCAATAAAATGCGCCTGAAAATTACGGCGTTATGATTTTCTTTTTTTTTTTTCCGCGCGACGTGACGGGGGACGCGGACGCGCCAACAGGTTGCGCGGCGCCGCGGTCGCTGTACCGCCGCCGCCGCCGCCGCCGCCGGCGCGGGGGAGGCCGTCATTTTACGCGCTTTTCCCATGCGCACACATATATTGCGTCGCGTCTTCGCCGACGGTTTCATTATTCCTCTGCCCGTCTCGCCGTCCGCCGGACACTCGCTCGGAGAAAAGATTGTAAGAAAAAAAATTAATAAATATACGCATATATATATATATTAAAAAAAAAAAAAAGTCCGAACGAATTCAAAACAAATTAAAAAAAACTGATCTAAAGAGGAAAAAAACTACCGTCGCGCGCGCGCACACGCACACACACACACACAGGCCGAACCCGGTAAGTCTATATTGTTATATGAAATAAATAATTAGTAATAAGAGTGTTCGAGAAAAATCTTTTGAAAGTGGAGAATTTCCATCGAATTTCGTTTTCATTCTACGAGGCTCCTCCTCCACTCGCGGGGAATCCGTAGTTTTTACGAAAAACCGTTTTAAAGACGGGAGGGGGACAATATTTATTTATTGTTTTTTTTCACACACACACAAACACATTTCTAGTTATATATTACGAAACTGAAAATTCACGTTTAATTTTGTATTTATAAATACAACATCGAGTAATCCGTAGGATTCCTTTTTTTTTTTTTTTTAAATAAAACCGTTCTCAAACTCGTCTTTTTTTTCTTTTGCTTCTTCCGTTTTTTATAAGTCATAAACGCATTTTTTTTTTTTTTTTTTTTTTTGAAGGGCGTTTTTTTTCCGTATATTTTTAGCCGAACCTCTTAGTTATCACGAATGTGGTCACTTGTATCGTATCGGCGGTGCACGTGAAAAACTAGTTGTGTCTAAAATTAGGAATTCTCAAACACAAATGAGAAATAAAATAATTTATTTGAAACGCGGACTAATGTCTTCATCAATAACCGTCGAAAAGCAACAAATTATTGTATAATTATTAGTCACGTGACAAATTAAATTAACTTAACTTATTTATTTGTTTTTGTGTAAAATCGTTTAAGACTAACACGGACGAAATTCCGCGTTGTTACTCGATTGTTTATTATAACCGTGTCTACGATACTGGTTTTTCTCCAGCACAAAATAATATATTTTGAAACGTTTTTGTTTTTCGTTTTTCATTTAACTTATGAAACGACTGACAAAATTGTCGTTCGACTCAAATCGTTTTGCCCATAACACCGTATAAATATTCTGAATCAATGTATGACATAACCCAATTTTCGGAAATTTTATACTCGACTAGTTTTTCACGAGTACCATCGATACAATGTGTAGAAACAACAAACGGAGTGTTATTTAACCCCGCCGTTCTTCTCGACACATTCGGTGCGTCGTTAAAAAAAAAAAGTTCATTTCTCTTACGTATTATTTACAATCCAATTCGATTCCGGTGTGTGTGTGTGTGTGAAATATAGAATGTAATAATCGAGATTATTTTTTATATATATATATATATATATAAAACTAAAATAGCCCGAAGTGAGCGAGAGAAAATAAACATTTTCCTCTATTCCGACTATACGTAATCGGTATAGAATTTTCAACATTAAAAAAAAAATTCTACTTTCAAAAGAAAATTTAGCTAACGAATTTGCGGAAAACCAATGTTTATTTCTTTAATCTCAAACGTCACAACGTTTTCTATTGTCTAATGTAATTTCTGTATTTGCGTATACCGTTTGACATTATTTAATTAAGTGGATTTATACGAATTTTTTTTTTTTTTTTTTTAATAAAATAATTATAACGTTTAAATAAAATAACTTACGTAGGTTTTATTTATTTTTTTCCGAAAATCCTTTAATTGTTTTTAGTATGTGGACGTGAAAAAATGCCGAGAGCAACGACAGATTTAATCGAAAACGCAATTTTTTTTTTTAATATTTATTATAGTTAAATGCGCAATTTTTATTTATTTTCCAAATCCATAAATATACAAAAAAAAAAAAAAAATATATATATATATATATATTCACTTTTCGCAATTTCAAAAATATGTTTATTATGCATTTTGTTTTCGTGTACACGTTGTATATAATAATAATAATAATAATAATAATAATAATAATAATAATAATAATAATAATCTAATATAATATAATATTATATAATAATATTTATTACTGTGAAAACCAAAAGTGAATTCGATATTTCGATTAGAAACTTTTTATATTTTTTTATAACAATCACACGGTTAATTAATACCCTGTAACCGTTTCTAGTTACATAATTTTAGGGCGTCTATGTAACGATTTAATTCCGTTTACGTGTCATTGTTTCGTATATTTAAATATTATATAAAAATATCCTTTGTCGCGTATATCGTATATTATTATTATAATAACAATGTGAAGGGATTAAAGGAGAAAACATGTAAGAGGAATACGAATACGTAAACAATTTAAAATACAGAAAAAAATTCTTCCGATAATATTGTTATAATAAAAACGGGCTTTTTTGAACTATAGAAAATATTCGAGAATATCGAAATCAAATATATAAATCAATATAAACAAAAAATAAGATCGTAAAATTAAATCAAAATTAAATCATCCTTCTCATAATAAGAAAATTCCAATATAATAAGTAGAAAATCTAAAACAACTTTTCTTTTTCCGTACTATATAATTCGAATTTCGTTTGGGAAAAAGAAAAAACGACGGCAAGCAACGTTCAAATCGAATAAGCGCTAACTTATAGGCACCTATCGTAATAAAATAAAATATTTGTCAAAAAAAAAAGAAAAATACATACTGACGTATTTCGAAGTGTATAACTATTTCTTTTTTGGTATACTTATTGTAAGTATATATAGTGAAAAGTACTTACAAACGGCCGTTGCGCTATTTTGAATTCAAAGAAATATCCAATGACGACATATGAAAAAAAAAAAATTGTAAAATTTTCGTTTTACGCATAACGGACGACGAGGAGTAATTTTTACTTTCCGTTTTTTATTTTCCGGATTTCAAGTGTATCGCGAAAATTCGCTTTAAACAGTGTAAAAGAAAAGAAAAAAAGAGTATTTTGAATTTATCAGATTCGATTTTTTCCCATCGACATATTACTTCAGTGCGCGCTGATATAAATTATATTAATTGAAATTGAAATATAAATTGTAATGTAGTGTCGACGAAATATCTTACGATAACGTTATGTACGGAATGATTACAGAATAGTCAACGAAAAAAAAAAATTACAAATATTAAAATAGGACATATTCCATACGCGTAAGTTCGCGTATTAATTCATACGAACACTACGAATTGACGTGTGAAGATTTGTAAAATAACATATAAATCTACTCTCAGTGTAGATAGACTCGGGTGTGTAGTATTTTTTTTTTTTTTTTAGTGAAAACTTTTGAAATCCGAAATTTATATATATAAAAAAAAAATATTCATTTTGTTGATATTATTGTAATTATTATAATTTGTATTGAAAGTGTTTAAGAAAAAAAACGCATTTACTCGTATTTACTTATATATATACATAATGAATTGTCGAATTTTTTTCCTCTCCAAGTTTTCTAGGAGTTTTTTTCGCCTATACACACGTATCAAAAATGAATCATATCATTATTACTTCGTATTGGAGCGAAATCGAATTACAAAAGAAAAAAAGTAAATAATTGTCCGAGAAACGCTCGAGTTGTCGTCATCGAGTGGCTAAGTATAAGTAGTACATATTATTATCATATAACAATTGAAAAAGTTTCGTTGTCAATTTCAAGTTTATTTATCGTATAATTCGCAGTACTTTCCACACGTTTCTTTGGTATGCACATTTTTTTTTTTTACATAATAATACAAAATCACGGCGAGAATTACACGAATTACACGTAGGCGGAGAATCGCGAGTAAATGAGCTTCTAAATAGATTGTGTTTGCCGTCTAATATTTACTCCGGAAGTTTTCCACCAATCCGAAATAAGTGAAATGCGATCGAATTCTTCGTAAATATAACTGTAGCGAAATTATCTTTCTTTTTTTATTATTGTCACGAATTTTAATTTAAAAAAAAAAAATTATTAATCGCCTATACCGATACGAAGACGATATATTTTGAATTACGCGTGTCATACGAAAGTAATTTTTTTTTTTTTTTGACACTTAATCATTTGTTTAAAATTCGGATTTAAAAAAAAAAAAAGAAAAAAGAGAAAAACCGCGTGGCAACTTTTATTTCTTATATATATATATATAAAATGTTAACTACGCTTCGAAATGAATTATTTGACCTCCAACCAGTCATTACGATTAATCAACGACGCTTTTTAAACGGAATATAAACAGTAAAATGGAAGACCGAGATAAAACAGAACCGAATGTAACGTAAAATAATAACGCTGTCAACTTATGCACACAGGTTTGAGGCCGTTATTAAATGTACCCCTAATGACAATGTCGTTAATAATTAATTTCAAACATTTAGACTATCGAACGGCCAAAATAATCGCACAATTGTGCCGAGTAAAAATCCGTTGTCGATTAGAGATTTGAATGTAATGTATAATAAACGTGTGAAATCGCAGAATTCGCCAATTGCAGCCGCCTAAATTTTTCAGAAAGCAACTAAAAAACGCGGAGACCTAAATAACGTGATTATGACGGGCGATACGTTCGTGTCCGAACACGAAGTCTAATGAATAGAACTATTGAAATTCCGCGCGGCATTTGAAAACCGTCGAAATGATATTATAAAATGTACGATTATATTGTATTAATAATAGTTAATCATACACCCGTTAATATGTGCTCGGACAATGGGGTTTCGTCCAATCTCAATGCAATTGGACTTCAATACGTCAATTGATGAGGACGTTTTAAGTCGATAACTCGTATTTTGTTAAAGGCGCGTACGTTGTATATTAAGGAAATGTTCGACCACAAGCATTTAATCCGATTACGTATAATGCGCGTTATAGTTAATTCTAATAATACGGTACACGTTCAGCAAATTATTTAAAGTTAAAACTCGTTTTCAGTCTTATGTAAGGTATCTAAATTCATACCGCTGCAGCCGTCGGTGTATTTAAACTATTTTCAATGGGTACGATTACAGGGAATTGACGAGACGAATTCGACGATTTTATTGTTTTAAGCAGCCGCGGTACATTATAATAAGCCGAAACTTTATTAAATCCGCGATAATTAGTTTCAAAAACTTTCGACTCGCTAACTAATATTCATATACAATATATGCTACTCAATACGTATACGTACGCTATCTAAACGAGATTTCACGATGGTTGTGTACATTACAGTATATCGTAATATTTACGTTCTTCTGCATTTCCAATAATAATAATAATAATAATAATAATAATGATAAAACAAAAATTATACATTTGGAATTCTCGTGTAGGTCCTACTACCATAGTAGCCTATATAACAATAATGCAACAATCCTTGTCGAAGTGAGTTTCTTCAATCGTTGCAAAGTTATACCGTAATATTACTTCTTATCGTATACTTAAGAGTATATTATTGTTATATATATAACTGATGTCGAGGTTGATTTTTATTTTTTCCTCGTGTTCGATTTTTCCTCGATAGATTATTATTTTTCTCGTGTATATATATATATATATATATATATATATATATATATGTATAGAGAAAGAGAGAGAGAGAGAGAAAACCGAGAAAACTATCTCTATACGCGTTTCGTTTAAAATTAAAAAAAAATATATATATATGTGTGTGTATTGACAATCCGGAAACCGACTGTATAATACAATTTTTACTATAAAACGCGAATGGTTTTTGAGTGGAATTGAATACTCGAACGAGAAAGTGATATGCCACCTTGTATTTATTAATAAAAATTCATAGATCGTGTAACATTGCCTCGTCGTATTAAATACGTAATTTTATCGAGTCAATCGATTTAACGGTAACGGTCAAGTGTATAACATCCACCGTAATATTATAGGTAATTAAAACCTGAAAGTAAGTACCTCATAACCATGTTATATACATATAACCATGTTATACCAGGTCTCGGAAATTGTTATACGTATGTATGCATATATTGTGTGTGGAGACATTTGTGCGGTAAACCGTCGTAATATAAAAATTTATGGCATCCAGCGCGAGCTATAAACATTCTCGAATTATTGTTTTTTTTCTTTTTTCAATTTCGATATAGTGTCCATCGCGTAATCCATGACGGATTTTGTCTTTCGATCCACTTTGAAAAATATTTTTAATAAGTGATATATACCGACGATCCCCCGAAAACGTTTCTAATTATCGACGTACGATCATAACACTAAAATAATAATAATACGACTTGTAGTCTTCTTCTCGACATTTGTTTACGGTGGAAACCTTCAATCGAACTCTACGGTCTCGGAACGATTACGCGTTATTTTGTATTACAGAATATTGTAATAAAAAGCGTTCTTCTTTTTTTTTCTCGTTCGACAAACGTTCACTTGACGACCGCGCACAATTATAAACGTCTTCCTCGTAACCATTTTTATTCAAATTGAATGATCATAATACTTTATTGTATTTTATTCGTGTACAAACCATAATATATATATGAATGTAGGTGATACTACGATTTTAGCAATAAATACACTTATAGCGCGTTTTCGAAACGACGACGGTAAAACGGTATTTTATTTTATGTACAAATTTCTTTTTTATTGCGCTTAAAGAGACCGTTTATAGAAAAAATAATTTTTCTTTCCTTAGAAAAAAGAGTCTATAAAAAATGTATTCTGTGAAAGTATCGGTTATAATTTTCATGCGAGTATGAATAAATAACGGGTGAATTCAAAGGGAATGACGAGACAGAATCGGTCAAATACGTAACGCAATAAGCCAGTGTTTCTCATTCTTATTCTACTGCGACGACGCTATTTTTAAACATGTCGTTATATGTATATCAAATATTTGATTTGAATCTAAATATCGTTTTTTAGATATTTGATATTTTGTATTGATTTAAGTCATATTTCAGCGGTGAACCTAAATAATTAGTCAGCGAACCAAAATGTCTAGAAACACTGGAGTTGAGCCATAAATCGCGTCGAAAACCATTCCACTTACAGATAGACACTAGGCATAACTGTTTTGACTTGACATAACATTTAGTCTGTCGGACATTTAAAAATACGAAATAAATCGATAAAAACAATATATTATTATAGACGTGTGTCACGCGTCTTATATATATATATATAAATATATTATTTGGTTTGAAATTAAAACTGCGAATATAGATTACGTTCTTTTTGATTTACATAAAAGTGTTATTATTAATAACAATACGGGAACACTCGCCGTAATATTGCTATAATTTTGTGCACGTTTTAAAACAAAAACGATTTATACACGTTTTTCGAATAGCACTTATTTTCAATCGATTTTATATCTGAAACGTTCGGTCAAAGAGTCGCGTTAGTGAAAAGTTAATTGGAACGTTTTAAAAACGATACACGAGAAGAAAGAAAAGGGAAAATTATCGAAATTTCGCTATATAATTAGCCGGAAATCGATCGAAATCATTTTAAAACGTTTCTCACGTGTGTGTGTGTGTGTGGTTTAGAGTCGAATAAAATAATGTACAAACGTCAAGAATTTTTGTTTACAATTGTATCCGGTTTTTTTTTTTGTAATTTTTCGTAAGATTTTTGTTTCTTCTTCTCACGTTCTCTTAAGGGACAACGAGGAAATTAAATTATGTATACTATCCCGCGCGCGACTTCGTTTAGAGATTCTAAAATACGTAATATAATCCGATGTGTCCGTTATATATTTTAGTATAAAATTTCTATTTAAAAAGATACGTATTATTATATTTACGGTCCGCGTAACTCCGCGTATGTACTGTACTATTTTTTGTATTCACGTAAGCGTCTTTTAAATAATACGAGATTTAACTCGGATTTCGGCTCATATAATAATAATAATACGGTGAAATTTATCGATTTCGTAAAGAACTCACGTATGTAACCTTTTTCGCCAGACGATTTCGTCCCTGTTTACGTAGTTCACAGCAATAATAAATTGTCGTTAGAATATGTCACTTTTTTTTTCCTATTAAAAAATAAGTACTTGAGCGAAAACGTTTAAAGATGTAAAAAACAATACCATTCATCGTTTCGACTCGTACTGTTGTCATACGCGTTTTTTAGTAATAAAGAAACGGCGTACAAATAATAATCTTTTTTTTATAAAGGGGCGGGGAGGAATATAAATTTTAATAACACACATATCACCGTGACATATTATATTTCGGATGTTTGAAAACAGACTTTATTTTACTTTCGTTAAACTATTCGGAACGGAGCGTTCGCGGATATATTTTTCGCTAAAAAAAAAAAAAAAAAGCGTTTCGATACACGGAAAACCGAATTAATATACGATCCCTCCTCACGGCCTCGGTCTCTCTCTCACCGCCCGAACACAACATTTCCAGGGATTTTAATAAAGGAGTTGTTTCACACACAAGTTTCTCAATAATACTTTGGACCGTTTTAAGACTCGCACGCTCCGTTGTCTCATAACATCGTATGAAACACATAATCGTATCATCTAAACGGTACGCGGTACACACAAGCGTGTAAACAAAACTCGAATCGACGGGTCGGGGAACAAATGTAAAATTACGGTTTAAAAAAAAATATATTTATATGAAACGTTTCAGAAAAACGTTTTGAACTGCGCGCAACAAATATCGTATTTTTTTCTCTCTCGAAAACACCTCGTCTTACACGTTATAATAATGTGTGTTGTACTCGTTTGGTTAATAAATCGAAACGACGAACGGTTGACGTGTTCTTCAACGTTATACACAAATAATTGTAAAAAATACGATGTTTTTTTAATAAGTCAATTTTAATCGAATTTTTACGTTTAAAAAAAAAAAAAATAAAAACGGTGTTCGGTAAAAACACATATGATAAATCTGATTTTCTTATCCACATGAATGGTTGAACTCTACGGAATTATTATTACACACACACACACACACACACACACACACACACACACACATATGTTCTTCTAATAAAAACGTCGAATTATTTTATATAAAAAAAAAAAAAATAACAATAATTATCTCTTAAAATCCGCGAGATTCAACGTCTGAATTTCGAATTACCTATGAAAGAATATCGTGTTTTTTTTTTACACATTATTATACTATATGGAATCTGGTATATATTATTGATCACGAGGAAACGCCAATTTTTATTTGACATTTCGCGAAGAGATTCCGTGGTGACATCTATTTGGGCGCGTATAACGTATAACGATTCGCCGCCGATAATGTTATAATTTATTTTGTAACCGTGAAATCTGGTTATTGTAATATACAATATATATATATATAGGTATAAATACGGAAATGTCTCTGCTCAGGACAAACTTGTGTTCATTAAATAGTTTTAAATTTATATATATATAATAATTATTATAAACACTGAGCCACGATTTACATTTTTTTTTTTATAATTAAAATTAAAAAGATTATTTATTTTTTATTTTTTTTTTGGGAGGAATAAAATTCAAAATAGCCATTTTACGAACATAATTTGAAGACGATTTCGTGCCGTTGATAATTATTTTTTGAAGATAATTCGTTGATTTTCTATTTTTTTTTTTTTTTTTTAAGTTTATTATTGAATTTCTTTCGTTTACGGTACATATATTTACGAGCCGCGAGAGAACCGTGGACGGTCAACAAAACGAGTAGTCCGCATTATTGTTATGCTGCCACAATTGCGAATAATATCAATTTATTTTTAATATAAATTTTCAATTCAAACGAACTCGAAAAGTTGTTGAAAAATTAACGATGTAACCTAATTAAAAGTTTTACGCGCACAACATTTTCTCAATTAGAGTGAAATTTCCTTTTTTTATATATATAAAAAGAAAATAATAATTATAATACGTTTATTATAGCGCAGAAGAATAATAATTGGTTAAAAAGAAAAAACTTTAAAATTTTATAGAATCGATAAGATCGTACGAAAAAAAAAATAATAAATGAAATAAAAAATGAATAGTATTAAAAAGAAAAAAATCGTTTTGTCAACGTTTAAACGTTTCATAAAAAAATGTCTGTGAATTAAATGTGTTGTTACTCAAGGCTGGACCATCTATAGCGAACCGATTTATTGGTTAAGTTAATACAGACAAGTGCCGTAAACGAGTGGAATTAAAAAAGTCAAGAGGAACCAAAGGAATTACGGATGTATTTAGAGAAGAGAAAGATTTAAAACGTCGCGAGTTTTTCGACAGACAAAACAACTAAACAAAAACAATATGTGAAAGGTGTACAAACGAATTTTGTTTAACTTGCTTAAAATTATGTTGAACTATTTTTTTTTCTGACGACTGAGTTAAAAGTTAAAGTTAATTAGAAATTCAAATAATCGATTTTTTTTGTTTTTAATAAGCGAAAAATGTTCATAAATACATTATTCAACAGTTTACATAAAACCTAAGGTTGTTTATATTTCTATTTTAGTGCACGCTCATTTTAAGTAATACTTACGTTCGTCTCGAATGTGTTTTGGACAAAATGCATTGACAGAGAATGGCCAATGAAAATTCAAAATTAAACTAATTGGCTCGAACTGCGAAAAAAAAAATAGCGAAATAAGTACGTTAAATTGGCGTTAATGCGAGCGCAAATAAGTCAATATTGAACAAAGGGCAATCGGTGAAATTAGAAGAAAAAAAAATGCTGAGTTAATTTTGGCTTTTTAATTTATCAACTCGTTAATGTTCGCGACATTTGTTATGTCGACTCAAAGTGTAGTAATTGTTTAAACCATTACTTTTACCGATGTTCCCGCGTTACCTTAGCTCCGATTTGTAACAACATCAATTTAACGAATTCGACACGAATCCTGCGTAACCGAGTAAAACGACTTTTTCCGCGTTCGTATTTGAATTTACTTGCTTGAATAGTAATAATAATAATAAACAAAAAAAAAAATAGCTTCAAATAATTTATTATCGTGTAAAAACACCAATTCGCGTATTATGCCAAAAATCGTATGAATCGACTTGAAAATACTCGAGAGCGTGTTCCAGTCTGGACATATTTCTGCGCGCGCGTCTAAAGAACGCGTGCTTCGTCGAACAGTATCGAGCGATTTTCAACGTAAATATACTTTACATGTATAATTTCGTACAACGAGGTCTGTACAGTAAATCGTTTACCAGTGAAAAACGACGAATAGAGTTTATTTGCATACTATTACGAACGATTTCCTGCGGATTTTCTCCAACCGTCCGTCCGTTGACCGGAACGTTTGTGAAAACGTTTCGCGTATTACGCAATGACGCATTTTATTTCCTCTGTTTTTCGAAACGCGAATTTTCCAATAGCGTTTTAAGCCGCGGAAATGATTTAAAATCGCGTCGGGTCACGTGTGGCTGCGACGACGGACTCGAGAGACTTCGCACGTATGACACGGAAATTTCAAATCAACTACGAAATATAAGTGAAAAAGATGTTTCACTTTTGTCGGACGATTTTTGAAGCCACCGTGTTTAACGTCCGCGGACGACGCTCGCGTACAATATCGTTTTCGAACGATTTTCGCTGGAAAATCGTCGAGTTTTCGTCGCAAAACTCAACGCCGTACCGACGAGTTCCGTTGTAGCGAAATAAACGTACAGTCGATCGCGGTCTAAGAATAATGAAAGTGACTTTTACAACAGTGTTGTCCGGAAAGAAACAAAACAGAATTTGTTCGATCGAATGTGTTTTCCAAAGCGCGCGTATTCGGTCGAAATATCATTGTAACAATAACGAAACACTCGTTTGGCGGCAGAATTAATCCGTTTGGGTCGTCCGAAGTAACATTTTTTTTTTTTTATTACATTTATTCCATTTTTTTTTCTCGTCGCAGAAGAAATCCGGAGAAAAGTTTATTATTACACCTATTAAAAAGCGTATTGCATTTGTACGTGGCGCATTATACATTTACGGGGATTCATTTCGGATAAGAATGAGAAAAAAAAAAATAAATAAAAATGAAAAATCGCGTAAAATTCGTCCCATTATATACGACATCATACGACGCGTTTTATTATTCGTAGCAAACGTCACGCGTTAAACACACACAGGTACGGTGTACCGCATTTTAAACCGCGCTTTTATGTATACTCGTATTTTGGTTTTCAAAAAAATCATTAACTTTTCTAGAATTCGCGAAATTCCGAATGGGGAGATCTTGCAGCCCCTTCTCGTCGTGTCTGTCTGCCTGCCTCTGTTCGATTCGCACACTGCAGGTTTGTTGAAACCGACTTGTTTTTAAAATCCGCGACACGACGCGTTACAACCTCACGACAAGTGAGGAGGAGTTCGAAATACGCATTTTTTTAATTCTATAAAATACACAATTTTTTTTCCTTCTCCCTGGACTTCTTCACAATCAGCCGCATAGAAATATCGATTTCCTGGCATTAACCCAAACCGATTTTCTCACACACTTCACTCACATCTCACTCAACAGTTTTCCGTAACTTTTTCTCCTCACATTATCGCACTCGCATTTCTTCTCTACTCTTCCAGCATTTTTTTTTCCAACGCTAATAACACGTCGTGAAATAAACCTGTCAACTGTCCTGTTGTACCCGCGTTTCCTGACGACGCTTATTACGACGCTCTCCTCTCTGGATTTCCATCGGGTCCAAAACAGATTATTTTCATCTTCACACGTTCAATAAACCCATCCACCTATAAATCGTGATTAAAAAACAAAAAAAAATAAATATATTTTCGTTATTGTTCCCGGAGTACGAGTAATATAAGCCAATGGATAATACATTCGTTTCGTAAATGAAAATTGTCATTAAAGTCTCAGAGTTCATCGCGTGTAGTCGTCGAGAACGAACGTATATTATTAACTCTTACATCACACAGAACTTTAGGAATTCTGGTAAACGCGTGTGTTTTACACGCGCAAGAAAGCGTTTTAGATATTGCTCGAAAACACTATACACGAAAAGACGACATTACATCGTCTAGAATTCAAAGTATTACATTTATCGCGTTCGAAACGTGAAACAAAATAAAATAGAAAAACTCGGAAGACGATTTTTCTTTTATCGACAGCGAGTAAAAAAAAAAAAACAAACAAGGGTTTTCGAAGAATAACATATAACATTATTAATTCGTGGTAAATTGGGAACAGATGATTTTTTTTTCATTTTTTAATATTTATTATTTAGATCCCGTACACGATTATATCAGTTTGTATTTCATAAATACCATTAAATTAGAAATATAAAAAAAGAAAACAATTCCTTTTTTTTCTACCGAGACAAACGCGCAGTAGATATTATTGTATACATGTGAAAAAAAAATGAAACGTCTTATGTGTGTAAGAAAACAACGAATACGAGCGAGTATATATAACACACTGGTGTGCAGGGATAGTAAAGCCTATTATTGTAGCGAACGAACAGTTTTTATTATTTTCAAAGTCGCGAAATTTTCAAAGCGGACAACAATAGACGACGATCTATTTCGACGATTTTGTTCGGTTTTTTTTTTTCGTTACGGGTTTATAATAATAATATAATAATCGTAGTGTTATAAAAAAAAAAGGGGCGGGGGAAGTAAAAACCGAGTGAAATTATATATATATATATATATATATATAATTAAAATATATTAATTAAATTATATATAAATATATATACATTATGAGCACGCTAATATCGTTTCCAGTATATTATAACATATACCAACGCGACACCGAATAAAAAGTTCTAAACAAATTGTGTTTTATACATATACTTGTCTAATTTTCAATTTTTTTCCCGTCACGTATATACGTACGTAAATTATTGATTTGTCAACTTTTGGCGGAGGGAGGTGAGCACGTGAAAGGAGCCGAGCAATCGCAGTAAAATTTTACATATTATTTTATTAGAATTGTTCTTACGATTTAATATGTTGAAATATTGTATTTCGTTAACATCGTGAACGTAACAAACGAATTTCGGTACATATTATAAAAACAATTGCTATAATGTTTCGTTATACGAAGTTTAGGACCTCGAGAGTATTATTAAAATGCGCGAACGTACACAAGATATATAATTAATGGTAATCGATTATGTTTTTCCTCGATTGTACAGAAATCGCGATAGAATTCTGTATGAGAGAATTCGTTATACCGATTAGAGTAATCTGTTGAAAAAATTTACTCTTTTTAAAAAAATCGTATATACACTAAGGATTAATGCGCGAAAGGATTTTTAGATATACGACAATCGCATTTGTAATTATGGAATTTATCCGTTGAAAATTACTCGATTGTGAATAGGAATTTAATGAATAGCGCGTAAAAAATTCCTTTGGATACCCCAGCCCTCAGAAAAAAATCATATCCGCGACACCGAGAATAGTGGTGTAGTGTAAATTTAAGGGGAAAAATTGTTTTCCTTTATTAATAAACACCGTTCTTATGTACACGTATAATTCGCTATTATTTATTTATTTTTTAACTGGTTATTGTTTATTTTCTTGAAAATACTCGCGGTCCAAGTATATTAGTTCGTTGTATACTTCACTATTGGCCCGTTTGAAATGAAAAAAATAATAAAATATTATATCCGCATTTATAAATCCATTTCGGTTTATTACCGCGAGCAATTATAAACCATAGAAATATATAGACAAAAAAGTGGAAAACAAAAAAAATCATAAAGTCATATAGACTGACGAAAACAATATTGTTTACTAATTGTTTGACTTTTATCGAAACAGTAAAATAATGCGGATGGCGAAATTTATATATCGACCGTTAAAAATTTCAGGAAAATATAAACGCCACAAGACTCCTCCGTTATTGAAATAATAATAATAATAATAACGGTTAATATATTTAGGGGAAGAAAAAATAATTTTTTTCTTTGTTGAACGCCCGCGCGATTTAAAAAAAATTCCAATTGTCCGTAGAAAATAAAAAAATGAAGAACCGCTGTCGTTCTCTCTCTCTCTCACTCTTTGTTCGTCCAAATTTCATTTTATATATCGTTCAAAAACTGTATGGCGTAAAGCGATATTACCGTCATGCGCGCGTTTAAAAACGCAAAAGGAATCGAAGATAATAATAATAACGTTTTGTAAAATGGAAATGGAAATCTTTCTTTTTTTCATATTTACATTTTCGTCAACTACGGAATTATCGCAATTGAAATTGGATAAAAAAAACTCTTCCACCGCACGAATCGATCGGTTTTCGACTAAAACTATGTTTCCGTTCGCATTGCACCGTTCTACGCATAACGATAAATGAGTTGAAATTTTAACGCGTTCGCCACGTGCAGAGTTCGGTTTATTTTATTACGAAATTCACATATTCTCATAACGGTTTACAAACGAAACTCGATACGTTAATTTTCAAAAAAAAAAAAAATTAATACATTTTGTTTCCTTAACTCACGTAAACGGTATAATATACGAATCCTGATCGTTTCGAGTGATATCGAATACGTTTTACGAAATTGGTACACTACTACAGTGTTTTTATTTCCAGTTTTTTCACAATGGACATATTATTATTATTATTATATACTGACAGCTTCCACTGTTTATATTTTACAACTGGTATGGCTGATGTCGAGGAAAAACGGTTGTCGGTTGTCTATAAATATGCCATTAATAATAAACAACGTGCGGTAAATGTTATTTTATAAAAATACGAATATTATAACATTTTAGTCAATTGCGCATTTTGTACGCGAGATTTTTTAATATATATATGTATTTATATATATATATATATATATATAATTTCGAACCATATTAGGAGCGTTTGGAATTTTTCGCAGAGATATGATATTTCGGTATTTTTGTTTGTTTCTTCTGTTCAAATATACAATCAAATCGTTTTATTCCGTTTACACAGATAAATAAATAAATATATAAATTAGATAAATTTATACAGTAAAAGTATAGAACGGTGAGTTATTTTTGTTATATTTCAATATGAATATTGAGATGCTGACTTTAAGCGGACTTCATAAAATCATCCGCGTTGGAAAATTATGTATTTTAGTTTAATTTCACAATTTACCTACCTTTTAAATATTAAATAAATATGGATTATATTATCAATTATTATCGTACGTCATAAGTTAAATATTACGTTACGGATTGACCGCTTCAGAATGCAAACCGACAGACGATTAACAACGATTGAATAGGAGAAAACGATAAAAACGATTTTATAAATATTATATTTACTTCGTGTTACTTATTCGTATTCCAGTATAAAAAGCGTTTCTATAATGTTTTGACACATTTCTACATCGGGACAAGGATTATTGTATAATAATCATAATAACTAGTACAAACGACGGAACCTGCTTTAAAAACAATTGGTCATAGTTTTCTTTTTTCGAAAAAAAAAAATGTTTGTGATATGTATAAATAATTAGTGGTATTCGGTTTTTTTAATGAAGCGTGAAAAACGTTCATTTTTTTTTTTTTTGTTAATCCGCAAACTCGTATGAATTGTTTATGAACTTTTGGTATTTGTAAAAATAATTATTAATTAACGTTAGCGACAAAAAAAAAAAAAAGCGCGTTTCCACATGCGTGTAAACCCGGTGCGTTTTCGTTAAACACGGACAGGGGGACGTTTTTTTTATTCGGGGGAGTTCATTTGTTGTTCATAAAAAAAAAAAGAGAAAATCCAATCGAAATTCATTTATGAAAATGACAAAACGGTGTTTGTTGAAACTGAAAATCAGAGTAAATATTTGTTTACATTTTTCAAAATGCGACGTATTTATAATATTTATAGGCGAAAAAAGAATCAAATCATTGAACATTAACAACGCGAATTCCGAATAAATTGACGTCCGCGAAGTCGTCGCGTTTCCATTCCATCGAGAATCAATAATACATATATGCGTATTAACTATTACGGCCCGGATGACTTTTTTTGTTTTTGTTTTTTTTAGGACGACTTTGGCAATGCTTTTTCTAGTTAAAAATGTGATTGAAAATTCGAATGATTAGTTTTTATTTTTTTAGAGCATTTTTGACATTTTAAGATCATTTTTTCAATATTAGACAGAAACATTACTATGCTTTTATTATTATTATTATTATTATTTGTTTTTTCGTAAGACAACTGTAATATTAATTGTAACTGATAATAATTTTAAAGTTACATATCGCATTCTGCGAGGTTAGGTTTTGGGATTTCGATGAATTAAAGAAGAAGCTAATTAAAAGTTAATCGGTATTTGAACAAATCACGACGACGATTGATGTAATAATTAAATTTTAAAATCGGTGACAGTTTTCTAGTTCGAATATTTTATTCGTGACATTCGGCTATTTTGAATAGCGTTCGTAATACAAGTGAAATCAAATTTAAAAAAAAAAAAAAAAAAGGAAAAGGGGGAATCGAATTTCCAGTAGTTTTTTTTCAATATTGCGCGATATTTGTAATTATTAACGAATTCGTACGGCTGTAATTCGGCCGCTTATGAACGACGTTTACCGCACGAAGGGATTATAGGATTTCAGACGTACGAAGAAAATATCTCGCGCTCGTCCGTGCGCGTGAACAATAAACACACACGAACTCCGTTGATAAACAGCAGTCGTATACCGTTTGGAAAATGTTCGAAAACAGTCGAATGTGGGCGATTCGCGCCGCCGTACTGTCATAAACGTAATAATACACCGAATTGTGTTACTCAATATACGTGTGCGCGTACGTCGATTATTATTATTTTTTTTTTTTTGGTCTCGGGAATTCGATATTTATATAAACACGAGGAGAAGAAACAAAATTGAATTCGGACCTACGCGGCGTCGTATGACAACGACGGAGCAAAAGACCAAATAAAACGGGCGAACGGCTCAATCGTGACCGAATTGAGTGTGCGATCGTATGGAGTGCACCGGCCGGGGCTGTTCTTCAAAACGCTCGCGATTTTTTTTTCGACGGATTATTATTATTCGACACATTGCGATAATTGTAGTCTTCTTGATTATGGAAATCCATCGAGCACCCGACGAAGACAATTGTCGAGAATGCGCGGTTATCGTTTATTATTTATAACATAAAACGTATGCGCGCAAATTAGTAAGAGAGAAATTTTCATTAAAAGTTTCCATCGGATCTCTCGAGAACGTCTGATGGGGGGGGGGTTCTTCCGTTTAACGTTCAATAGAATAATTAAAATTTTTAATTTTTTAAGCGGTTTTTTTTTTTTTAATTTCGTTAGGTTTACGCGCAAAATAATGACGACTTCTCCTTGTTATCGACATTCATTTATAACATAAACAATATCATTCAAGACAACGTATACGTATTGGAAAATTCAAAAAAAAAAAAAAAAACGAAAACCGAAGAATATCTTATTACGTTTTCGATTACGTGAAAATATTAAAACGCGTGTAGAGACTTGTTATTATCTCTGTGTGGTAATTGTAATGAATCGCACGCGGTGGGAATCATCGGTCAAGACGATTTTCATGGCCAAAAACCGTATTATTGTATCGAAGAATTCGAAATGAAACATCACACAATCCGAATAAATCCGCAACGTTGTCCTTAGCGACGCGTAAACAGGATTCAAAAAAAAGAAAAAGAACATTATTATAAGATTTGCGATTTATTTCCGTTCGAATACAAACTTATAAATTTATAAGAAGAACGAATTTACCGGATAAAAATATAAAATTCACCGCCGCGTAGTTGTAAGTACGTTCCGCCGACTTATGGTAAAATTATTTTTTTCTTTTTTTTTTTTGTCGCGCACATAGTATATCTACGGGAGAGAAAAAAAGTTATTGCTAACGACATTGAACTATAAAATCACACACATTTATATATATATATATATGTACAGAGAAATATTTTTTATTTTACGCCTCGTATTTATAATATAATAATAAATAAATAATCGCGTTGGAATACAAATTTCATTGGCTATATCCTATGGAAATACGAATAATATTTTTTTTTTTTCATAAGACCTACTTGAATAGTAATTATAATAAAACATCGATAATAATGCTGCAGTGAGTGTATCAACAGAGTTTGTTAAAAAAAATCAACGTTGAATAATATTGTTATAATTGTATAAGTTTTATCTTATAACTATATAAATTCAGCGGTGTTTGGATAATTCCTTTTTAAAAAATAATAAATGCACGTTCATTTTGCCGAAAAGCAAATAGTTCCTTTCCTCGTTCCTAGAAAAAAGAATATTTTTCGTTTTTCAAAAAAATTTTTAAAAACGTAAAAGGACGAAATAAAATAGCAGTCTTGTAAAACACACTTTTAAAAAATATTTAAATATTAATACTAATATTCGAATAAAAAAAAATATTAAAAATACTTTTTAAAAAAAAGTATTTTACGGATATTTGCAAAGTATCTGAATACAAATACAAGTATTTTCTTAATTTTATAAATCTACACGACTATTTTTATTTTTATACCATATAATATGCAAGTTTATTGTGTTACGTATATATATATATATATATATATATATATATATATATATATATAATTCTATTATAATAATATAATCTCGTTCGTAGAATAAATATACCTAGAATGCCAACTCTACCGACGTTTTGATACACGTGGAACACAGCTACTGACGATATCGTCTTGAAAACAAATACATTTTTATTGAATTTAATTTTTGTCAAAAACTGATAAAACGGAATTCTCCGTAGTATTTTAAATTTTGTTAAAAATACATCTACAAAGTATTCAGAATACTTAAAAAATACTTTTAAAATATTGTATTTGGAATACCATAAAAATACTTCAAAAAGTATTTAAACGCTTGTATTCGAATGCTTTAAAAATAATAGAAATCAAACGCCTTATTTCGCGGCATTTTTTTTTTTTTAAATTCCGAATACGTAAATATCTAAATGTCATTCACGTCATCTATTATTCTACAAACAATTTATGTAAAAATAAAGTCAAATTTGCTCAATGCGGTCTATCTAAACGGAATTTATAATCGTTTTTTTTTTAATATTGTAACGAATTTTCGAGGTAATTTCTATTGTGGTTTTTTTTGTCTTCGAAAAATGGCTGAGGTACCGATTTCAACAAATTGTACGCATATCAATAAAAAAAACTTTTAATTTACTAACTAAAACTCTTTTAGTTTACTAAAACTCTTTTTTTAAATATATATTTAGGAAAAAAAGTTTGTAAGAATGGGACGAAATTTCAATAACGTTCCTTCATATACGAGTTTCTGAAAATTGAACGAAATCATCAAAGTAACGAGTTCCTTTATTTTAACGCATTCCATTCAAACACTGATAAATTGTACTCTGCGGTATTCGTCGAGCACAAAAGTTTTATTACAATTTATAATTTCGAATTTGTATCCCGATATACTTTATTTCAACACACACACACACACACACGTCATATTATTTAATTATGTTAAATCAATTGTAATTGTAATTTTTCGCTTGGAAAAACGTTTCTCCCTCGGTATATAATGTCAACATCGCAAACAATACTGGTAGAAAATTTGCGTATTATTTTTTTCTTTTTTTACTAAAACGTACGTTTGCAGGAGACTTCCACGACGACGTATAGCACATTCAGCACGACATAGGACATAGTGGAATAAAATTCATAAAAATTTATTAAACCGTTCACCACCGCAAAATGTAGAAGTCGTAACGTGAAAGAAAATCATCAAGAACTATAATAATATATCGTACGTAATAAAATACGACGAATTTCGTACAAGTCGGAAGATTTCTAATATCGTAAATATACCGATCTCGCGCGTAGATTTATCATTTTCATATGTACTCGGGAAGTTTATATTGAAATATTTGTAAAGCGAATAAAAAAAAAATTAAACACTAATAACCGTTTAAAATTTTTCCTCGTGCGTATTATTAATAATAATCGCGACGAACGAGCGTATTAGTTAAAATTGACGATTGTCGGTGGCTTCGAGCTCGGGGAAATGTGTGTACGCGTGTATAGTGGGACAAGACTTTGAAGCCAACATTTATAGACGAATATTAAATTTCGAATGCGATTTTACGATTGATGAAAAGGTTAGGTAATGCAGAGAGAAATTTCCCGACGAGAGACGAGATGATTTTTAATGAAATCCAAACGATTTTCCAACACGATATATTAAATACATTTAATTTTATAATAAACACACACTGTTAGAAGAAGAATCCATTGAACAACCGTATCAATGACGAATGAATTTTACGTTAATTTTATTACGGACAATTTTTTTCTTTTTATTATTTTCGCTAAACTGTAATAAAAGGTTTAGCGATATTTCCGCGTATAAAACACTTTGATTAAAAAAAAAAGAAGTGAATAACGTTACGCAACTTTGTGTCGTCGTATTACGATAAATAGGAGAAACAGAGAGAAAAAAATTACGTTCAATTCTTTCATATTCCGACGATTCAATTTATATTTATATGATAATACAGGTCAAAAATTTTCACTTATAATGTTTCGAACAAATACGTTTTAAAATGAAGAGAATTTCGTTTCGGAATTTTTCATAATCAAAACACTAATACTCGAAATACTTCTCGTCTTCAATTTATTTCATATACAATAAATAATAATAATAATAAATCATAATAATATTAAAAAAAGTACGTTTTTTTTTTTTTTTTTTTAGAAAGTTTTTCGCGTAATATATAATACAAAATATAGGTTTATCATTTTCAGCTTATTACGTAATAATATTAATAATACAAAATAATTATTGTGTTCGAATTATTCGTATAGTTCAAAATTAAATCCACCCCGTCGAAATTGAATGAAAATTGGAAAATAACTGAAAACCGCAGTGAAATATCCGCGTTAATAACGTTTAAAAACTTGCGCGAATTTATAGTATACAACGCAATAACTATGAAAAAAAATTCTGACGGTATTAAAGAAAAAAAATAGCGCAACAACGTACCGAATTTGTCGTATTCCAAAACATTGTTGTAAGAACGAATTCGTATTGTTTTTTTTTAATAAGTTTTAATACATTTTCTGTATATTTAAAAAAAAAACTAAAACTAACCAGATTAAATTTACCGAAATCCGAGACGTTTTTTGTTTTCCGATTTGTAGTAATTCTTCGCTAATTATACTGAAATACATAACGATTACATTTTTTACAACTGATTGGGATGGGGATATTATTTCGTTATTAAATGGAAATTAAGAGAATTTCTGTTATTTATCGATTACACTATAAAAATTCCGAGAATATATTGATCGGAATTTACAGAATCCAAGTTTTTAACGTTTTCTGGATTTTTTCAAATATATATATTTTTTTTTTTACGAATCAACGACGACTCGTTTACATTTGGATCGTAGAACCGTCCACGAGAGACCGATTATCGAAACTCGTCAATGAGCTTTTCTTTTGCCCGCGTTTTTACGTCGAGTTTGTTTCCTGAGTTCGTTCTTTAAGGAGAAAATACACGCGCCGCACTTGTATTTGAATCCGCGAAACTGAATTCCGTCACTTTCGATGGGCGCAGAGACTGTATTTTTAATGTCCGCGAAACAAATTAACTCATTTTTTTTGGGGGGGAAGGGGTGAGGGAGGGAAACGGTTACAAATTTGAATTGTCGAAATAACAGTAATACGACAATACGGTTAATCGAATCGTTTTTGTTTTAAACGAATTCGAATGAAAAACGCTGTTTGTAAATAGGACGTTACACCGTAGCGGTAGCGGTAACGGGACGGGAAATTGAACGGGGATGAAGTAAACTCGGGCACATTAAACGTAATATCGCCAAAGTGCTCATCCCGCGCAACGGTGTACCACTGGCGGGAAATAACCGCTACGCTCTATTATGCTCTGTTTTTCGCTTCGATTTCCTATTCGCGATCGAAAGTGATTATTACACGGGTAAGTTTAAATTATTAACAATGTTTGACTCGGTAATTTAAATTACTGAAATGTTAAATCATGTGACGGCGGTATTGCAGCGCAGAGTTCAATTCGCGACGCTTTGTAGGTGCGTTGGTTAACGCCTAAATTGTATTTGCGTTGTAAAACATAATATTAAAATAACCATTGGCGGACGTCCGAAAATCCGAAGGAATGAAGCGTTTGCTACGAATAACAGACAAAGGCGTTACTCTTTATTGGCCATTTTCTGTATAGATTTCCGATTTTTCCTCAAACCGACAGTTTTAGGAAACGCGTACCCTTCGCCGGATTCCTGATAAAGTAACAGCGAGAAATGTAAGAACTACAATATTATAATTCTCGTAAAAATTATTTATTATAAATTATTTAAAACCACGTGTTAAAACACTGTGGGACAGAACAGGCATTATGATTTTTGACTTTGGGTTTTTCTCTTGAACATTCGAAAAATAACCGACCGCGATCTTCCGTTATAAATTTAATTTAATAAATAATAATAATAATTTATTTTAATAACGAATAATAATCAATATTCAATCACGGAATGTGTATAATGAAACGGATTGTATTACGAGTCGATAATTTGTCATGGTCGCACGTTATAATATAGTTCTTATAATTTCCGCTACGGTCGATTCTTTCGCTTTCAATCGCAAATAGATTGTGGTGCACATTATTAAACGAAATAATTTGTATTTCTAAAATCTGATAATTTCAATGGAAACTATTATCGAAGACTAATATTAATATTTATGTTATAAACTTCAGTCGCGTGTTGTGTTTAGTGATTGTGTTCAATTGTCAACATTTATTTACTGTGCGTAAATCGATTGTGTAGAACGATCTTTGTTTTGTACGATATGACTTTGCCTGACTATAAAAATATAAGGTAAAAGGAATGTATTTGAGACAACGTCATGAGTCAAGAAACGGATGAAAAAAAAAAACGGTAATTCAATATTATTACAAAATGCATTAATAACTTAGTGATTGGAATACTAATAAATTAATGACTTATTAGTGTTATCCACTTAAATGCTGCTTTTAGGGAATTATATAAGTAAATAATATAAGATATAATATACAAACCAATTTTTATTTACTGACTACTATTTATTATATTAAAAAATATTTATATACCTAGACAATTATCTAATGTATAAAAATCTGTATAAAATATGTATGTGTAAATTATGTGTTTTACACGTTCTAAACGTATTATTTCCCATTCCCCCGTCCCGCTATCGCTACAGTGTGTGTGTGGACCTTTATAAATATAAGGATGGAAAAAAATGTGTCATTTTATGCAAATATAATTGGAAATTTCTATATTTTATATTGTCATTCGGTGTTTATAAGTAAAACAATTTAGAGATTATTGACGATCTCGTTTTCGATAATTCAAATATTCGCGCGAAAATTGTTTACCGAACATTCGAATCGAATATTTCGTATGTTAACGCGGGGAAATCGTATTTAAAAAAAAAAAAATATCTTTTTTATCCGACTCTCGTTTCGTTTTTTACGGTTTGATTTCTGTTTCGTTCCGTACTTTCATCGGACTTACACGAGTTTATAACACTATAAGTGCGTTTGTTTTCAATTAACATATACATACGTTATAACAGACGACAATTTTGTCATTTATTTATTTATAAATAATTATAACGAATTTAGATATCCTGGAATTTATAAACTTAACCGCGGTTGTAATGGATTTCAAAACTAAATATGAACTGCAATAGAATTGGATGAAAAAAAGAAGGAAACTAGTCCGAATTCAATTTTCCCTAAACGCGTTTTCGTAGTTACTTCTTAATAGAAATAACGACATTCAAACGTTATAGAAAATAATATTTATCATAAAATCGTCAGAATTGCATATTTGTAAAGAAGTTGTAAATTTAATATCGTTTTAAATATAATATTTTTTACATCAATGTATATAAAATATTAATGGAAAAAACCGTAATTGTCCAAATTTAATAGTCATATTTCGCGTAATACACAATTTCATCGCATTTATTCGTTTATTATTATTATTATTATTATTATTATTATTATTATTTTCATTCCACGTAGTTTTATTGCAGTAATCAAAATCTTCTCTTCGCGTATTCTTGTTCGTTTTTGTTATTTACTTTTGTTGTTATATTTATTCCTCCCCCTCCCCGTCATAATCGACGACAACGACTTTTATTCGAAACACCCGTATAGCCAAAGAACAAATTTTATACGAAAATTCCACGGTTTTTTTTCTCGTTTTTTTTTTTAATAATCATCGATTTAAAATATATTTATATAAATATTTTATTATTATTTATTAAAGGCAATAACGATTTTCGAACAAACGCGTGTCGAATTCAAGAGATTTTTTTTTAAATATATTTTTACGGGGAATCGAAATATAGAAATTATTAAAATATAATTTAATAATAATAATAATAATAATTAGCCAAGGAAAAAAAATTCGAAAAGATATTTCGTATTTTTTTCGTCCCACGCCACTCTCCCTCAATAAGTGTTTTCTATAAAAAAAAAAAAAAGAAAAGAAAAGAGAGAAAAGAAATTTCTTTCTCCTCGAACTACACACGTAATATTTAATATTTCATTATGCGACGTAACGGATTTTGATAAAATCGCGAAATTACGAAATACGTTTATAATTAGAGACCGGATTTTATACGCGTTTAAAATGGTGAAATTAAGATATTTTAATAACTCTATGAATTCGTGGAAATAATCTTTTATAATACGCGCACGAATTTTCGGAAATATTATAAATGATGTTTCGTAAAAATGTAAATACTGAAAAAAAACAACGGTTTATAAAAAAATTATAAGACAGTTGAATTAATCCTAAATACGTATCCCGTTCAAATTGGACGATGAACGGTGAAAGTCACAATTATTTTTACATTTTTCCTTTTTTTTTATATATATATAAGCCGTTATGGATTCCGTGTAATATTTGAACTTCCAATATCTTCTCAAAACACATATATCATTTTGCACAAAATATTCCCTTTTACTATTGATTTTTTTTGTACGCTAAAACTGATTTGTATACGAGATCCTCACAGGAAAACGAATCGTCGAGAGAGCTCATCATCATCATCGTCCATCAATTGGAATCGCGCACATTCTCGATAAAAATACGTGAAAATATTATAATCCGGCCACCAGTTATGATAATATTACAATTCGATTTTTCTATTTATTTTATATATATATTTTATGTATATATAAACGAATCGTGAAAACCATTGCGATTGTTTACTTGTTTTATATTTATTTTTACACTTTTCAAAAGGATAAAATACAAAAAATAATCGATTTTATTTTCGAGGAGGACATAACTATTCTTTTTGTTTTTCCAACTTAAAAAATAATAAAAATACAATACTCGTATTATCGTTAAAATGTATAAATGACAAATGGTATTTCACGTTTACGCGTACAAATCTATATACGAGTATATATAAAATCGTTGTTCTCGACGGTTTTCAAATTTTTTTTTTTTTTTTTAAACGCCTCTTTTGATTTTCCGAACATTCCGCCAAAAATCAAAACGTTGTTTTAACAAATTATTTTTTTACGCGTATTATTTAAAATATAACACACGCACACACACTGTGTAATAATAATTATACGTACACATTATATTTATTCAGGACGCGCTTTTAACGTTTGTTCTGTTTCTTCTCTCTTCGCCACGCTCGTATTTGTAAATTATTTATGTATATTATGTAAATTAACTGCACATTTATTTTAATTTTCCGCGAATATTAACGAATTTCGATCCGAAAAGTTAATATTTCATTTATGTATACTTGAAGCCGCGGCAATAAATTACTTTTAAAAAGGTTTATTTATTTATTTTTTTTTTTAGTAAAGTTCCACATAAAAAACTAATTATGTTTCGCCATGTATATATTATATGTAAATAATAATAAAAAAAAAACTCGCGACGAAGAATGTGCAATGTCGGGAGAGCTATTATTTTCATATATGTGGCGGCAAATGAACTTTTTAAAATTCATCCGTATAATATTATCCGATAATTTTTTTTCGTTTTTAAAAATTTCGAACAATCAAAACGCGGCCGAGTCCATTATGAGTTTGCATTAATTACAATAATTTTTTTTATTTTCTTTTTGCCATTTTTATTATTATTCGTAATACGATTTATAAATATATATAAAAAAAATAATCCGAACACTCGAATTATTATTATTATTGTTACTATTATTGTTGTTGTTATTATTATTATTATTATTGTTATTATTAAAATATTATATTTGGGAGGTTTTATGTAGAAAAATAATTTCAAATTTCCTCACATTAAATGTATTATAGAGTGGAAAACACGGGGAAAAAAATTAAAATATACGCCACGTCCTTGAAAGGATCAATCGTTGAATCGTATTTCATTTGTTTTTATTAAAACGGTACGTAAATTTGTATATATATAAAAAAAAATAAATATTATTTTACTTTTTTCCCTTTTTCGTTGCTTATAAACGATATTCTAATGTAATCGGATTTTCAGTGAGAACGTCCTCTATGTAAAAAACTGGCAAAGTGTTTTGAACAAAAAATATTTCACCTTAGCTTTTTATTCTACGGGACGTGGAGAATGAGGTGGAAATCGAATTATTGCACGAGAACGTCTCCAATACGTACGAGAAAATCGTTAACATTTGCTTTGCTCTTTCTCTCTCTATTTCTATGCATGTGTTCTTGTCTAGTCGTATCTAAAAAAAAGATTGTTAGAAAATGTTTGTAAATTCCATATATAGCAGCCGAGAGGTAATCGCATAAGTGACAATTGTTTCAGTTCTTTTTGATAAAAAAAAAAAAAAAAATGTAAAACCAGCAAATATCGTCCATCCTTTAAATACGACCACCCTGTCTGATCATCATAATCCTGCGCATAGATACCTGTTTGTATGTAAATAATATATTCAGTCTCCCCCGTTGTGGGGTCGTCATTTTTATTCAAATTTTGTCGTCTTATACAATAATTGAGTTATGACACGACGCCCCAGGGGAAAATATAATTAACGATTATTATTGTTCTATAGAAACGGTAGAAAATAAAATAATTTTACAACGTTTAGAATGATATCGAGGAAACTTCACGTCCGTAACAATAATAATAATAATAATAATAATAATAATAATAATAATAATAATAATAATAATAATAATAATAATAATAATAATAATAATAATAATTAAACAGTACGAGTACAAACTGCGCTCGTGCCAATATAATATTATTGAATAAATTAAACGGAATTTATATTTCATAGTCAATTCAGTTCCAGGATTTTCTTATTTTATCAGTTTTTTTTTTTTTAATGTTTGGCACATGACCGCACAATAGATCTTTACTGACAATTTTCCGAATTCTGAAAATTGCGCACACAGTGCAATATTACGATCGCAATCCCGACATTCCCGTAGCGAAATTACGCTATATATTTAGACTATGTGCTAAATAAATTCCTAACAAGAACAATTATATTTCGTTCATTTTGAAGTTAACAACGAATTTCCATGCATATTATAGCATTGATTATATGAAGTTCAAAATCTTGAGCATCGCTATACGCATGTGAATGAACACGACGAGATGTAAATAATAATTGATAAAAAAATATTGATTTTTATTTCTATACTCGATTGTAGAGAATAACAATCGGAAATTCTGTACGAGAAAATTCGGAAGTTTCTCAAACCGAATCAAGTGTCTTGAAAAATCCATTTTTCATAAAAAGTCGTATACAATAACGATTGAAATGCGAAAAAAGTTTTGAACGCAGTGCTGTACAACAATCGTAGAATTGACTTTGTTTTGTTAATATTACGAGATTCTTTCATTTGAAAAAGACTACTCAATGAATATAAATTTAATAAGATATTTGTGGTATTTTTAAAAAGTTCCTTTGAATTGCCGGCACAAGAAGAGAAAAGTCGTCGTATCCATGCCGTTGAATAACAATATTCGTTTTCGATGATATTATATTTTTGAATTACGTTGTCGGAAGTCGTCGCGACATTTTTTCCCCGCTCTTCTTTCCAATTGTGCCGTTCGAATTCCGCGGTTGCGGAAGAACGACAGTTCGACACGAATTCGTCGTGTACGATATCGAAACATTTTTAACAACGCCGGTTTTCGCGTTTACAATTCATTGCGTTCATCTATGTGAAAATATAACCTTCATCGCGATATTGTATATAAACGGAGTTTTTTTTTCCCGCCCGTAAATAAATATTATATTAATATGAGAATATTAAATTTATATTAATATGTATACATTTTTTAACTCTCCTTTTATGCGTCCCAAATAATACAGTCTCCGTACGCGTGTATATATGTGTCCGTTCGATATTGGACGCAAGAAACTTAATCTCGTCCGTTGAATCGAAAAATACTACGGCGGCGGGGAGGACGTTCCCAGAGTAATATAATATTTTCCATCTAAAACGAAAATGTATTTGTGCGTGTATTCGCTGTAAAAACGTCAAAGATCTCGTTTGCACACACACACACACAAATATAGACTCGTGTAAATACGAAAATAGAATTTACTATTCGATTCCGCGCCGCATATACACAATAGTCAGCCTAAATATATACGTCGTAATAGTAGTATAATGTAGTAGTACTGTCGTACTGAAAACTACGTGGGCGTGTAACGTTCGAATTCGAATCGAATCGACCGCGAATTAGCGCGGGTGACGTTCGAGTTAATATTAAACGTGCCGCGATACGTTGTTATAATAATAATAATAATAATAATAATAATAATAATAATAATAATTATAATAATAATAATGTCTCGGGGATTACGATTTGTGTGGAATAAAATCCTAGTGGGAACGGCGAAGAAAACGAGGGGGGAATAAAAACGTACCGGCGGATTCGCGCGCGCCAATCGCGTTAATTAGATCGCGAGGTTTTTCTTACGCGTGACGACAGCGTGTCGGGTCTACGGACGGTCTACGACACGCTGAACCGTTTCATTTCATTTTTTTGTTGTTTTTTTTTTTCATTTCGAAAACAATCGGTTTTTTTTTTTATTTGTTTTAACATTTGTTTTTAGGCGCGGCGATTTGTTGATCGGCGGCGGGAAATCGAGAAGAGACGCGCGCCCCCCCCCCTTCCCATGGCGGTCAACAACATTATGGCGCGGCTGTTGGTGGTGGAAATCACGTTTTTGATACTGGCCGTTGTCGGTTCGTATCCGGCGTTCGACGACAACGAATACAAACACAAAAACCGCGACAAAGGCGGCAGAACCATCAGGGGCTTCAAGAACATGGACTTGTCGACGGCCAGGGGTTTCGGGAAACGGGCCGACCGTTACGCCGTGGACTTATTGCCGTCGGATCTGCTGCTCGTGGACGACAACAGGGACGACGGCTTGGACCGGAGGTGAGTTTTACCGCGCGGTGCTCGTTCGGCCGGAGGGAATTCGCAATGACGCGTTACGAATAGAGATGATATCGGAAATATCGCCGCGGCATAACGATGACAATAACATCAGAGTGACGAAACGTTAAAATCGGAAAAATTAGGGATAATAAAACGAGGTTTTGAAATTAATCGAATACTTTGTCGAATTATTATTGGTTCTTTTTTGTCTTCGGTGCCCGCCGAAAAAATATCAATCCCGCGAGCCCAGTTCCTCTGACGGCACCACTCTCAGCAGCCGATCCGGGGTGGGGGGGAAAGGAACGTTTACGTCAGCTGTGCGCGCGTAATACTCGGGAAAACGCTTCCGTCGCTTTATCTTTGCGCGTCGGACACTGTTATTTTTTCTTATTGCTCGCGGCGAAGAAACAACTAGAAAGAAACAATCCTATAATACACACACACATTGTATATCGCGTGAGTCGATGATATTTTACAATTAACGGGAAAAACGAAGACAAACATTTTCGTAATTATTTCCAGTCGATACGAATACCGCTAGAATATCAGCGGCCGCGCGTGTATTCGAAACGGTCCGAGACGATAGTTCGGCGTCGCGGGGGCGAAAAAAAAATTATAATAATAATAATATGTATAGTACGCGATCGCGGTACAAACACTGCAGACAACGTGTATTCGTAAATTCCAGATGTATCTAGGGAGATCGCGGGAATATTGTTTAATAAAACGGGGGAGAAACTTTTACAGCTGTCCGGAACGGAATTTTTCAAGTAACCGAATGTAACGTCGAAACGCGTTCGAATACCGTTTTGAATGTACGATTATTGGACCGCACTCTTCTCGAGCTGCACATAATATATTATTATGTACGTCAGCCGTATTGAACGGCCGAGTTTTTTATTATCGACTGTCGGTAATATTAATTCGTACGCGAAAATGTTTGCACGACAAAATCGAATATATAAACGTACAATCGTTTTTCGTACCGTGATTTGTCTTCAATATCCGTTCCGATTTTTAATCGCATAAACATTGTAGAAGAAAAAAAATCAAAAAAAAATCGATTAATTCGCTTGGAAAAAAAAAAAGCAAATAGCTAACGATTTTAGTTTTATTATTAACGCATTATTCACTATACGTTATGGGGTTTGATTTGAAACGGACAAAATGACATTTTCTTTTCTCTATCGAAACAACGTTGAGTCACGTGTTCACTTTTAGTATACACAATACGTGGTCTGTACAGATAACCTTAATACACACACACACACAGAGAAAACTTCTTTTAATTTTTCGTCATCCACACACATCAAATGGATTTAAAACGATATAAGTTCTGTCCGTTTCATAAATACAGATCTCGGTAATTATACTCTGTTGTCCAAACACGTAGCCAGGATTTTTTCCATAAAGGACATATTTTTTTGGCTCACTAGTATTGTTCGCAACGCGTTTAACCGCCTGTGTACTCGATTATCCTCTCGTTATCCCACACCTACTTCACGTTCATTCCGGCTTCACACTCTTCCTGACTCTCGTTTCCATAGAAAAATGTAACCGATTTCAATAATGCCCGCACACGGCAAAATTAAGCCACACACGTAAGATTTGAATTGTCGATAAAATGCTTCCAGCGTTTACGATTGAAATGGATTTTCGTTTTCTGAATAATTATTATCCGTGCGAAAATAAATACAACGTTTATATGTTATGTGTCTCTTTTTTCCTCCCCGCAGCGCCGTGGACTATATTTTGGAGAAAATTTTAAAGAACAAATACTTCGCGAGGAACGTGATCGAGAAGTTAATCGACGCCAATCAAAACGGCTACGTTTCCGTCAACGAATTGCTGCAGCCGACCGACGGTGATTCATAATAAAACAATAATAATAATAATAATAAAAAGTTATACATAAATATTATTAAATTCAGTTGCACTTACAAAACGATTTCATTGTAAATTTCTTCAAAATTAAGAGACAAAAAAAAAAAAAAAAAAAAAAAATTTTATTGTAATTATTATATACCGTAGAGGGATATTATTATTGTTTCATTCGAAACGGGCGGACGACACGTATATGCTTTAAGTGTTGCGATTAATTATAATAAAGAATCAAACGCAATTTTATGTAGTAGTACGTATATACAAATATTAAAATATAACACATGAATTGATATTTTTTTTGTTTATTATTATTATTATTTTATTTTGGAAAAATGCCCGTGTCGACCAAAAACACATTTATAAATATGTCTCGACCGTTACGCGGTAAAAAGAAACGAATGATTTCGCCGTTAACAGTGCATTTTTTTTATTTAAGGATTATGAAATACTTTTGTATCCAATCGCGTACGTAGTATTGTACAAATTATTTATACAGGCGAATAGATAGCAATGAACGAGTGGCGACAATTTTTGACACTCGGCGAAGAAGAATATTTCTATGAAACAATTGTTATTTTATAATTTCGTCGTCTTACGACCCACTAGTATATTATGATCGACTATCGCGAGACTACATGTGGTAGTGCAGTTGTCGATGAGAAAACGAAAAAAAAGTAAGTACACGTGAAACGTTTGTATTTTATATAACGGCGAATTATTGTCGTTTATTGTATTTTTTTAAAAATCTAATAAAATCTGTCGTTATTATATTATATATATATATATATAAAAAAAATGTTCGAATTGAAATTTTTCGTTTATAACACATTAGATAAACGTGGAAATCGCTTATATTATAAATTCGTCAATCCCCGTTTTATATGAGATTTCTCTTTTCCTTCCCCCAAAAAAAAAAAAATTAAAAAAAATACGTTTACATCGTTTAATTTTGCTCGTAACGATCGACGATAACAAACACACACTCGTCGAAATAAAATTGTTTAATATGTTCGAAAAGTGCTATAAAATATAAATATATTCTGGACTGCAGATTACACTTTCGTATATACGAGCCTATAAAATCCGATTGCACAGCTATACGACTCGTAGATTATTATTATATAGACGTTTTGAGCCTGATATATTATTATTATTATTCTGTTTAAGTTCTATGTCGGTACTTAGATTTCAAAAAAAAAAATTGTTATTTTGGTAAATAAATAAAGCGTAAAAGGCGAGTGTTACGTGGACGCGGATATCGATTCGATTCAATCGGACAATGTGTTTCAGAGATAAATCTTCCAATATTCGACTACGTATTTCCAAACGCGAATGTATTGTAATTCGTATAAAAGAGTTCGAAGTTTTTTTTCAATTATTTCAAAAAGTATTTATAATCATAAAATTAATATTTGTGACCTGATGTCCGCGATCGAGTATAAAAAAAAAAAATTCAAACTTCTTAAAACTTTTTAAATAAAATTATCAAATTAAGTGAAATTATGATTAAAAAAACAATAATAATAAGTAAAAGATATATAAAATTGCTTGAATATTTTATATATATATATACGATCACAAAGTCTTCGGTATTTATACAAATAATATTACAAATCTTATCGAATAACGCGTATATTAAGTTTTTTTTAAAGTGTTAGTTATTTAAAAATCGATGGAATTTCATAATTATATATAAATATGTAAAAATCCTACGACGACGATAAAAATGCATCAGATAACACTATGTAATTTCATATATATATATATATATATATATATATACGGTTTCTATAAAAGAACAAAAAATTTAAAAAAAAATTAATATTTAACGAAATATTTTTAATCCGATTTTCTAATTACGCGCGCGTCGCCGTATCCGTAAAATATTTCATTTTACGCGCTCGTCATCAAATGTAATCAACGAAATATCAAATACGGCGAGTTCGATTTTTTTCAAACACAAAGTCGACATTATTATAATAGTGTAAAGATGAAAAGAAAAAATAGTATTTAAAAATATAATATAACGTCGATGGTAGACACATACAGTGTATAAAATATTATAATAAAAGTGTTTCAAATATAATTTAATTAGGATTGTAAAAAAAAAACGGTTCCAAGAGTCGTAAGTACATTAAAAATATTATTTTCCCAACGAAATTAAAATACATTTATCTTATACGAGAAATATTCGATTTTTGAGTTTCCCCCCCCCCATAACATATAAAATTATACTTTGATGACATTATTGGAAATATATACCAGAATAAATGTCGTCGATAAACGGCGTTTTGTGTAAGAATTGCGCGGATAGATTTTTTTTTTTTTTACTAAAATCGGGATTTGATAAAAAATTTTATCCTCCGTGCACACGACGAGAAACGGAAAAAATTAACAATAAACACAAACCGATCGACACGTATATTATATTATACCGCGATATTATTGGAACGAACGTTGACGGATTCGCACATCGCGGGATGCGAAGGAAGAGGAAATCATTGAGAAGAATAAGAAGAAGAAAAAAAAACGTTTTTATAGAAGTGTGCTCTCCGCCGCATTAATCGTAGTTTTTTTTTTTGTTTCCTAGTGAAAAGTTTTTTTTTCACCGAAACGAAAACGCGTACATTACCACTACGACTCTTAAACGTCATCGCGCGGACGTTTAAATAATACGTTTGGAAAGAAAGAGTATAATTTATAAAATCCTTTTACGCGGAGAACAGTCACGTACTTATTCTTTTTGCGCTGAGTTCGTTGGTGTTGCTACAAAATGTGTTGTTGCTAACGGACACGTGAGACGCGCTGTTTCAACTGCGTCGGTGGCACTAACCGCGCACCCGTTCCGGGGTTAATATAATTAATAAAACAAAAAAAAAACGGACGATAAGAAATATAAGCTTATTATAATAATAATAATAATAATACGTCGTCGCGTTATAACCGTGCAAAAAAAAAAACGTTCTTTCGCGATGCACTGAAAATCTGACGAAAAAAAGAAACGGAAGAAAATTTAACGCTGAAAATATATTCCTTTTTTTTTTGTTATTGAGCAAAATACTACGGTAGCTAAGGCTATTAGTATACACAATTAGTTTACATGTCTTATAATATATTTTCTATAAATTAAATTAGATTTCTTTAAAAAGGCTATTAAATTCTTATTGTCTATGACGTTTGGTCCCAACGCTTGATCCGTTTGATCAAGAGATGTTAAAAACGTTTGCGGTTTATATTTGTAGCATTTAGTGATAACGTGTCGGATGCTGAGCGTACTTCACACGATGGGGAATCTCGTTGGATATAATGAGTTAGCCGTGTGTGATGTGAGTGTGTCCTATTCTCAGACGATTGATCGCCGTTTTTCTTCTTTTCTGCTAACACCGGGGTTTCGCCGAAAACGAATATTGTTTTTCATTCCATATTTACATACCACACTCGAAGAAACGTATATAATAGTAAAAAATAATAATTATAATTCCTTTGTTTTTTTTTTTTTTTTTTTAAAAATACGCGCTCGCGGTGTGTTAGGAGTTAAACGATAAACCATATTGAATTTCGAAAAATTATTAAATTATTAACGTTACCTACTGTATTTTTTTTATATATATTTTTTATATTATATCTTTACTAGGGGCGAAGAAAAAAAAATCGTATAGAAATCACGAGAAATAATATGCAAAACAATAATGTAGAAACGCGTAAGAACATTTTTCTTCTCCTGTTCAATCTCAATGTTTTCGTTTTTATCGAAAACGTTTTATCTCGCGGTATCTATAATAGCCATTAAAAGAGAGAGAGAGAGAGAGAGAGAGAGAGAGTGAGCAAACCTCCACAGCATCGCATTATAATGTTTGTCTATTTATTTTTTGTTCTCTTTACAGGCGTGTACCAATTGCCACCCTTCGAGTTGTCGTTTCAAAAAACCGTTAATAAATGGACAAAAAAAAAACCGCTGTCGTATTGCGTATGATATACATAGTTTTGTGTGCACGTTTGCACGTTACTCTATAAACGCATTCATAAAACACACTATATTTTATTATATGTACTTCTTTATTGTTTTCCGCATCAACTCACTGACGTTTTATTATATTATACATCCTTCGCTGACCTACATACAATATGTGTATATGCACGTGAAACTGGACTGTCAATTTTTGTTTTTTTTTTTTATATCCGGTATTGTGCCGCTCGAGTTTTCTCGACACGGGATTTGGAAAACGACAAAAAAAAAAAAATAAACATACAGTTTATTTATAAGATTTCCTCTAGATTTCTTAGTCGTCCGGAGAGTGTGTAAAAATCAACACAGAATATCCTGTGAACTGCAGTACTGATTGGCCACAATATTATAAATAAATATCGTTTTAAATTTTTGAATGGAATACGGTTGAAAGAATAGAAAAAAACAATGGCGTGCGGTAGAATTTATTTGCGTACGGGAATAATGAGTTCAAATACTGCACATTACGATCGAAGAAATCATTTTGCAGCACTTGACGAGAAGACCGAGCTGTATGATAAAACATGTACGATCGATTTTTTTTTTTCGTCGTTTATTGGAAAATTTCAACGTTTTTCGTATTATAAACATATTTGTAAACGATATTTTCACGTGCAGTGTCGCATAAAGAAATGGAAAGTATTAGACCAGTGTATACGCATTGACGCGGGCAATACTACTAAATATATGCACGCGGTAAATACGTTTATTTTCTCGGCACTGTATCGATTAAACACACAATGTTATTTATTATAACTGTACTCGTATTAAGTATAGAAAATTTCACTCGCATAACAATACATACGATTTATTTAATGATATCACGTAATAATATATGATAATAATAAATGATATGCAGCGGACTGCGACGAATTACGCGCGCGGTTAATTGAAAAAAAATATCCGAAATATATTGTAATACGTAAGGAGACAAAAAGAAATTATTGTCACACCGTGACAATATTACGCGTACGTCGTCAACAGCGATTTTTAAATCGTTCGAAACATTTTTTTTTTTTCATTATTTACCGTCCGTAGTTTTTTTCCCGGACGCTGTTGTTTTCTTCTTTTTTATCCCCGTTGACGGTCACTTAGAAAACATGAAAATCACGTTCGCATTTCTCTCTTTTCACATCGATGATTATGTCGAATGTAACGTAAAACGTGAACGAATATTTTTCGTATACAACGCATTATGTCAATGAAAACATAACGGAGAATTTCGGAAAAACTTATGAAAAACAATAGTGAAAATATTATGTAACGACGACGGTTCGGTTATAATAATAATAATAATAATAATAATAATAATAATAATTATAATTAATGAAACAAAAACATTTGTATTTTCCGAATTTTTTTCCTCCTTCCGTCATATTATGTTAATAAAAATTTGCAACGAGATTGAAATATAACATAAATAATTCTGTATTCACACAACATCCGGGTATTGTGATAAGTTTAAGAAAAAAACCCCATTCTCGAGCTTTATCCAAATGTCACGGATAAGCCGATCGGAAAAATCAGATTTCTTTTCTTATCGCACGTGATAACGATGTACTGGCTCTCGTTGTCTCGTAAATCTTTGAGGCAAACCTTTTTTTTCTTTTTAATTCAAATTAATTTTTATATTCATATATAATTGCGTAAAATTTATAAAAATCGACTTTTTACGTTATAATTTCCAGGTTTTGAACGAATTTTTTTCTCTCTTGTTTTTTTTAAAGAGTAGTTTTTAACACGATATCGAATTCTGAACGCCACTATGTTAGTAGCATATAATTAGTATATATATATATATATAAGGCAGACTATATACGGCGTAGTGGCTCGGCCGTCCGATACACTCGATGCCGTCGAAGAGAAAGAGAAATAGAAAGAGAGAGAGAAAGACGGAGAAAATAATAAATAAATAAAGTAGAAATATTAATACGAGAAACATATATATATATATATATATATTCTCCTTCATTAGAAACGGTACTATTTTTGTTCTGTTTTTCAAAATAGGTCCAATTTATTATTAGTCCAATCAGATCAGACAAAAATTTGGAACTTATTCCTCGAAAGTTAAATTTTGATTCGCAATTATAGTCTACACCATACTGATGAACGTATTAAAAGTCCTCAAGCCTACCCCTTGCGCATAGCCCTCATACACCTCTCGAAAGGGGCGTTTTTAACCTTTCCGTTGTCTTTACTTATAATTCGTTAACTGTTGGACTTATGGCTAAAATGAATAGAATTAAAATTAATGGCCGTAAAATTTACTATGGAAAAACTCTTTGTTTTACTCATAAATTATCATAACAGCAATAAGTACACAACTTTAAGCAAAAAAAAACCATTTTGATTTTAAACATTTTTTTTTTTTAGTCAAAACTCCCCGGTCAAACGGAAATATTACATATGATAAAAATTGAAGACCATGTAAATGTAAGCGTCCAAAATATTTGCGTCCAAATTGAAAGACCCTATATAAGGCAATTTTAATCACGCAATCATATTTACTATGCGAATATGCGTGTAATAAATAATTGTTGGTGAGTGTGTGACTTCTCGGGATGCCTATTACCGCTTGTTATCAGTGAAACGAAAAGGACATGGGCGTTAAAACATATGTCAACGTTTTGAAAGAGATAAATAATTTTATACGTGTATAACAGAATGATTTAGACGTGTAAACCTAGACAAAAATTCTATCATTTAGAAAAAACAGGATTTAATTCTGAAAAATTGATTTTAAATTTTCAGCCTCTCTTTTAAGTTATGTAGGAAGTCGATTTTCGATTAAATGTTTCATTATTTTTGAACCTACTAATGGCAAACGTAAAAAAAGAAAAATTAGAAATTTTAAAGAAATTAAAAACTATTAAAAATTCCACTACCTAAATAATCTAGAAAAAAGGCCGACAAATTTAAATCTTTTTTTCAGAATTAAATTTGGTTCTTTCTGAGTAATAGAATTTTCGTCTGACTTTTAGATCTAAAATAATAATACACCGTTTCCAATCCTCTTAAGACACCAGATTTTCGCAGAATATAAATTATAATATTATATATACAATATCAGAGCTGTTTTCTAAATATCTTTAATTCTTAAAAAGTTATAATCATTTAAAAAATACAATTTTTACAGTTTTTTTTTCAAATCTTATAACTCTTGAAGAATTATAATAACATGCTCTGATATTGTATATATAATATTATAATTTATATTATGCGAGAATTTGATGTCTTAAGTACAACTGTGGCCTTTAAGAGTTCGTTAGGCGTTGTTGAAAAGGGCGACAAAACACATAATTACCCATTTTCTCGAGCGTTATAATTTACTTTAAATTTTGTCATAATCACTTACTGCGAGTGGAGAGGACAAGGATGATGATTGTCTATACTTATCTATCATGTGATCAATAAATTCTTCAACAAACTTCATACATCCATTATCGCGAGATATTCTATCCTTATATCTTATAGACAATTATCGATAGACCTTCCTTCGTTAAATAAACAGTACATTCAGCCTACGACGATTTCCAATCTCCATTTCGAAATTATAATTGTTAATAACACACCAGGAATATGTGAAAACTGTAAGAAAATATAAACAAACGATAAAAGTGCTCAATATTGTTGTAATATATATATATATATATACAAGGCGATTTTTCGTAAAATGTCATGTGTAAAATCAGAAAAATTATCGATAAATTACTGTTTAAAAAAAGTTTGCGTTCCCTATCACCCTCCTCCCTTACTCTGGGTATGATAATTGATAGGTTAATATAATTGACTTTCATGAGTGGCCCAGTCTAATGAAAATGTCTAGTTCCGCTTATGAAAACTAGTAACACTTATGAGTAAGTTAGAAGTAAAAAGTTTTCAGGTCCTTGTCGTTTTCGATAAGGCGATAGCAATTCGTAGAATCGATTCCACCGTGATAATATAACTGCTATAAAATTTTATTAGTAGTAAAAATTTAACGAGATGGGAATTAATGGATTTTCTATAATATATAGTATCAAAGATGTTGTGTATTCGTGTTAAATATTTAGAAAGCGGCAACACTGAAGTCTTTCAAGAAGTAGCACTGATTAGATGAATTTATCTAATCTGTAGAAGTAGTTGGAGCGCATTACCACCCAATGTTCGTTTCTTCTTTATTTTTTTGTTATTCATTTCCGCCTTGCATAATATATATATATATAACAATAATACAAAAAAATAAAACTTTGTAAAACCAATAGATTCCTCGCTCCACTCAGAGTCCAAAGTATTATGAACAAAATTTTTTTGTTCATTTCGATATTTCTACGACTGTATAGACTATAGATGACTAGCGTAATTTTTCGATTTTTTTTTTTTAACTAATAGTTATTAGCGAATATTATTAAAATACAAATTTTTTATAGAGCGTAAAATATTTGCTTTTTCTTTTGTTTCGCGTATACACACATATATATCCGCTTTTGATTAAGATTTAACAAGAAAAAAAGTAGTTTTAATTAGTCATTTTTCCGAAGCAATAAATTTTTTTTGTAAAATTAGGACTCTCCACATTGAGTCAGCCCGGAGCCACTTAAATCATTAACCCGGCTTTGACTCGTGTAGCTGTTTTAATACATCTGTACGGGTAAACGTTATAAAATATATAATATTATACGAATGCTGGCTATTGTTTACCACACGGTTGCCATCGTGTTCACGTAAAATTTCAAAAACGGAATAGTATTTTTCGCTCGTCGCCAAACGCCGAACGTTCACCCATACGGTTCAGTTACAAAAAAAAACATCGCGAATCTTCGACATTAAAAATATTATTTATATTATTGTCAAACGTTCACCGTAGAGTTTTTTTACTACGACCAGACACGACGATGTATTGGGCACTAGCAGTGATTTCGTATGTCGCGGCGTTGTGGGTCGTGACGACGGAAACCGCACCCATCGGGATAGTGCAGGTACCGCGGACTTGGTACGGCGTACATAAGAATTTCGCTGCACAACAACAACATTCGCTAATCGAAGACGCGTGGATACCGGGCTATGATAGATTCCCGTCCGAAATAAATACGAAGGCGCAGGTCGTGGGCGAGCCGCGTTGCTCGTGCAGCACGGCCGGCGAAGGGCTGGACGGTACTGGTGCCGCAGGGACGACGACGACGACGGCGCCAGCGACGGCGACGTCTGCAACATCGCGGAAACGTGTCACCACGACGCCGGACGATGGTAGATTCCCGTCCGAAATAAATACAAAGGCGCAGGTCGTGGGCGAGCCGCGTTGCTCGTGCAGCACGGCCGACGAAGAGCTAGACGGTACTGTTGCCGCAGGGACGACGGCACTGACGCGACCCGTCCGTTCATCGTCGACAACGGTGTCTGCAACACCGTGGGAACGTCTCACCACACCGCCATCGCCGGTCGGCGAGAGCGATGACACGTCCTTTGCCAGTTACAGCACCGTCGCTACTGCAGGGTATTGTCAGTGCGAATGTCATAAGACCCAAAAGTGCAAACCGTTGCGACGGTCATGGGTTCGCCGCACCAAACGACCGCCTGGCGCGTTCAGCCGGCCTGCCACCCCTATCACCTGCACGTGTCGTCCGACCGATACTTCTCGGACTACGCCGTGCGCCACTACCGAACAACTGTCCACGCTGCAATGCAGATGTTTGCATTAAAACGTTTGCACGTGCACATGGAAGAACGTCGTCAACGAACACGCGTTCGCATTTCTATTTTTCGAATTTTGTTGCAGTTGCAAAACGATTTTTGCGGCTTTACATTCGCCTTTAGTTTTATATTCGTCTATAACGTTTTTCTAAAGTTCCTATTAATTTGTTTAAGAATTATTATAATACCATATTATTAATAACTTAACCTAACCTAAGATCGAGTTTAATACAAATAGAATATTGTAGTTATATGTATATAATATTATAGTTGTATTATTTTAACCTAACCTAAATATTTTCGATATAAAAAAAAGTATACTTACAACACAAAATCCGTTGTTATTGGAAGCTCGTGTCACGTGTTGAGTACTTTTGAGGTTATAAAATCACTTGATTAACTAATCGTGCAAAATACACTCAAAATTGATAATTTAATTATTATTGATAAAATAGGAATGATTAAAAGTTAATATGAGAGTTACACTGAGAAATAATAATAAAATAATAATTGTCAACGTTACTACTACACTTGATGCATAAACATCATTATTGTGGCCGACAACTGTGTAGGGAGTGAGAAAGAAAGGAGACCGGCTTCGTTCTCATCCCTACTCCGTGCTGTTTACTGGGTCAGAAGTGACACCTGTAGACATCTGGCGGGGATAACTAATTAAATGACGATTGATCAGTTTTCGACCGGAGAGGAAAAATGATTAAATTACTAAAATGGCTATTAAAAAATAAGGGTTGATCATAGAAGGGTGAAAATTGAGGATTGTATGTATTTTTGTATGTTGTATCATAAAAAATAGAAATTAAAAATTTTGTCTAAAAACTAAAAAAAAAAATTTAGGGGTGGACTACCCCTAACATTTAGGGGGATGAAAAAAATAGGTGTTGGCCAATTCTCATAGATACCGGATAAGCACAAAAAGTTTCATCAAAATCGGTCAAGCTGTTTCGGAAGAGTATGGCAACGAAAAGTGTGACACGAGAATTTTATATATTAAATAATAAAATATATAGTATAACAGTACATTTGGTATATCAAATTAAATATTTTGCGTAAAATTGAAAAATCAAAAAAAATGTTTTTTTATGATTTTTAATAAAAAGTTTACTCACATAAAAAATTAAAAACCGTGATAACAAAATTTTTCAAATTTTCGCGCATTTCCACTCTCATCGACTCATAATTTTCGATATCTGCAAATGTACATACGAACACGTGTAAGCAAATTCAGAAATTAATTTTTACTTAACGTGCAAGAAGCATACCGATTGCATCGTTTTCGAACGTGATGAAATCGTATTGCAATGATTTATCAATAACATTTCGTTTTATATAACTTTTATCGATATTCCAGTTATCCGATACTGTGGGATAAAGCCACATGGACGATGGACATCTCTCTGATTTCGCAATGCAGATGTCTCTGTATTGTAAATAAATAATTTATATCGAATTGTTTAATACAAATTTTTAGTTTCTACTGTTTATGTATTATATATTAATATATATAGTGACATTTTTCAAATTTATTGCAAACGAGTAGAAATATTCGTTTATATACTAGTACTCCTATATAACCATCGACGTTAAGAAATTCTTCGTGATAGTTTGCAAACTGAAGAAAAATTGACAGATTGACGAAAAAAAATACATACCTATTATATATTATAGATCCAGATAGACTATATAATTTATTTCATAGATCAAATTTTAAGATCATTAATTATAGTGTGAATAGTGTGATTATGATATAAGTAGGTACATAATAAATGTTGAAAACTTCCGTAGATATAAATATACACATACATAATTGTTAAAAACTATAAAAAAAAACTTCTTTTATACAATTTTTCAATAACTTTTTATCGCTCGTATTTAGGTATAAAACAAACGATATTTTTCCATTTATTAAAGCCTCTCTCCTGCGCTCTTTATTTCTATCTATCAGACAATTTAATATTGCTTTAATTCTAATAATGTAAACATAAACATTTATATGAGAATATGATATAACTTTAAACATGCAAATGATAATAAATCCCACAAAAATAATATCAAAAAACAATAATCGCATTTACCAATAATATTATACTAATATAATAATATACATTGTCATTCATTAATATCTAACGTAAATTTATATAATATATATTTTTAACAGTAATATATATATATATATATATATATAGACACATATTAACATAATATATATAATCTTATGAGTACTAATATTTACTTCTTTTCTGTGGCTATTTCGTGTGTTAAAAGCATTATTCATATAAATAAGAATAAAGACCAAAGAACTCGAGTGTAAGACAATATTTCCCTCGACTTCTATAAAATAATTCATAATATATTATGCACAGTATAACAGCCTATTAAGTTATCTTTCAAGCTATTATTTTGGTATAAAAATTTTTATTTTTCATTTTAAATTAAAAAAAAATAACTAATTGCTCAATTTTACACACACACACACACAAAACGTTATGTTAAGTTACAACTAACATTGTTGTACATACCTGATACCTATATTGATATAATATAAAAACACAACATTTAAAACTTACCTTATATACGCCAATAAACGCTGTAATCCATGTACTCAACATGAATGATATCATTACATGTAATACATATTTTCCAACTAAATGAGATATACAAAATCAATACTCTAATTATTAATAGAGCTAATATTATAATAATAAACACAGTCATTTATATATAAAAGCTAAATCGTATTTACCATCATGTAAGTACATATAGGGTGATGAACTTGAAATATCTGTAACATTTTTCATCCATATCAACAAAGCAAATATCTAGAACAATTAATTTACCGATAAACATTTTTATTATTATTATTTTTATTACACATTTGCACAACATGTAAAATATTATGTATATAAGCGAATTTGCAGGGAAAAATAATATATTTTTTTTTATTAGCTTTTAGCTGAACTATTATAGCTCAACACTGAGAAAAAAAATAAAATAATAATATTACTTGTATATTTACACTGAATGTTCGTTATTTCATATAATATATACCTATAGAAATCGTATTGGATAAACCGATAAAATGTCTCTCGCATGTGTATATGAAACTCCCATTATACTGTTTAGAAGTATTTTAGGAAATATTTCTGAATACGGTATATTTATCATACCGATCTGATTGAAATCATAGATTATATAATACAGTCTTTATGGTCAAAATTATTGCGACATATAACATTTTTATTATTCTTAATCTTCGTCAGTTGTCCGTATAATATCGTTTACCGTCTGTCCCGCAGTAATTATTTAATTACACGGAACAATATCTAAACAGGTATTTTAAAATTTAAATCTATATTTTGCGTTAGATGTTAATGAATGACATCGTACATTATTATATTAGTATGATATTATTGGTAATTTCGATCGTTGTTATTTGATATTTTTGCGGAATTTATTATCATTTGCATGTTTAAAGTTATATCATGTACTCGTATAAATGTTTATGTTTACATTATGAGAATAGATAGAAATAAAGAACGCAGGAGAGTGGTTTTAATAAAAGGAAAAATATCGTTTGTTTTATGCTTAAATACGAGTGATCAAGAATTACGGCAAAATTGTATAAAAGAAGTTGTATTGTTTCTATGATTTGTTAAAATTGTTATCATAAAAAAGTTTAAATTCGATTTTTATGTTGTAAATATTTTTATATTCAAAAGCTTAACACCGAGATTCGACAGTTCCCGTCCCTCCAAAGGGAAGGTTTCTTAACCACCTGTGTGTCTAGATCCTACACAATAGTGTTAATCCGGATCTACAGCGTAGGTACGCTAAGAATAATAAACTGTATTTTATATTGAATTTGTTACATTATCAAACTTCGATAAAAACGAAACGAACACTGTTTTTAATAATTCAAAAACGTCTTACCGTATAAATCCCTGACAATATTAATATCTGTATTTCGTTTTGTGACGGTTTAATATGTAATATTAAATAATATTACAAGTAATATGAACAATATTTTTCTTAAAAATTATTCGTAAACTTAATAAATATTTGTGTGGCTAAATACTGAAAATCAACTGTTTTTGAAAGATTGGCTCATATAATAATAATGTGAAATATCCTTGGCAACGGATTGTCAACAAAATATAATACGAAATAATATGTATAACGCGAAATTAATTAAAAAAAACCGTTAAAGTGAATTTAAACGATACGAGTAGTATGAGATATATAAACGTACGTTGATTAATATATACATCTCAACCGTGCTATCATATAATAGAAAGAACGTTTATTATTCGTGCGTTATTGGTTCAGTATTCGGGCAACTTATTGAAGATGAGCGCAATTACTATTTGTAACCACGACATAATAAATCCATCCAAGACACTTGGTAAATTGCTGACCAGGTGTGAGGAGTGTAAACGCTTTAAGAAATGGCCTTGGGCTAAGATGTTGAAATGTTGTCGTACGTATAATAATACTATATACCATATCGAGGAACACACACGATCCACTCCAGTTGTTCAGTTATATACATATTTTTCCACAGAATGTAAGAAATTATGGCACACGAAGTGCCTTTCGCCGCGGATTCGCAGCTCGCTCGCAGTGGAAACAGACGCTAGGTCAGAACCGCAACCAAAGATGCATAGGGATTTTGTAAAGGCGGTTTATATATTGCCAGAGAAGAGAATCCGGAATGAATTGCATCGCAAAAACCGCAACAGTATTTGTGCAGACTTCGTAAAGTCTGTACGTATTGAATATGCGAAGGGAGACAAAGATTCTGACGAAATTACGATATTGCCGGGAAAAGAGGAAAGTTACAAAAGGAATGAGAATATTCTGGTGTCAGAAAAGGAAACACAAACTGAATCGCATAGCAGCGCTCTTGGCAGTTTTCGTGCAGACGTTGCGAAATCGCTGCGTGTCGACCATGGGCTGTGCGGTGACGATTCAAATATTTCCAATCAACATACTAAAACGCTGTTGCCGATTTTAGGCTCGGACCAGGTACTGCAGCGGCGGGAACTTCCGTCAAAAAAAGTTTATACATAAATAGATATATTATACAAATCCTTAAGTTTTACACATAATCATATCATGTAGGGTTGTTTTTTGCGAATCACATTCGTACACGTTTCAAAATGTAAACATAATAAAGTATAGATCGTATATTTATATGCAAAAAAATTATATTTGATATAATGCAAGATAACAAATTAATATGTGTGAGTCGTGTTTTAAGGAGAGAAAAGAGAAAATCAGTAAGAATTCAGAAAAGAAAATTGAAAGTGGATTTCGTAGTAGCGTCCTTGGCAGTCATCGATCAGAAGTTATGAAATCGCTGCGATTTGGCCATGAGCTGCGTGGTGACGATTCCAACGAACATACCTTGCTGCCGACTTTAAGCCATCACCAGTTAATGTCGCAACAGAATTCTCCTCGACTCGGTCAATCACAGGTTATACACAAATAGATTTAATCATAAACAAATCGTTAGGTTCTACTTAATCATATCGTTTAAGCGGTTAACACAGTAGTTTTTGTTAGGCACGTGAACGTAATTTTCAAATTGTTACATTAAAAACGTTCAGATCACATATAGACGCAACGAAAATATAATTAATATAATGCGAGAAAATAAATTGTTATGCTTGGGTTATGTTTTAAGGAGAGAAAAAACCGAGTCAATAAGAACTTCATAGTGCCGGTAAAGGAAATCAATAGTGAATCTCGTAGTATGGCCATCGCCAATGTTCGTGCAGAAGTCATGCAGTCGCATGCAGACTATGAAAAAAGAGATAAAGAAACTAACAGAAACACACTATTGCCAGAAAAGAAGAAAAAAGATAAAAGTAGTGAGAATTTCTTAATGCCAAAAAAGAAAATTCAAAGTGGATCGCATTGCAATATCATCGGTAGTCATCGTGCAGACGTTTCAAAATCGATGCGTTTCCACCATAAGCTGAAAGACGGTGAATCGAACAAAAATACGCAGTTGACGATTTTGGATTCTGATCGGTTATTGTCGCAGCCATCTTCCCATCACCTCAGTAAAACACAGGTCATACATAGTTTTACATAATCTAAACAATAACACCACGGTGGTATTATTTTTTGGAGGTATTCGTTGCGAACTGCGTTTGCACACATTTAAAAATATTGTTCACCTAAAAACATACAGCTCTCTTTGCACATAACACATTATAATTGATAAAATCGAGACAATAAATCGATATGTTTTGGTCATGTTTATAGGAAACAAAAAATAAAAGTGGTGAGAATTTCTTGGTGCCAGAAAAGAAAATTCAAAGTGGATCGCATTGCAATATCATTGGCAGTCATTGTGTAGACATTGCTCAGTCATTGCGTGTCGACCATGGGAAGCGAGACAGAGATTCTGACGACAAAATGATAATGTCGGAAGAGAAGGAAAAATGCAAAAGTAGTGGGAATCTTTCAGTGACAGGGAAGGAAATTCAAAGTGAATCGCAGCATTGCAGCGCCCATGGCTCTTTTCGAACAGACATCGCGAAGTCGGTGGGTGTCGACAGTAGTCTGCGCAACAGCGTACCCAGCGAATTTACGCTGGCGCCGATTTCAAAACTTGACCAACTTCTTCTATCACAACCAGATTCTGCTCACTCTATTCAAATGAAGGTTATACATAAATAGACTAAATATTATAAAAAAAAATTGTTATACAATTTTAAATAATCATATGGATTAATTAGCTATGGCGGATATCATGTAGAATTGTTTGCTCTGAACGATGGTAGTGGATGTTTCTAAATGTTTACTTAAATGCATACAAATCCCGTTTGCGCGCAACAAAAATATATTTAATAAAATGTGAGTTAATAAATTAATATGTTTTGATGCATTTATTATGGAAAGAAAAGGCAAAAGGAATGATGAAGGAAATGTTGGTGGTTTTTAGAAGGAATAGAGAAAGTACATTTAAATATGGTTAAGCAATATTGTTATTAAACATGACTGTGTGGAAGGAAGGCATATTGAGGAAGGTCTACGACTATATTTTATCAAAATATATTTAGCTCTTACATATTTTTATGAAATGTTTATCTATACTTCTACCAGTAAAATCAACTGAACGAATTCTATTCGAGTCAGCACTAAAAAACAAAAACCTTTAATTCTCTTAGTATTAGATGTTTGTGATTTAATTAGTATTAGTATTAAATTAAGTTAAATAATTTAATCATAATTAATTTCATAAATAATAACACTATTAATCCACTTTAAATTTATTTATTGCGTATTATATTTACTTAATTATTATTATTTTTTTGTAGTCTAAATATCACACATATCATCCTCATTTACGTACCAATGTTTACGAAGAAATATTTTGTCTTTTACAAATGAATAATAATAATATGCAATCACTCGAATCCATTAATGACGTTTCACACAATTCGTGCAAACGTGCTCAAACATCGATAGAAGATTTTAGACTTCTTAATGTGTTAGGTAGCGGATCCTTTGGAGAGGTAAATGTAGTTTGAAACTGTGTTTCATAAAGTTAATTAGTACTATAAATTAACGGTTTTTTTTAGGTAATATTAGCTCAACATAAAGAATCGAAAAGGTATTTTGCTATAAAAACATTAAAAAAATGCGAAATACATTACGAAAGCATGGAACATTATGTGCAATCTGAAAAAAATATATTCGAATTAGTCAGTAAAATCAAACATCCATTTCTAGTAAATTCATATGGTTGTTTTGAAACAAATGTAAGTCGATTATTAAAAATAAATAATAATAAAGTGTAATATATGTGTATTATTCGTTCACAGACTGATGTTTGTTTTGTCATGGATTTTGCTGCAGCCGGTGATTTAATGATGCATTTGGATAATGATGTTGTGTTTACCGAAACTAGAGCTAAGTTTTATGCTGCTTGTGTTGTTTTAGGATTAAAATATTTACACGAAAATAATATCTGCCATCGGTTTGTGTTGGTTTTGTTATTTTGAAAAGGTTTTATTATAATAATGTGCATTTATATTCTATAGCGACTTGAAATTAAGCAACATATTAATGAGCGCAGACGGCTATGTAAAACTAGCTGATTTCGGAGTTTGTAAAGAAGGCGTGGGATACGAGGATCAAATGGAATCATTCTGTGGAACGTGCGATTATATGGCACCAGAAATTTTCTGTAAGACATATACGCGTAGTGTAGATTGGTGGAGCTTTGGAGCGACTATTTTCCAAATGCTTACTGGACATGTAAATATTTTAGTACCGTTTTATTATCAATCCTACATTGCTTTTAAACATAGGTTCCATTTGAGAATATGAACAAGGAATATGATGACTTAATGGTCGATGAACTTTATTTTCCCGATGTCGTTTCATTCAAAGCGAAGGCAATTCTGATGAAAGTATGTTGTTATTCAATTTCTTTCCATTAGAAAATTAATAGGACATTTTGAAATTTTTATTTTACAGCTTTTGCAAGAAGATCCAAATTTGAGATTAGGTTCGAGTAAAAGAGATGCTGAAGATGTGAAAAAACAATTATTTTTCCATAATATTAATTGGGAAGATTTGTCACGCAAAAAAATCAGGCCTCCATATGTACCCACAATTGTATGTATATTTTACCTTTGACTGAACATTTCTCTACATAAATAATACTGTATAAACTGCTATTTATTTGATGTAATTCAATAGACTTCGTTAGAAAAGTGATGAACAAATCTACAAGTTCGTTGCCTAGTTATACACAAAAGTTATTTGAGGATTTCATCTAATCGGCGCGATATCGAAATAACGTGGAAAACCGCGGTAAACGTATAACGCGTATGATAAAACGAATATCGGACACCCGCGGTACACGAACGACGGACCGTGAATATTGAATAATAATAATAATAATAATAATTTATTATGAATTTACTATTTATCGGGCAGAATAACGAGGGTACAACGAATTAATGTGTTCATCACGTTCTCGCCCAAGTCTTTGGTATACATAATGGCCCAGATACGGTTAGTAAAATGTTGGCTTCGATATCCATAGGCAATCGGCGTAAAAAGCGTTTTTCCATACAAACGACCGTTGCTTTCGCCGGAGTTCGATAAATTATTATGTATTTGTCAAACATCACACAACCTCAAATCTATACATTGCCCATTTAATATAATATTTATATATTATTGTATATATATTTTTTTTTCTTTTTTTATACGAATTTTATCGTATAATATTATAATATACAATTAATAATAACGCAGAAAATTATAGAAGTTACACGTGTTGTACTGTCGGGAAAGTATATTGTATTTCGCATGTTTAACATACACGCCGATTACGACGTGTCCACTAGGAATATAGTGTTTAACGATATACCGACCGTGTGGATATTCACGAGAAATAGAAAATTGTAAACGTTAAAATCCTATAAACAAAATAATTTATATACCAGGAAAAACGCGCGTATTCCATCTACGGAAATGTATTCAGCTGTAAATCGTTCGTAAACATAAACGAATTAAATCGAATTGTGCAAGCTTTACAAATCGAATTATTTATAGTTCGTACTACTGTATTTTTTATTTCAATTTAGAAAAAAATTTAATTTCACGTTACATTTTCGTGTATGAAATAATAATTTAACCGTTTTTAGTGAATAAAAATATCGAAATTTCTAAATTCTATAAATAAGTTAAAAATACGTTAAAAAAATTCTATACGTTATTTTATACGTATACTTAATGATCATTTTGTTTTTTTTTTTCATTAAAGATCAACCGATTGTTCCAGTGGCTAGTGCGATATATTTTCGCGTGATGTGAATAACTTTTTTATTTTTCCACATTTCCTTTTCGTTTAAATTTACTATCAAAAACCGTATCACTTTTATACGCATTACCCTGTTATACACAAATAAATTTCTCCGTATCGATTATTTTGTTTTTTTTTTTAGCCGAATAATATTTCTAGATTATTAAATCAGAAAATGTAAAAATATCTGTTCAATTATTACAGACGATATACGAGCAGTTTGCAGCGCAAATGATTTCAATAGGCGAAAATGACTTTCTTTATGCCGCCGCCGAATCACTAACATTCCTCGGTATCGTTAACATAATAATAATAATAATATACAAAATGAATCGCGTGAATGAAAAATGTTTCGCACGCTTTGCAAACGCGTTCGTAATTATCGAAAAATATTATTCGCTGTCGGCAATGCAAAGGGTCCGTCACCAAATTCGCGCACTGCTCGGTAAATTACATGTCTCGACGACAATAAATGTATTTAAATTATGCGAAAAACTCGAGACACAATATATGGAGAAAATATATATAATAATAATAATAATAATAATAATAATTGTGAAAAACGTTTTAATTGAAATTAAAAGTTCGCTGTTTGAAAGTGAAAAAGCGAAGTAGAAACCTAATGCGTAATAATAATAATATAAAAAATTAATTATTTCTAGGGCGATTAAGATCGGCATATAATACGTTATACATCATTAAAAAAGAAAAAAGTAAAAGAAAATAAAAAAAAAAATGTTAATTCGAAATGAAAGATGAAGTAAAAAAAAAAAATGAAAGTATTTTTCGACTCACTCGAGTACTTAACTGTATTACATTAGGCATATGTATAATACGTATTGGAGTACATATAAACGCGAGCGTATAAATTACAAGTCAAATTATTATTTTCACATAACATATGTACCTACTTTTTTTCTCCTTCTCTATATAAACGAACACACGAATATTAAACAAGACATAAATGAGTATCCGGTTTATTAATACATATTATCCGTATAACGTTCTCATTGTTGAAATGTGCAAATTTATTTATAACTATATTATATCGTTACCTATGATAACTATAGTGAAATAGACAAATTGATTTTTGTTTTCCTTCAATGGAAAACTGGGCGTGGTGGATATTACGACGACGACGACTGCGACCGCATCGTAAACACCATATGTATATTAACCGTTCGTTTTTGTGATGAAAAAAAAATGATTTTTTTTTTTTTAGATTTTTACAATATTACAATCTATACAAACGGTCCAATAAAATCGAAAGAACGGGAAATGTGTGTGTGTGTTTTTTTTTTTTTGCAAAGAATTTAAACGCGCTATGACGCGCGGAATACGCGGTGCTCGTTCCGGAGAAATCGAGAAAATATCTCGGAATCCGTTCGATTCTTAAACCGTAATTATTTGATGTTATAATAGTAATAATAATATTATATAGGTACGCGTTGTATTATACATTATGTATTCAGCGAATGATTTTAGAAAATGTCGATCGATTAATCGATACAAAATGATTAGCGGGTTTTATCGAACCGTGTGTTGTTTTTCTCATTCTACTAACGCAAATAAAGGGAAAGGGATTTACTCGGATACTGTCACTGAAATTTGTCGTAAAACGATCTTTGGATAAACGGTCGAGAATAAGAACTACTATAATATTGAACATTTCGCCACAATCTCTAATCGAAAGTGATAAAAATTGTCCGTCGCGACAGTCCTCGGTCTGCAATGCTGCTTTGACTTTTTTGCTTATACAGTAGTAATAAGTTAATAATATTTTATCAAAAACTGTTTTTATACTACTGGACGTCCCGTCTTGAAATAATTGAATTTAAATGAATGAATAAATGAATTAAAAAAAACACTGATTTTTGTCGATCTTATTCTCGATTAAGGTCTTTAATGTCATTTTTGATTTTTACCGTCAGTTTTTCTGCAACCATACGGTGGAATTTCGTGTGTCATCATCGTCTGCAATAAAAGAATAAACGCGGAACTCGATTAGTAAATATGACGCGTAGTATCACGCGAGAAAAGTCGATTTCGGTTGTTTTTTTTTTTTGACGATAAATGTCAATTTCGCGTCATGCTATTTACTTCGATTTATCATACCTTGGAATACTTAACGGTCTAAAACCTCGTTTCTTTCTCTGGGGCCTTTGTAAATCGTGCCGAATATTTTTGACACCGTTTAGATTAGGTTTTCTCGATGATTCGACTTAAACGAATGCGCGTTAAGGGTCTGGTAAGAGTCGATTCACAGTCACAGTAACGAGTCATTGAAATACGACTAGCACGCTACAGAGTACAACAAAATAGTTATGTACACGCGAGTTACATGAGCTACCGTGTTACCGTGTCTAATTTTTCATTTAGACAATATTATATCCTGTCTCTTAATATATATATATATATCAACTGAAAGAAATAGGTAATTTAATAAGCGATACCGCGGTAAATATCGAGGAAAAATATTAAACATTTGCAGACTGATTTAGTAAAAAGTAAAAAATTTAAATCAATAAAGGTATTCAATCAATGTTAGGTTAGGTACGTACAACGCGACATTATTTATTCTTTAATTTTTGAGTAGTAATTTTTTTTCAAAAAAAAAAAAAGCCACGAACCACCGCGGTGGTGACGACGAGAAAAGAGAAATAACAAAAAAAAAAGAATATAGGAAAAAAAAAAAGAGAAGATTTGGATTTATCCAAATCTACTGAACAGGAAAATCCAAGGATAATTGATTACATTTTTATCTCCTTTAATTGATGACGAGCAAACATTTTTGAAATATTTTCGTACGAGTTCTGCTGGTACGTTTGACATGGTATTGTTAAGAAGAAGAATCTTATCGATGATCGTTCCAATCACAGTGTCCGTTCAAACACAGTTTGAAATGAACGAAATCAATTTTACTCGTAATCGGGCCGTGACGTGAACGTTACCGATAGTGAAAACAATTATATTTAAAACTAATTGACCGGACGGTGACCGGAGCGTGAACGAAACGTTGTAAAAACCGTTAACTGTAAAACTGTTGTGTTGTGAATTGACTCTAATATAGTGTCCGGGGACTGTTCATTTTCGTGGATCGACTCTCATCTCGCTCCCGCACCCCGAGGGACTCGAGTCGACGACGAAACCTTCGGATGGATGGATGGCTGGCTGGCTGTTCGGAGTTGATGAGTCGTTGGTTTTTCGGTTGTTTCGTCGGGTTGCCGTCGATGAGATGGACGGGTTGAGATAATGTTATAGTGGTGTGGAGCTTACAGATGAATACACATTCGTGGCCAGGAAACGTTTCGGTCGTGTCGCGGTGGCGAGACGGGTAATGGGAAACGACGCGTTTATTCAAGTGCTACGAAACCGACCGACGACTCAAAAAAAGTATAAAAAAAAAATTAAAGAAACTGTAAATAATAGGAAACGCGCGATCGTGGCCATTTTTTGCGTATATACGTTCATATTATTAAAAAAAAAAATCTCATTTTCGTCGTCGTCACCGTCGCAAGAGATGAAACGCGCGTACTTCGTCACCCACTGACTTAATAAAACATTACCGCCTCGACTGAAGACACCCCCGATGATAACTAATTTCAGGAATGCGCGTCTTCCTTACACCACGCCGTTCAAAGGCGAAACAAATCTAATTATATATTGTTTTCGTTGTACACTCGGCGTCTGCTACACTCGCCTTAAAAATATGAAAACCAATAGAAGTTACGGCGGAAGCCAAATTTCAATATTTTAATTATAGTCGTTATTGAAATCAATAGCCGAATAATCGTACTTTCACTAAAACTAAACACACCATATTTTATTTTCTACGATATTTAAAAAAAAAAAAAAAATCTAATTCCATCAAAACGTTTGTAGAACTTCTCCTCGTCTTTCTTTAAATCGTATTCCTATATAAATTGAGCGCTGTAGCTAGAACTACGAAATCCAATACATTTCAATATCAAATATTTGCTGCGTATGGCTTCGTCTTAATGGCGTTTAAATGACGACGAAATCACGTTTAACCACCGTAGAAATAATAACGAGCAAATGAGTCGCCTGCGCAACTTTTGACACAAACACATCACGGGCATATTTTGATGAAATTTCAAAAAGAAACGATCGAAAGATGTTTACGTTCTTGCGATAAATTGATTCAAATGATTGAACGCGTTTGTATGTATTTTATTTTTCAAACATACGACTACAAAAAATAAATAAATAAAATAATAAAATAAAATTTAATTGAAAATCGATCGAAAACTATAATATTTATATATGATATGTCTGCACGTAGTCATTGCTGCTTATTAACGTATTTGAATTGATAATAATAACGGATTTAGTTTTTTGTTCCTCTTCTTAACTTGATTCAAATTATACACGAATGTATGTGTTTCTCATACGATTCGTTCGGTGTATGGTGTACATGTGCATTGCAAATAATACTATTCGTTCGTATTATTAAAATAATAATAATACAGCTTGCCATAATAATCAATACTTCAATTTCGCGTAAGTATCGTCATTTATTCAAGTGTCTACACAACGTTTAGTATTTATTTGGAATTTTAAACAGACGATTTTTTTTTTTTTATATATAAAAAACAACAATTTTACCTACAACTCAAGTATGGTATTTAGGTCAATTTAGCATGTACGTATATATATATATCATAAACAATCATTAACAAAACAACACAAGTACAATTCACTACACACTATAATGCGCGTATATACGAGTATATATACTTACTGCCATATATGACTATAAAAAATATTATATTTTTCATTTTATTTTTTATTTAAATACCGGAATAATTCATCCAGATCAGCATCAATATATGATGTGACTTGAAAATCGCCATATTATTATTATTATTATTTTATTTTTATATATAAACGAGTCCGAACGAACAATAATAATAATAATAATAGCTGTTAGTATGTTGTTGTCAATGGCTTATTTGATTTTCGATTTTCTCTGGACGAGGTTTTGAAATAGACGCAGAAATTTCGTCCTCGCTACACTGGCACGATTTTATATAGTATTTCGAATTAAAATATTTTTCTTTTAGTAATAAATTTAATAATACGTTATAAAATTAAATAATAAATTACTTATCGTATAAGAGAACTTGGTTATATGCGTGGAGTCATTTTTTTTTTTATATAGAATTTAAAAAAACAGAAAATTCATAAATATTTTAAACGTCTGTTTTCATCGGAGAAATTAAGTGAGAACTTCTCTTCGGGTTTTATGTGTGCATTGTATATGAGAATTAAGTGTTGTTCCCGTTGAAAACAATAAACGATTTTAAATTAGTATTTTATTTAATAAAAACGAGTAAAATACCTCTCAAAATCCTTCTTTCCGTATTTCCGCGACACAAATCCTTCACCATACTATTTTGTGAGATTGATAAAATTTCATTCATAACCATTTTCTTTAAACAGCTTTGGAGCAACGCGCGTCAAACGTGACGATATAAATTGACCGAATCAAAATGATATTCCAAATCGGCCTATCGATCCTGACGGACTTTTAACCCGAGAATGTGACCGAGATACTTGGATGATTAAAGGAGAAGGTTCGATGTTGGCAATACGTAATTTAACGGAGAGTCGATGAAGTGGAACCGACGGACGATTTTTTTACCAGCGGATGGGTGGGACAGAGAAAAAAAACTGAACTAGTTCAGCTCGAAAGTTGAATTTCGGTACACCGAATTCATTATAAAAACTTATCAATGCGCACTCTGACACGTACTTTCGTCCCTTAAAACAAAAAAAAAAAGAAAGGGACACTAGCTTCTTTCGCCGTTTTTCGTTTATATGTATAACTTGTCATCCGTTCGAGTCAAATTAACGATCAAAACGTACGTAACAGTGAAACGAAAATTGAAGAATCGCGTTAAATTGTATAGCAGGTCGTGTTCATGTTGTTACTTGCGGGTTATATTCAGAAATCGAAATAAAACAATATATAGGAAAAATATCGCATAATTTCTCTCGGGAATAGACGAATAAATATTACGGGCGCGTGTACGTAGAGTTGGAGAGATTTTTTTTTTCAAAGACGTTTTCCTATCCAACGGTCTGAATCGAATCGCTCAAACAACGCGTCCAAACACGGAGACGCGTATAGACCGAGTATGCAAAAAAGTGCCTTTAGCGAGTGAGCGCGATTTTAATAATAAAAAAAAAAATTCCTATCATTTGTTAAAAAAAAAAATCGTTAGCCGCGTTTTGTAACAACGGTATTCGGAAAAATATAATATTATAAAACGCGTATTTGCAAGTATAAACCATTTTAGATTTTCATCGGATACGCGTATCGCGCGAGTGGGTTAAATTATAGTTTGGAATATTTTACGCTCGCCAAAAATAAAGCCCTTCGTACGTTGCTCTACAGTGACGTTATCCCCGCGTACCATACCCGAAACCGCGCTCGTACATTACGCGGCCATTTAAACCGGCGTTTAATCCATTGCGAGCGGATCCCGCTGCTTCGGAAACGCGAAATCGTCGCCGACAAAGACAGTGCCGGAGACACCAGTGTCTCCAGTGTCTGAAAAGCGGTCAACGGACATTATCACATCGGAGACTGATTACGGGGCCATTGGTGTATTAACCGTGCGCGTACACATAATAAAACGGATCGACGCTGCGGCCGTGGACCGTATAATACCGCACCGAGTTTTGTGGCCGAAAACTATGTTCGGAAGCCATTATTTTCGAGATGGATCCCTGTCCGACCCGTCGACCGCGGCGGTCTGTCCGGCCGTCCCAACGAAGCCAAATTTCAAATAATGAATACTTCCCCGAACCCTTTATCCCATTCCGTCCCCGAAGTATAAGTACTACAAGCCGTAATCCTGCGGGCTTCGCCTGCGCCCCGGGACGCTGTATGGCGGCGAATATTTCGGATCGATTGGGTAATTCGTACGTTTTCGACGGCGAATTTGAGAACGGGCTTTGTAAGTGACAATTTCTCGTATAGTAAACGAGTGGTTTATACAATAAAATATTTTCCAGTATCATTTGGCGACGGCGCGCTGTGCCTCCGAGAAAACGTTTAACCGCAGTTTACGTTTTATTAAATATACACAGAAATGTTATACGCATTAGTGGGAGAGAGAGAGAGCCTTACCTTAAACAAGATCCCGCCACATAATTCATCCGACGTCTGTTGGTCGCCTACTTGATTTTCCATTTTAAATTCGTGTATTTAACGAACGTCTCTGGTATTCCAAATTTTATCATTTTAACGGACCACAGGGGGATTATAAATTATTAGAAACGTATAATAATAATAATAATAATAATAATATTTTTTTTTCTTTCACATCGTTCCGCGTAGTTAGTAAAACGGAGAAAAAAAACAGTCGCAAAAGACCCAATTGCAGAATATCTACAAAAGAGTAAACATACAGGTGTAACGTACTCGTGTGTGTGTGTGCGTGTATAAAAGTACAATATATGAACCGAATCGTACAGATACCGCCGCCGACACGTTATAATAATTATTGTAACGCCGCGTGAATGTGCGCACATTTAATGTAATCCACAGCTAAACAAACACGAGGAATAAAAACCAAAAAAAAAAATTCGTTTTGTTCAAGATTTTTGTTATTGTTTTTTGTTTTTTTTTTTTTTTTTTCGTAACACGCGAAATGTAATACGTGTGTGATACGCACGAAACACTGCTCGAACATGATGTCTTTTGGAATAATGTCGGTGAGTCGATTTATTATTATTTTTTACTTTGACGAGTTTTCGGTGTCACTTTTGTTTGTTTGTAATTCGAAATACCTTCACGGAACGTCACTAACCCATATAGAGGCTTACGAACCACTGTTTAATACAATAATAATAATTATATTGTTTTTTATTTTTTTGTTTTTTTTTTGTCATGTAAAACACGTGTTATACGCCATCGGCTGACAACAGGTGTCTGTAATCGAACCGTTACAATTCGATCTGATGGTGTTCAGTTCGTATTGTTCAAATCGTTCACGGAATGACAAACGGATTTCATCCGTTTAATTTTAATAATTTTTTATTTTACGAAAATTTGACGTTTACAACAAACGGCAAAAATCGTATATACGGTTCAACAATAAAACGCGCATTGAAACTAAACTTTCCAGTCGAATTCTTAAAAACGAGTAGGACATATTTTTAGGCAATTTTTACAACATGCGAATTTTTTCTCTGGAAACGTGTAGCAAGACAATACGACTCCGTCAGGTAATTCGGGAAAGAAAAAAAAAATATGAAATTGAACTATAAAATTTATGAACGTTGATCGCTGCGAAGCAGTGTTCGAATGTCTTCTGACATTATGCGAAAACGTCTTTTTTGTCTTTAGACGTTTCGCAATGAAAATTCACGGATTCACTTCACATACAATTCATTCGATAGTAATACGAATGGTCTCTGAAAGAAATTAACCCGCTTTATGTTCTTCCATAAAGCGTTCGTTATGAAAACGAAATTGTTTATTTTCTATACATTAATAATACGGAGATTTTTTTTTTTTTTTACCCATTATTGTTGCGTACTATACTGGACAATAAATAAACGTCGAATCAAAATATATTACACGAAACGCGTTCACTGTGCGCGCGATCGTTGCCGAACAATTTTCCCTCGATATAATTCGATTCGGATGTTTGTACAAATAGCAAACGTACACGATAATATTGTACGAGAGAAAAATTCAATCGTTTTCACTTCCCATAAATGATTGACATTTTTGGATATTCCATATAAATTATTGAATTTTCGGATCCGTAGTTTCATAGCGATTCATATTAAACGATTTCTAACGTATGTAAATAAATAAAAACCGTTTATTTTATAGTGTAAAAAAAAAAACGAGAAATACGAATCATCGAGATATATTATGCGCTCGTAATATTTTATAAATAACCGTTTTTAAACATTTTTTCGAAAGAAATTGAACTTTTCATCGCGATAGAATCGTATTTTATTTCTTTTTTTCGCGTTTAAATATCGCAATAAACATATGTATATGTATATATATTATATGGGTAGGTGTAAGCTATTCACTTGCCACTGAAATATATAACAATACGATACAGGTGTTGAACGAATTATCAATCTTTTTATAAATTACAATCGAATAATAAGTGTGTGTAGGTGATACTACGTGATTTCACTCAATATATAATATATATTTGACGTAGGTGTTGATATTGTGATTTATCCGCAATATTCCAGATGTAATTTCGTCCGTAATCAATTTGTACTTTGTATTTTTAATATCCCGTAGTTGTCCAACATTATTTAATTAAATAATAAAGTAATTACTATATATATATATATATAGTTCACACGAATAATAAACAAATTAGTCAACAAATCGTATTTTCAATTATTATTTAATTTGTTGTTTTACGTATAGCGAGGCCGTAATCAAATCGGATAATTTCATATTGCGAATTTGTTTCGTGATTAATCAGAAATTTACATTATTCGTGAATTTAAAATCATTGATTACCAAACAAAACCCGTGTACCTACTACAAGGCATCTAAAAAAAAAAAACTACAGAATAATAATATATGTATGATATGCTCGTATATAATAAAATAATTTTCAATTTATATACATACCAGTAGATAGTGTAATAATTATTATTTATCACGCGTATATGCGTATAATAGTATAGGAACCATATGAAATTTGACGAAAAAAAAACAAACATCCATTGTATTATTTCTATTGAGTTATACGAGTAATTTAGAAATTTTAAACGTTTCGTTAAATTACGCGCGAAACGAAATATTAATTGTAATAATAAACACGTAAATATATTTATTATCGAAATATTTCGTGTGCAGTTATTATAATATGGAATATGGGTCATGTATTAAAACGTTTTAAAAACGAGACTTATTTCATTTTTTATTATTTTTCGAATGTTTAAACCCCTGCATTGCTTTTTTTTTACGTTTTTACTGAAGTGGGAGTCCTTGTATTAAGAATATATGAGCATTGAGCAACAAATCTAATCAAAAAATGTAAAAACCTATAATTTCATTCATACTTAAACCCCATTGCATTATCATAGTGGCTATACGCCACTGCTTATGCCGGCTCCTCTTGAACGCTCTTCATAGGTCCCTCGAATTAGGAACGCATTGAATCCGTCCAGAACATTGGGATCCGTACGATAACGGGCTCGTCATGAATTCGGTCTATCGAAAATCGACAGATTTTAAATCAGTCCAAAACAACGATCCTTCTACAAAAACTCATTTTCCGATCATGAACACATCCGTCTCCTGGGTAAAACACACTTCCCCTTGACCACCAAACACATACTCAAACCGTACACCCACTTACTTGGGCAGACCAACTTACAAAAACCATATCAACCAGATCTTTCGTTTCCATCTACTAGTAAAGGCACAAGCCTGGTATAGTTAACGGCGTAGCCAGCCCATCAGAGCAAAGCAAAGTCTAGTAATAGAAGTTGGTTCGCGCTGAACATGACAACGCGGTTGTCGAAAAATTGCGCGTACCTACGCGATAAAAGCGTATTATTTTTGTGATTTTTGTGTTTATAGTTTGCTAGTAAATACTATACACTCTGCATACGTATTTTATTAATTAAAATATTATTATTAATTAATGTTTGGTGGGTGCAATACGCACATTTTATTTTATGAATTGTTTTTTTTTTTTATATCAAATATTTTTTTTTTTACTTCGTATCAATACCTATTATAAACGTAGTCTATAATAGCTACTAAGAAACACGAGCCCCCGCCCCCCTCTAAAAACTTGAATTCGAGACTCTTCTCCCGGGGCATTGCCAGAGATTAATTCATAATCGTTGGGGGGGGGGGCAAATCAAACATTTATATACCACGGAACAGCCGAACTCGCGCAAAAACCATTTATAGGCGTGTAATCGAAGAAAAAGATGTATTTTTTTTTTCTGTTACCATCAGAATTAATGTTATATTCATAAAACAATTTACGATAATATAAAGTTTTAGTTTTAATAAAGTTTTCGTCACTGATATCTCTGGCGAGAAATTATAAATATAATTACGGTTTTTAAAAATACATAAGAAATACATTCGATATTGTTTAACAGCGCATTATTGTTGTATTGCGCAGGGATTGCTCGTGGTCATGGCGTGCGTGGTGCACTACGACCCGTTCGGCTGGTTCCCGACTTATTTGTACAGCCGAGAACGCGATAAGCAGCAGCACGCGGCGCACGAACCGCACGGTCACGTACCGATGGAGACGGTGTTCGATTTTCAAGACCACCTGTGGATACCGACACCAGGCACGGACCCAAACGTCGCGTTCTCCGTACGCCCTTCAGTCCTCGTGTTCAACGACAAAGATTACGAAGACAACGACGACGACGACGACGACGACGACTTTTGGACCGAAATGACGAATGCGAACGAAGAAGAAGAAGGAAAAGAAGAAAAAGTGACCGCCGTCAAGTCGTGTTCCGCCGGTAGCGGTGACGATACGGACAACGGTACGTGCAGTAACCCGCACGAAGTTCACGCGGTCCCGGCCGAAGCGCCGCAGGACAACGACGACGACGACGTCGACAATTACGTCGTTACCGGTGATGAACGGGACGACGACGTGTATTGACGTTTGGTACGGAGAATGGAAAATGGAAAACTTGGTGGGAGTGTCGCTGTAAAAATCTTACAAAAAAAAAAAAAAAAAAACACTAGCGGAATAACAAAAGTACAATATTATATTGTGTGATTAACTATCATATATAAATATTACGTAATTATTAGCTTTTAAGAAAATTATACGAAAAAATTTCCGCTGTCTGTTTTGATTTTTATTTTCCTCAAATCGTTTTATTACGGTGTCGTCTGATTGACGACGCATCGACCGCTTGTGATACTTGCGGACGAATAAAAAACCATTTTAATACGCGAAGCCACTGTGCGGTGGCGCGTATTTATGAGGGGGAAGACCGGGAGGGATGGTCGACAGGGATCTTTTTTTTTTTATCACATATTGTTTAGGGCTTAAATTTCTTTCTTTTTTTTTTTTTGATAATATTATGCAGGGCGCGGCGAGCGATGATGAAATGCAGAAGCTCCGAAGGGATTATTGTACACGTCAAATTCAATAAAAAAAAATAGCGATAGCCTCGGGATGTTGTGAATGTCGCTAGAGTGAATAAAGATTTTAGAGTATGTAATGTATATATTGTTATCATTATGGATTCGAAAGCAATGACAGACGAGAATTTTATTCAAAATCCTGCAAATTGTACACCACAGATTTGTATTTCCGAGTGCGAATATTTTTTTTGCGCGAATAAACCCCGTTAACACTATAAAATAACGTTATTTTATGTATTGTAGTACGTCCGTATAATATCGTAGAGTTCTTCTAAATCTACTTTTACTGTGAATCTGTAACAGGACACTGCGCGCACGCGCTACAGATGTTTTTCCGCACACTGATCTCAACTGACCGATTGTTCCTCAATGTCTGCCAGGGATTCATATGATGATGTTAATACGGTAAATATCGAATTATTTGTTGACATTTTCGGTGCAAAAACAGAAGTGTACGAGAGATAAAAAAAAAAACGGTGCACACGCCGCGCGTGTACTGCAATACGACGAGTTTTAAAATAAACGTAAAGACCTCCCTCCTCCCAGCCACAATGATATTTATTTTAAATATATAATAATGATAATAATAATAATAATAATAATAATAATAATAATAATAATAATATGACGGGAGAAATAATAAACGTTTAGAAAACGACGTTTCTGCTGCAGTTATACTCAAACGAATATATATATATATATATATATAACTCAACTTAATAATATATACAATGTCTCTTTCTTTTTAATTTCCGTTAATATTAAAATGAAATCCGGACTGGAATCCAAAAAACTTTATTACGTGTGCTATTATTTTTACTGTCTACCCGTGTCGGTTTTAACGGTCTGTATTATATAATAAAGTGTGCGGAGAAGAAGAAGAAAAAAAAAGAAACGTTTATACGTATAAACCACCGCCTATGAGTTTATAAATATTATATCGAACCGTTCACGATTTCCGTACCGCGGCGAAATTTAAACGTACTTATTTCGAAAATGTACGACACGAAAAATATTACCGAGATTTAACCGCGAGTAAATGGTAATTTACTTTTAGTTTACAGTGTTTTATTATAACTATTAGGACGTTGAATAATTTTGCATATGCGAAAAAAGCGTTTGAAAACAATTTGAGTACAAAGTAAAAAAAAAAAAGCGTTATCGAATACGCATATTATCATTTAACTGCACGCGCGGACACTTGGTATTTTGGCGAATTGCCATAACCCTCCTTATATTATAGGAAAATACTTTTCTAAAAGGGGAGGAGGAATGATACGTTAAAAATCGTTTCATAGCAAAAAGTTCTTAATTATTATCTAAAGCAACACAACGTGACGATCTGATGCCTACTTTCATTCGACTAGCACTTGTTTCCATATAGCTGTAATGCCAAAATATGATATTCTTCAATAGACTCCCTATTTTAAAATTTCATATTACTGCTGTAATAAATGTCAAGGTATTACTAAACGCGTGTTATAAACAATAAATGGCGTGTATAGACTTTTTTTTTTTTAAAAAAAAAACATATTGTCATTTGTCATAAAAACACAATTATTAACGGTACCGACGAATTTTTCTAATTTAACGTACGAAAAACGTTACGCGTAGTTTTGAATGAATTTTTCGATACTGCTAATTTTCTTTTCTCTTTTTACAACAATATTGTGATGTATATCCATTCCTATCGTTTAAAGTTCAACTACCAATTTGTAAGAGTAATTTTAGTAAAATTCTCCTACGTGTGCGTTGTCCGTCAATGGGATTCGCATATATTTATGTAGTAAAACCATGACATTTAAGTACATCACCTCCTCTCATCGAACGAAAAAAAAATGAGCGTCGTGGGGGGATGCTCGGAGAAGGATTCGAAACAACCGTGTGTGAAAAAAAAAAGTCGTAGAAAAGTTCCATAATATGACTTAGTACATAAAAAAAAACCTCTTCTTTTACACATAATGACATGTAAGAACATCGTATTTGAGAACATCGGCCGAAATTCATATAAATAATAATAATAAAAAAAAAAAATGAAATGTTATTACGGAGAAAATCGAGTTATTTTATTTTTTTTTTTTGCCATTTATCACGAGAACACGCTTTGAATCTCAGTTCGGATTACCATAATTCTGTTACAGACAAACAAACAAAAAAAAAAAATTTTAATAATTCATTTGATTTTTTTCAAACGACATAAATTATGCGTATCGCGAGTTAACGCGACAATATTCGTATATATATATACCTACACAATTCAAATGATTATTTTGTACTTCGGCGGTCCTTCTTACACAATAACGTATTCAATATACTCGAATAAAGTGTATTGAAAAAAAAAAACCGTGAACGCATACCTACCAGCAACGTTTGTCTGACATTTATATTAAATTTTGTGCGTTCTTTTTAGGAAAAAACAACCACCCCCCTCCTCCTCGTCTTCTCGCGTTATTGTGATTTCGCTTACAAATCGGAAGAATAAAAAAAAAAACGAAAATTCAAATCCGGAGCGTTTTGTAAACGAGTTCAAAATCATATACAAACGCACACGAAAAAAAAAATACGAGCGTAAAAAAAAGAACACTTGTTGCTCGGTCAAAAAAAATAAATACGACCTGAAGTCAAAGTATACAACACACCAGTTGAATGTCTTTAATTTTATTTTTACCTTTGAACAGAGCCAATTGTGCCTAACTATATTGTTATATTAGATGACTTTCACCGATGAAATGTAACTGGTATACTTACATTAAATATTTATATGTATTTTTTTTTTTTGTCATAAGATCGGTGTTATATTGATCAAAACGACATCTCCCAATATCCAAAAAAAAAAAAAAAAAACCACGAAATTTCAATAACATAAGTATAAGGAAAATTAATAAACCCGCGTATAAATGTATGTTTATTTGACATGATCTGTATAATATAGCGATATAATATTAAACGAATAATCGTATATCAATTATTATTATTATTATTATTATTACTATCGCTATCGCTATCCCTATCGCTATCGCTATCACTATCACTATCACTACCACTACTACTACCACTGCCACTGCCACTACCACTATCACTATCACTATCATTATTATTATTAAAACATTTTCGTCGATGAGTAAAACTGCACGTGACGTGTGACGAACGAAATATGAGCGAATTAAAACTTACAATGTCTATTTAATATCGGGCACTTAAGTACGCGTACGCATATTAAATATTCGAGCACGTAATTACAATGCGATACGGTTTGTTATTAAAATTGTTTTTCTTTATTAGCATCGTTCCTCCTTTCAATCATATTATCGAGTTCGAAAGTGTTCCGTTATTTATTGCATAAACGAAACGTTAATTACAATCGACATTGCCAGGTTAAGTGTGTAATAATATGAAATATCAATAGAAAAAGCAAAAAAAAAAAAAAAAAAACCTTATTAAATATCGCTAATCAATATTATAAATTAGTTCGGGATATCACAGGAGAAATATATTTTAAATATTTTTTTTTTTTAAGTCGTCTATTCTATTTCTATACGCTCGTACTGGTGTATTCGACACGAGTAAAAACAAAAACTATGTATTTAAAAAATAGATCAAAAAAAAAAAAAATAATAATAATAATAAATAAAAATAGCTATACGCGTAAAAAAACGTATATAAATAAAAAAAAACTTACGAATACTTTATTAATTCGATAAAAATAATAATTACGATTCGCCGCGACTCTAAAATACGATTGAAATATACAAAATGTAATAATATTTAAATAAATAAAACCAAATACAAATATCTGAACGAAATTCGTAACTTCTTAAGAGATATTTAAAGACAAAAAACACACGCACACACACAAGTCTCGCGATAATATTCGTTTCGTATAAAAAATACTCCCGTTGTGTCAACGATTGCGCGAGCGGCGTTCGGTTTTCTTTTTCGCGCCGTAAACGTCGTTACAATGTTTATTTTCAAAACGTTTTCCCTATTTTCCCATGTAGCCCATAACTTCTTTTTTGTTTTCTTTATCGAATATACGTGTGCATAACAATATTGTGACATTTATAAATTTTAATACAAATAAAGCGCCTCTATACGATGGAACTCTACGCGTAGAATATAAATGTAACTTATTATCACGTGTTGTTTAACGGGTGATTGAGTGGAATCATCTTATAAACTGTATTATAAACGATTTGACGTTATACTACGTCAATATTATTATTATTATTATTAATAGCCCTGTGCACAGAGCTTGAAATATAGAGATAATTAGAAATTCAACCGGCCCGAATGCATATATATATATATATATATATATTAATCAGCTGTATTGTATTTTAAACACAAATCACGAATTTCACATAATTATAACCCAATACATCAATAGAGTATTTCAAGACGATCGTGTTTATCGGACTTTCTTTGTTAATACGTGTCCTCTATTTATTGGCATAACAAAAATTTAACGAACGGTAATTTTTTTTCTTGTCCTAGTTAACATTTTCCGTACGACACAGTAAAGTCACAGAATATAATGTATTCCGTGGTAAAAATCAAAAATAATCGGCAAACACGTGTAATGACGAAAATAGAACTTTAGATTTTTTTTTTTTTTTTAATTTAGAATAAATTGTGACAGTATTGAAAACTCGTAACACGTAAAAAACAATTGAATAAATCGTTATATTTGTGTTTAAGACAGAAAAAAAAACCGTAATCGAGTTAGGTATTTAATTTCAATTCTGTACCCCATTAAATTATTTTGGCGATAAATATCTTCTTTTCTTTTCGGTAAAATCAAAATTAATACGATATTTTATTATATATATATATAAATGGAGTAGATAAGTCCTTTTTGTATTTTATGTTTGTATGGTCTAGAATTATCTTAAGGAACGGCAAAATTTCATTTTGCCTAATTTTACTTGACCGGCTCTGTTAAAAGGTTCGCTACAAATTTTCTTTTTTTTTTTTCAAATTGTCTTACACACCTCAAATGTACTATGCAAATTGCACTTACAAGAAAGAACAATACACATTAAGTAAGCCGGTCAAACACTGTTAATTTTCAACAGACACTCGACTGGCTTTTCACTCATGTGTCCCTTGTGAGATATGTACCTCGCACAGATTACAATAAGTTTCAACGATCAACGGGAAAAAAAAGAACAATTCGGACGGTAAGAAGGGCGGTGGAAATGTATGCGCAAGCCGTATGTGGTTTATTTGCAATATGGTCTTTTTATCATTATGTAAATAATATTATACACAATTCATGTTTAAGATATTATTAAATATCACAATAAAACAAATTAAATTGGATCTTAAACGCGTAATTGTAAAAATAATAATATTGCATAATGTTGACGGAAACCAAAAACGTTACAATATTATGTATATATGTTTATATATTTTATCCCCTTATTGTTTTTCCGAGACGGACGTATGCTACACGATTACAAAACATATTACACGCAAGTAAAATTATTATTATTATTATACAGAGTGTTTACAAAGCCTTTCCCGGATTTCAAAATGGTATATTTACTGAACAAACTGACATATCCGAATGATATAAAATACAAAACATCAGTAACTACTTAAGGTTTAGGAAAAATACCTCATAGATGCTCAATGTCACCTCCACCGGCAGCACGGCACACATAAATGCAGCAATTGAATTCTTTCCACGTCTGGTCGAGCATATCAGTGATCACTTCTCTAATGGCAATTGCAATCCTGGCCTTTAATTCTTTGACTCCTCAGGGTAGAGTAGGTGCCACTTTGTATTACACTTTGTTTTACACATAATCCCAGAGAAAAAAAAATCACAAACCGTGATGTCGGGGGGAACGCCATCTGTGAAGAACCTTATCGTTAGCTCCATAACGCCCAATCCATCGCCGAGGAAGAACTCCCTGTTGAGAAATTGTCTAACTGATTTGATATTCACGGCGGAAATTGCGCTGTACAGTTATCACTGATTGGCAGTTGTTAAAGCGTAGGGTACAAAAAGCCTTTTGCGAAGGATTCAACATTTCAGCAACAACTGGTTTATTGCTCACAACTCCACTTCAAAGTGTCCGGGAGACCCCTATTGCCAACCAGTCAAAACTTGACACTCCTCTTTAATTAGCAGTAGGCGGTTAATTGACTATCACTCACCGGTCATAAAAATATAGCTTCTTGGAATCAAGGAAAGATTTTGCAAACACCCGATATATTATACGAATGAGTCGCCAGAAATAAATATATTATAAACTTAATTGAATTAAAAAGAAAAAAAAAGACAGTAGAGACTTATAATATTATCATTTTATATTATATATTATAGTCGTTGATGTTACAACCATTTGCGCGCACTAGCAAATATACATTTTAACACTGTTTATTTGATGTGAGAAAAAAAAATATCTATTCTAGTTTTATACTTTTTGTTCGACATTACAATATAATAATAACATATAAATGACATATTTGTTTTCACCGCAAATGTTACGACAAGTATATAATATTATGTTTGTACGCGCACATATTATGATAGATATACACAATAATAATAATAATAATAATAATAATAATAATAATAATGATAATAATAATATAGAACAATGGACTCGAAAAGCGGACCGATAGTTTTAATGTTTACATTTATAGCACGATAGCGGTTTACAGAGCAATTTTTCACATTTACTAGCCAAAAAACGTGTGGCACAATGTACAATAGAAAAAAAAAAATACAATCGAAATGGCAATGGAAGGGCGGTTGGGTAAATGCAACTCGAAAAAAAACCAATCGAATATTGTAACGTTTTTACAAAAATTATTTGTCCGTTTTCAATTATAAACACGTTATAAAATAGCAGTCGCGACTGACTACATTACATATCATCAACTACCCTTGATCGGTTATAAAATTTGAAAAAATTATTTATATATATATATATATATTAATAGTAATAATAATTATAAAACAAAACAAAACAAAGTTACAACGCACCGTACGTAAATTAAAAATAACGACAAAACATTAAAATCTATCTATTAAGTTGTTTACAATTATAAGTATTAAAATTAAATTAAATGATTTTATTTTTTAATTTAATGTCTGAAAGTATAGAAATGGAAATACATAGAAAAAAAACATAATCTTAAATCTCTGGAATAGCTATATTATCATACCACTCAAATACATATTGTTTATAAAATATACAATGGTGGTCTCGTTTATGATTTAGTTACATAGACAAAATATTTTAGTTTTTAACTCAATCCTAAGAATAATAATAATAATAAAAAGTTAAGGTATAAATAAGGAAAAATTACATTCCGATTTAATAGTTTTTTTTTATTTCATTTCAAATCATATGTTGTTAATTCACCGTTAGAAAAATGAGTAATTAAGTCTAGAAAAAAAAATTGATATGTACAGTTGTTTGTTTTACGCAACTCGTCAACTATATGGTATAGTTAAGAGATAATTTAAAAATTATTTTAAACTCAACAGAATATTGCTTGATTTCATATAATTTAGAAAAAACGTCAAACGATACTCAAACTTTAACCATGTGAAAACAAAAGAAATTAAAAAGAATACCTTGCAATCGCAAATAAAATATTGCAGGACTGATTTTTGATTTCACAAAATAAAAAAAAATCGATTGAAAACTGACAATAAACATTACACAACAACGTCAGCCTTTGTACACACAACCGAATTGTTGTAAAATATTTAAGCGTAAATCGATCTAATTTTGACATTTTCCTTTCGTGCATATTGAGTTACTTTTTTGTTTTATTTCCCCTTAGCACTGATATAATATAAAATCAAATTTTTTATTTGTTTCTAAAATAATTTCTGGTAATAGCCATTAACAAAAAAAAAAAAAAAATATATATATATATATATATATAATATACAGCGGCCAAATAATAATTTGTTTCATTTTAAAATTTTCCATTTTCTTTTTAAATATTGTTCGATGTAAGTGTGCAGATGAGGTTTAATCCCCAGGATGTTCGGGACACGATCTGTTTACTTCAAACCACCGGTCTATACATCTGAAAAATAAACAATAATAATAAATAACAATATATAAAACTAATAAAAGTACTTCAAAATTAGTCATTCAATGTAGTATATCAATCTCCCTATTACTCAAAGTATTTAAATATAATTTTTTTTTTAAGACAAGTTTTAAAATGTATCTAAATAATTAAAACATATTGAAATTCTGAACTTTATTAGCGATTAATCTCGTAAACTCATTCAAATCGTTTCAACTATATTTTTAAATATTTACAAATATTCAACAAGTTTTGACTAGACATTTATCAAATGTTGAACAATCAGAATATGAGAATTAAAAATCTAAATGATATATATTACATTTATAAATTGATTTCATTAGTTGTACATCAATGATCTAAAGCAATCTTCTCTGTTATTGAATAATGGTAAAAATGAAAATCGGGCTAATAATTACATTTTAATTATGTTGTTATGTTATGGGAATAAAAATATAGTAAAATTTACAAAATTGACTATGTGAAAAAAGGGAAAATAACAATTTTCGTTTTATAAAATTTTACTATAAAGAATGATTTGTCAATGAAATATGTGTACATTGTAGCTTTTCAACCACACTATAGTTAAATAACTATAATATAAATATGTTTTATTCTAAACAATAACTTTACTAAAACATGCACCTGAATTCCAATTTATTTTTATAGTATACCTAATATTTTCCATAAGCCAACTATAATAAAATGTTTTACAGAATTTACAATAAATATTTCGCATACTTCAAATTTTGCAAAAAAACAAAAAAGGAAAAAGGGTACTTCAATATTTGTTATGTTTTATCATCAACTACGAACAGATTAGTTTCATTTGCAAAAATGATTCAATACACACACACTAGTCTGAATTAAATACCCACTTGAGCGACACAAATTAATAAAATAAATATTTGATTTTTTTTTTAACAATTAAACCTATTTTTATTAATAATGTGTAGCATAGCATCTTCCTTTCAGTCTTCAGTCGGAGAGTTAAATTCTTCAGAACTTTTGGATTTATACTGATGTATTAAATTTTCTTTCAAATTTTTGTAACACTCTTTTGGGATAACAAAATCGTTTTGACCATTTTTCAGAAAACTGAACTCTTTTAAACATAAACACACACAAATCGATGTTTTGAAACGCGATGCTTTACTTTCCGTCATTATGAAATTACTAATTTTTTTTTTCAATATAGTTTTTAAATCAACAACATATACATGCCACATTCTCAATGATACATCTACTATATACAAAGCACTTAACCTAACGGTGTGTAGTTTTTAGAAATTCAATAAAATTTCAAACAGTTATGACAGTATAGTAAATATTTCAGTGAAAATATAAGAACATTATATATTATTGCAAAGTGTCAACAAAATTCTCGCATACAAAGGTCGCAGTCGTCTTCGGTTTAGGCAGTTTTCTACGCGAACAAAGCAAATATATACGTATTTGATATAACACGTTGCCGACATTTCAATTAAATTTTATTTTTAATTTTTTTTTTTGAAAATGTTTTTGTATAATATGAACGTTCGAGAAATTTTTATAAACGCTATGCATATAATATGTGACTAATGTATGAAGAGACAATATTTCCTAAATTGACGATTTTTGAGATACATTTCAATGTCGGTGAACACGTTATTTTCGATTAAAATTGTCGGTGCTAACTATGAAATTAAAACTTTAAAATCGTATATTTTATGAAAAACGACGATTTTCTCAATATTATTATGAAGAGTGATACAATAGTATTAACCGCAAGCTTTAATCCCTATAAGAATTTTCAACAATAGAAATTTGGTAATAACAAAAAAAAAAAAAATTATCGATGGGGCCGTTGAAAAAGCTGATCGGCAGCGATATTCGTTTTGTGTGAAAACATTTTCTTCTTTCTTTCTTTATTGGTTTTTTTTTTTTCATTTACGGACCATTATTTAGGTCCGTTGGCGCCATAACCAATTGCCTCCGTCCATGCCTATCTCAAGCCAGTTGTCCATCTCCATTGTCGCACTCCTCCAACCCCGAAACAATCTTTGATGATCCAATCATTCAATCGCCGTCTGGGTCCTCCTCTCGGCCTTTTTGTGTTCAATTCGCGGCCAACCCGATTACTGTTCTCGAGAACTTCAATTGCCACACACACGTCTTCCATCTCTCGGTTTGTCGTTCTTGATTATTTTTTTTTTTTACACCAAATATCCATTTCTAAGGACTTTTCGTTCGTTTTTCGCTGTATTCCAAGTGAAACAACAGCGCGGTGCACGCAAGACGCGTTGTGGGTAATCGATAATAAAATCGATACGCAAGTGAAATAAAATAATAATAATAATAATAATACACGCTCGGAACACCCGAGACTATTTTACAATAAAGAAGAAATAACCTTGAAACACCACGAAAACGTGTAACACATATGTGTGTGCGTGTGTATCTTCTCCTTCCCCTCATCATAAAATTGCAACGCGTTTAAGTTCACAACAATGGCCCCTCCCCCCGGACCGCCGTCGTTTCCTAGGTCAACAATCTTTTTATGTAATCCAGACACTGCTGTTGCTGCTGTAATATTCTGTACACACCGACACGAACGATAAAAACTTGTAAAAACAACCGTGGAATGAGAATTTGTCTCCGCCGCGCCCGTCCGTCCGTTATATATTATAGAGAAGAGAAAACGAATAAAAAAAAAAAAAAATAATAATAATAATAATGAAACGAATTGGCTGCAGTAACCGTCAAAAGAAGAAAGAATCGTATTAAAAGAAATTTCCGCCGACGGCCTCCTCCTTGCTCCCTGCAGAAACTCTTCCCGGAACAGTCCAAATACGCCGCGAAACCGATTAGGGGCAAAATAAACAAAATAACAAAAAAATATTATATTTAATAAGAGTAAAAAACGTTTTGAAATCTCAGATTTTTCTACATATTACAAGAGACGGAAAACAAAACTTTTCATTTCCACAAATCGCAAATTCAAATATTAATTGATAACATAAAAATATTTTCACGCTTATGCGCGCGACGTGTCCGTCGACGAATAATGAATGATAAAGAATTTAAAAAAAAAGATAAACAGCTCTCTCTCTCACTCCCATCTTGGCAGTTCGCTTGCGAGATAACACGACGCGTTCTCGACAAAATAATGGTTTTTTTTTTTTTTTAAATAAAACGGTCTTAAAAAAAATTTTTTTTTTCCATCGGTTCTAGAAAAATAAATACGCGTTGTAACGCGAAAATATTTAACCGAATATTTTCAAAATTATTGTAAAGAGCAGTCGACACAGGAATGAAAAAAAAAAAAGGAAGAAGCGTACGATACGTTTAAAATTAAAACTGTAAACACTCGCGCGTTTTGTTTAAACAATCGAATAAATCCGAGTGAACTTATCGTATATAGCATACTTGTTTTTGATCGAATAATTTTCAAAACAACAATACTAATATAAAAATGTCTACTATGGCGTTTCGATTTATTAATAATCGACTTTTTTTACCGTTAACAATCGTTATCCGGCACGGTTTTTTAAACGTTTTTTTCCCCGTTTCGATACGGCAGAAAGGTGAGAAAAAGCCAACCACCTCCTCGATAAATTATTGTATAAAATATTAGAAACACGCGAGGAATTAATACGAACGCACATGCGGCGAAATACACATTTCGCAACAATGAACGCGATTATTATTATTTTTTTTTTTTAAATACGAGCAGATATTTAATCTAATCGACATTGGTTTACGATGTGAAATGATCACGTCCGAAACTAACTATTATTTCCCCGTTGTAAACAATTTTATTCGAATAGAAAAAAAAGATATTTTCATTAATTTTCATACTTAAAAACATAAAATAATTACATATCTCGCGGTTAGTAAGTCGCTGTTGCAGAATCAAGGAAGAAACCTAATCCGATCTAAATATCGAAAGTCTCTTTTTTTTTCCTATCGCAACAAAAAAAAAAAAAAAAACGTTTTTCTCCCCTCCCTCCCCACTAAAAAAAAAAACAAAAATTAATAACGTACCAGGTTACGTAAACACGCACATCGAATAAAACAATTATTAAAATTGAATAAATAAATTTGATTTTTTTTTTTTTTTTAATCACGTCCGATTACGCAATTTTCACGTGCTAACCTATGAGGAATGATAATGACCTTCAGCGAGTATTACATATTAATTTTCTTTTTAAAAAAAAAAAACGACAAACGATCGTCCGTTCATATTTTATAAATCGTTCGAAAATTCGATTACTGAAACAGTCCACAGTATCGTGGCGACAAAACGTGATAATAAATTATTGAAATTTAATTCGGGGAGAAAAAAAAATGATTTGAATCGCGCGATATCTCTTCACAAATAGTGTTGTTTGGAGTTCGACAAATATGTCGACAAGTGGCGGTGATTTGGAAGATTTTCGGCGTATAAAAAAACCAAACAAATTTTAAAGTAAAATTCATATACGGGAGGATAGACAATTGAAATCCGAGAATTGTATTATTATAACGCATTCTCCACGCGTGTTTTCTTATGCATTGCGTAAAATTCATAAAAAAAAAATACTCGACGAATATCATGTTTTTTTTTTTTATTATAAGGGACGCCGCGGTTACACAACGACAAACGTAGCGATACGGCAACGAAACGATTTTCAATAAACTTGAAAATATTATCGATATTATCTACGTCATAATAACAGCAGCAGCAGCAGCAGCACTACAGTCCGAATATTTATATTTTTTTAAATTCTACTGTGAATACGATTTACGAGTTTAGTGACTCTGAAATTAAATTTTTTTTCTTCTTCTTTTAACGTCGACTACACCACTACCGCCACCAACCATCACTTGTATCGCGCGCGCATTTCGTTACGTCCGTTGAGTTTTAGCCAAAAGGACCAAAAATATCCCAAACGATTTATATAGGACGAGGGGAGTAAGAGTCGACGGACGGTATAGACGCGACGGGCAACGGTCCAAAACCAATTAATCGTTTTCGTTTACGCCACTGTTTTTTCCCCGTCATCTGTAATACATAATGCGTATTACGTGCTTCACATATTATATATTTGATAATTTAATATATATGTATTTCTAAAATATTAACATATTATAAATGTGACGGATTTGAATCAACCCTACACGACACATATAGTATATTTTTTTCTTTAATTACATTTATAGTGGCGTTTGTAAGAAAAACAAATTTACACAACACTAACGATTTGTTTGGATAAAAAAAAAAAAAATAGCGTATAAATAAAAAATCTATTAAAATTACCGATTCTGTTTGAACGCGTTTCAGTAATGATTTAGAGAACAGCACGGATAAAAGTAAGTAAAACGATAATTTACGCTTACGTTTTATGGTATATGCAAAGACAAGGAAGTCTGGCTATGGTATCGCCTTGTGTCAGTTCTTCCAGACATATGACACATTCGCCTTTATCGTCTTTTAAAACGTCTTCTACACAAACAGACAAACAAAAATAATAATATTAAAAATAATAATAATAAAAAAAAAAAAATCGTTTATTTATAATAAAGCGCAAGTTTTTTGTTGAAAACGACGCGCGTTGGATATAAAATTGAAAAACAATCGACTTGCTTACCGTTATAAATCAGTCTAGGTTTGGTCAAGCACATAACAAGATGTACCTCTATCTCGTCTGGCAAAACAAACTTTGAACATACTGGACACTTAATTCCTGAAAAACAACAAAAATATTATTTTATTATTACTCGTTTTATAAGATTTATTTTTTAATTTTAGACATTTATTCAATTTAAAACTCGCAATACGAAAAATTCTTTGGAAATACGACTCAAACCATCAACGCAAATATGTGTGTACTACTATGGAATACGCTCCGTAAAATGCAATAAACTATTTTTATATAAATATAAAACGTTCAAATACGAGTACAACGCATAAACGTGCCCAAAAACCGTTTAATAATATTTCTTGTAATTGTAAACAATTATTTTATTATCTTATCGGACTTATAAATTGTATAAATTAAGAATACACAGAAATTGATGTATGATTTAATTTAAAAACATTTATTTTTTTTCTCTCCGAAGTGATGACGTCTAGAATTGGATAAATAGGTAATTGTTGAGAAATATTTACCAAAACGTTGTGTGACGAAGGGAAGTGAACAAACTGTGCGCCTTAATATAAATACTTATAATCAAAATATAAAAAATAATAAAATATGCTTTAGAAAGAAAAAAAGTCAAAATAAACATAAAAAATTGTATTTTAATTCAGAATTTCACGAATAACGTGAAATGAAGATGATTAGATTACCTATAACATACAATATGATCAACCAGAAAACAATATACAAATCCGAATTTTAAATTAATTAGCTACCCATCGAAACAAATGAATATCAAAAATAAAACGACGATAAAATGCGAAAATAATATTTATAATGAAAAATATATATACGTTAAAACGCTTAGAATTGCCGAGAAACAATTACATTGGTCTTTTTTTTTTTTTCGTAAGAAACGCCGAAAAATGTATTTTAAAAGGCGTAGACTATAATAATTTATAGTTTTAAATTTGTAAATTTCGCAAAACTATTAATACTAGTACGTTATATTATATAATTGTCTACAAAATCTAAAAGGATGCCATAATTGTTTATTTTTTTTTTTTTTTTTAATTTTCGCCTTTCAACTTAATTTTTTCTCTCTCCCGAAATAAACGCATTCGTCTTTAATTTCTACTTTTACAAATGTACAACATCCACCGGAGTATTTAATATTATAAAAATACACTATAACTGTAGCATTATTTTTCGCTTAGAAACACGTTATAAGTTATACAACAATAATTTAATATGCTTTACACCTCTTCCCAATCGCTTTTATTTACTTTATAAACCATTTTGTTTAGACTCAATCGTTATGGAAATGTCGAACGTCGACAGCGGTTATTAAACCGCGGGAACGTTGGACGGTCCTGGACGGACGGGTGAAGGCGAGCAAAGACTTTTGAAAATTTGTTATGGAAACCGATAGAAGAAATCAGTGGCGGTCAAACGATTTAATCGTGGGGAGGGGTGAGGCTGATTTTGATCACCGAAAACATAATTTAAGGATTACAAGTCAATTTATTAATGAAATACATTAACTAAAAAAATATATGGGTTTGAAATAATTGTACCTAAATCTAAATTAATAAATCAATTTATTATTTTTTTTTTTTTTTTTTTACCATTTCACTTAACACTTCATTTGCATGGTTATATTTACAGCCCCCCGCGATGAACAGCCATTAAGACGACTCTAAAAACAGAATTCAATCAAAGGATGTTTAGAAGAAAAAAAGACCTATCTCCTCTCATACCTCCCCACCCCCTCGTCCGAAAGAAGTTATCGTAATATTTTAATAATCACACACTATTGTTATACAATAATAAATGCGATATTTCCCCCCCCCCCATAATACAGGCTAAAACAATCGCATATGCGTACGTTAAAGATCACTTGGTCTTTACGATAGCGCACGCGCGGTGTTATCAACATTATAATTATGTGCAATTACGACGAACAAACAGTCTACACCAGAGACATTATATTATAATCCAATCCGACAGCTGCATCAGATAGAGGACAAATGCGACAACGCCGAGCTCGCTCCTACTTTAACAATTACATACATTATTGTTATTATTTCTCTTTCTTACGGGGCGTGTGGTCTCTATGTGACACACATCATATTATGTGGAAAACGATGAAATATAAATACGTCGACCAGCACAAACAGACGTACACGTACGCCGGATAAACTATACTAGACGTCCTCGGTTTTTTTCCCCTCTCGCGCCGCCGAGACACGCCGCGCGCAATGATCGTTCTTGAAAATTTTAATGGGTTATATCGATTCGTTTTTCAAGGCTTCTTGACGTCGGCGCGGGGTAGAAGAACAGCGAGTGACAGAGAAGCGGAGGTGAAAATTTCGTAAAACGAACACACAAATATACGTGTATATAATACATTATAATACATATAAGTACTTTTTCGAATTATATAATTATGTATTAGCGTTTTTTTTAAAAAAAAAAAAACAAAACAAATTATTTGCTAAATATTTTCAAAATAAAAAAAGGTCTCTCTCTCTCTCCCCGTTTATCGTGGAAATGTTAATTTTTGCGTCCAAACGTCCGCCGCGATCGGATTATATTAGTCTGTGAATTATATACAATACGCGTGTTATCGTATTCGGAGGAAAGAATTAATACGATAATAGATTTCGGCGCAAAGAACAGAAGAAAAAACATCCACACACATACTCACCACCGTTTCCCACGTATTATCACAATTACATATTATTTTAGCGAAACGATTATTTTTCATTAATTCTGGTGAATTGACATTATGGTCAGTGCGATACACACACACACACACAAACCGCGCGTGTAAATTTCATATACACCAACTACAAGTGTTTCATATGGATTTTTCACCGTTTCCGTGTGGAAAATGTATTAAAAAACCACTCGTTGACGTACTATTCACTGCGTATTTACACAAGATAACACACAACACCAAAACCATAATATCGTACACAGAGAGAGAGAGAGAGAGTAATACGCCCACTTGGATAATACCCGCCGCCGTTTGTGGTGGCACAATGACGACAGCGAACAACAAACGCTGTATAATATTATAAAAAAAAAAAAAAAAAAATGGATAAATAAATAAACATTGGCTGTAAACGACGACACGTGTCGATTATTGCAGATAATCGCGTTTATTATACGACGAATAAAAACGTATTAAATTTGTTTTAGAAGAAGAAATTATAATATAATACGACACAATGATATTATTAATGGGAAAAGCGCTTATTTCCCCCCCCCCCGCGAAAAGAAACGAAATAACTATGAAAATCATCAACACTGCTTATGGACGAGATCTGTTTTTTTTTCTTCTCTAAACCGTCTTTCGCTAAATATTTTTTTTAAAAAAAAAAAACAAATTCGATTATTCACAAAAATATCAGTTTATTATTATTTTTCTAACCGGTTTTTTTTTTTTTTTTTTTTTTTTTATAATTTATTTTAATTCGCATACGACGAGTTATTGCAAAAAATTAATTTATGTTCGTATTTATTTTTCGTTTTACCGACTATTTGCAACAAGTTGACACTCGTGGAGAAAACTTTTCTTTTTTCAAGTATTTTTATTGTTTAGAGCAACAGTCGGAAACTTAAAAAAAAAAAAATTAGTATTAACGGAATTTCCATTGACATTAAATATTTTTAAATATATATATAGTGTAAATAATCGCGGACGGATTTTGGCGACAAAAAATAAAAGTATAGTTTTGAAGTGGTAACAACAACGGTTATGCGTACCAATTTCCAAAAAAAAAAATAAATATTTGATTCGTTTCGGCTAAACAGAATTAGTTTATATACGCGTTGCACCATAAACTGCTCCTCTCAACTGTATATAATTGCTGTACAGTTTAAATTATACTTATACATTATTACAGGTGTTAATTGTAAACACATTTCAGCTTTTTGCGCAACCGCCGGTTGTTTGGACCGAACTTTTTAATAATATAAGTTATAATAACTTACAATGATGATCACATCTCAATGATATTGAAATATCATTTACTTGAGCCATCCCTTAACTAAACGCATACTTCTAGCATCACTCGAACAACGAGTAAGATTTCCTTTTAGGCCTCATGAGAGACGTGTGTGCTGAAAACCGAACGTGTATTCTACCTTCTCCCCCACGAAAGAGTAAACAATAATTGTCATTACCTACAGGATTAACTTAACTAACGAATATCACGATAACAGTTTATCGCCGCAAACAAAAACAGCATTGTCTCTTCAATTGGACTTTACGACCATTAAATTTCGTCTGAGTTTCCGCTCTTCCAACATATTTGTACGCAGAAAAGAGACGGAAACAGTGTCTTAATTTATACAAGTGATTGATAACGGTTATTAGTTATTGCGAACACGACACCACCACGCCGATGTCAAATTATCGAAAAATCATCAATAAAATGAAAACAACCATCGTCATCACATGTGAATCGAGCCGATAGTTTCAGAGATTACAATGAAATATTATCATAAAGACAACTTGCACAACGTATCGTTAACGCTCTTCGAGAACGGCGGCAATGATCAGTTAAATAATATTTATTAGGCCACGGGACAATAATATAGAGTCATTATGACTCTTTAGTCATCACTGGTGACAACTGACAATACGGATCGAACAATGAACAATACGAACATTTCAAAGAAAACACAACGTTGAAATCAACATATTGTCAGGTCTAATATTTCTCGAGTTTAATACTACTAGTATTGTCATCAGTTAGAATAAAGGGAAACTGAATCTCTTACATCCACTGATGGTGGATAAGAAGTGTTGTTCGCGCGTTAAAAATCCTCCACGAACCGATCTTGTTGTTTCTCGTGATCCTAAAAGTGTCAATGGGACAAACGGGTCGTTTTAGAACCATTAAATCCTTTTTCCAATAAGGACTTGTATGCGTGCGATCGGTTAGGAGGAGAAAAAAAAATTAATTTTCACGTAAAACATCATAAAATATTTTTTTGTCGTTTTTTAAAAAAAGTGCGAATTTTAACAGACTATACTGATTAATTATTATATACGTACAGTTATTTTACACATAAAAATGAAATAATCAACTTTACTCCGTTTCGCCCATATAATATATATATATATATATATATACAAAATGGTGATTAATATACATTGAGAAGTAATACTAAACACCTACAAGGTTTATAAGTTTATAACGACGAATTTACAAATCACAAAAATATCACTGTCAAAAACAGTTATGTTCGGCAAGTTATTTATATATAAATCGTTACTTTAGCCTGTTATATAACAATTTAAATAATTATCAGCACTGATTTCTTAATGCAAATATAATAATAATATACGGTTAATTTTATTTAAAAAAAAAAAAAACCTTCACTAAAAATATAGAAGGTAGAAAAAACCGGTACAAACCACAAGGTTCGTTTGGCCGCTGATTTTCAAGTAAGCATATTATTATACGCTCAATTTACGGATTAAGACACAAAAATAAACGAATATGAAAATTGTTAACAATATTAAGTACTGGATATCGTACCCAAAAGTAATTTATGTCATTAAATGCAATGTATATATTAACACGGCTTTTTCAGGCTTATTACAATAACTATTAAATATCAAATTGCGTGTGAAATTACATATATAGTTTGTAAAATATTACACTTGTGTGTTGAAATTATCGATCGTTTATTCGGAATAAAGTTTACACTATTGGGCTACATGGTAATTTTTTTCCAATAGCTACTAAATATCATATGATATTATATTATGTAACTAGTATATTTATAAATCCATTTTTATATAAAAGTAAATATCTCGTTTTCAATTTATACACCCACTGGTCCTACAAATATCAATTGAATTTTTTTTTATTTTAAACACCCTCTGTATACAATCACTACCTCTACTATAACGTAACAAACGAAAATTTAAAAAAAAATTAACTTAAACGTCAACATTACAAAATACGCAATGAAATTCATTTAACGTTTTCGAATTATTTTAATTAATTTCTTTTTCGGTTTAATGTGTTTATTGTGTTTAAAGGCACTTCTTATAATATGTGAAATCTTTAAACTCTGAGCGATGTAAGAAACCTACATTGATTTTACAATTAATTTTTGTTTTGTTATTCCCGTTATCATTTTTCGCGCAAAAGTGTTTTTGAAAGTCAATAGTTATGAATTCATAAAAAGGTCAAACGATAATCTTATTTAAATGCATTCACCAGCTCAAAGATATATAAATAACTACGTCATTGGTTTCATATACCTATATCACATTTATTGATTATTATTATACCATTATTCATTAATTTATTATACATACTCAATAAATTTTTAAAATGTATTTTTATTTCTGGTTAATTTTTTAAAATGTTGATTTCAATTTGGTAGGCTAAATTTAAAAAAAAGATTATTATTATGTTAAATTTTTAGAAAAAGTATGAAGCTTTTAAGACTAATATTTAAAAGGAATTTAATACTTTAAATTAGATATCTTTTGTAATATTTTATCTATAATATTATACTATATTCATCTCCAAATTTCTTATCAAAAACGTCAGTTTTCTAAAATTTAAATGACCTTTAAATATAATTTATCATATAATATTTACAAAAAAAAAAAAATGTATATGATGAAAATATATAATAATCTATATCAACACGATACATACATATTTTTAAATTATATTTGCCTCTGTTTATATAGTTACAATATAACGCAATTATTGTATTTTTTTTTTTAATTATTAAGATATTTCTGACATTTATGAAATGAATATTACATAAAATAAACTGTTAGATAAAACATTGTTATTTTTTTTAATTGTTTTATTGTCAACGGAAACTAAATGATACACAAGAACTGCATTGTCTTCTTACCTATATTTTAATTTATATTATGTTGATAAATTTAATACAAGTAATGTACAAAATATATAGATGATAATTTTGAAAATGCCTAAAAGGAATCTATCTATGAATTGCTAAATACCTAATCAAAATTTCAAGTCTACAAAATTACTGTCTCAACTGAATTGAAATATTATCAAACAAATTTTATTTTAAACATATCAAAATATAATAATTTGAATTACAATTTCATTAACCAATGGTTTTATAACATTAGAATAACCATATATCATAGTTTAAAATAAATATTAAAATTAAAGTAACTCCCTCTCATAGGTAAAATTTTACAGAGTCAACATCAGAAAATATTATATAAAAAATATTTTCAACAATATACAAATTAATAAATGAAAACAACAATTGTAAATGCAAAACATACCTAAACAATAATTTATAATAATTACCAATCGAATCTTAAAGACTTAGCAAATATGGATTCACTTAAAAGATTATATAACAATACAACTTATAACAAAATATAGATATTTAATTGTTGGCAGTAAATCTCATTTACACAAGATTAACTAGTAATTATGAATATAAATAAATACAAATTTAATCGCAAATTAATAATAATGATAAAAATAATAAAAAGAAAGAATTCAATAATTGTATGGAAAGTCGACCTAATATTATGCTTAATAAATAATAGTTATTCCTTTCGACAACAATTATTACTTTTTTATTTTTTTATGTGCAATAATCATAGCACACACTATAATACAATTTAGATAATAATTAATTATCATACTACGTAATACGAATCATGAATAATTCTCGGACATTAAATATTATATTTAAATTTGTACGCAAAAAATAAAAAAGTCATTTACTTTTTTTTTGTATGTCTTTACAAAATCAATTATCTTATGTGCACTATGCAGACACTTATATAAGAAAAGCAATTATCAAATACAATAAATTCAATATTAATATATTGTACTAAATTATTAGAATCAACAATGAACCACAACAAATAGCAATGATAAAAGCTATTTATTTCTTTATTAGTACCATAATAATTGTTTTTAAGTATATACTGTCATTTTTTTTTCTTTTTAAAGTTTGCGATAAGAAAAAAATTAACGAAAACTTCTCAAGGTTCTATAAAACCGTCAACTGACTTCTAGCAATAATAATAATAATAATAACGTTATATCATCGTTTAATTCTATTATCTGCATTATTTTTACATTAGAGTAATTCTACATAGTTTTTATATTGACATTTACAGTTTTCATTATTAAACATTAAAATGATCAGAAAATTGTAGTATAACAAAATACTAGTTACTTAATTAATTACCTTTAATATTATTTGTATAGGTATATTATTCCGACAAAACGTAAAAATAAGTAAGAACAAATACATTTCATTAATTATAATATATTATATTCCTCAAATAAATATTTTACTGACTCTAACAGGTAAGTTTAAGTATTTTGTAACATCATAATATATAACATATAACAATATAACATCAGAAGAATTGAAACAAAATTGTATGAATTTTTTTCGTAGGTATGTGGTGGATAATTAATGAAACTGAGTAAAGACATTTGAAAGTTTTCAAATGCAAGTGTTGGAGGCATATGCATAAAATAAGTTAAGGAGAAAACGACAATTAATGAAGAAATATTGACTCGAGTGTAAAAAGTATGAACCTTTACAAACAAAATAAAGGGACAAGAAAGGGATTTAATGAGGCATATTATACTGCATAATGATAAAACATTATATTACGTAACATAATCAAAGGTTAAATTAGGGGATGCAAAACAACAGTAAAGCCAAGAAAACTTCTTACGTTTCTCAATACATGTAAAATACTGAAATAAATAAGTATAGATAATATATGACAGACTAAAGAGCTTAGAACAGAGAACAATGGAGTAGTAACTTAAAAATTGCAAACTAAATGTTTAAAAATAAAAAAATATGTAATCATGAAACCAGATTGAGTTGAATAAAGACAATGCTATTTATTATTTATGATATGTAAACGTACTGGACTAATGCGATTGGTTAAAGAAATCAATTCAAAACCTAAATATCCCAATAGTTTTCAATTGATTTCTTTTATCTGATTAATATAGCCTTAGTGTATATATATTTTTGATAATTGTGATGATTTTCTAAAAAAAAAAAAAAAAATATATTAATAATAAACTTAATACAAAAATATAAATATTATATAGTTTTCTTTTTAATTTCTGACCAACTGTAAACAAATGTTAATATATAACAGATTACAAATCAAAATTATAGTAATAAATTGTATATGCCTATTTACAGTTATTTACACATTTAAAAATAAGTTTTAATTTATTTTGTAATTAAAACTGAGTACAAACATTATTGAAAATCAATTAAAATCCAAACAAAGACTATGTATGTAAAACACTTTTTTTTTTAAATTAAATACCAGCTGTTCTTGTAATGAACATGTGTATTTACTTATCGTTCAAAGATAAAATATACATACTTAATCTGATTTTTATTGGACATTCTATGCTCAGACGTTAACGTTTAAATTGACATTTGTGTGATGGTTCAAATTTAACAAGTTTTTTTCATACTAAATATCAAATATAACATAAAAAAAAAGTATTAATCTCAACTTAATTTAAATTTATGTATTACTGTATTACATGTACGCAAGTCACAGACATGAAATTGATCCCATTAGAGTTTAATGATAAAAATAATAATAAATAATTATTCGATACATCAGTAGCCTATTATATAAATATAATAAAAATGAGTAGAAATAAAACTGCATAACTGTACTATAATTTATTTTTAGGTATGGATTAACATTTGAACAGTTTTTTTTTTTAAAGATTGCATACTTCATTAACAAATTTAAACAAAAAATTAATTATATCAGACTTTTATAATTAAATTTAAAAAAAATTATTATATAGAAATGTACTAATTAAATGAATTTAAAACAAAATATTTAATAAAACACACATTTTTGTTTTCTATAATTCCTGATATATTAATACTTTGTGTGATTTTAAACGGCAGATTTTGATGAAAAGATAAATTAATCACTGAAATGGTTTAAATACCAACAGTTCATAGTTATATACCATATTGTGTAGGTACAGTTTTTGTAATTTGTGTTTTATGATCACAATTTAAAAAAAAAAAATAAGTTTTTAAAATAAATATTAAATATTTAAAAGCCGCTTGTTTTTATTATGAATATTAACATATCTATAGGAGGATATACTGAACATATCATGAATTATTTACGGATACCTATCTAAAGTATCTAAAAAAGATACACTAGAGTATATTACAGTTAATACTACTGTATTATTATTATTGTAATAACAAAAAATGAAATTATATAATATACATTTAAAAGAAGGGTTCTTCTTAAACATTTGCTCTTACGGTTAAAAAAAAAAATTAATAAAAAAATCAAATTATTTAACTGCATCGAATCGTATAATGTGTGTTTTGAATTATATTAGTTATAATAATATAACACACATTATGTAAATATTATTATAAGAAAAATACAGATTTCTACTCCGTACTTGTAAATATTTATACAAGAAATACAGTTAACTTTGAGCAGGAAGAAAATATCTAACATTTTAGAAGCCTCGGATTCCACAAAATGATCAATGTTAAACATTAGTTTAGACATACCTTTGTTACTATACGATAAACAAAGAACAGATTATTATATGAATTCTAAAATTCTAGACGTCACCAACATTAAGTATTATTATTATACTAAATATATACATATAGTATTATATGAAACTATGCTTTAAAAAACAGTAAACTTAAAACTGAGGTTCACCTAAAAAAAAAAAATTGTAATAATAATAATCTATTGTGAAACATAAAGAATTTGTATCTGAAACGAACTGTTCATTTTACATTGTTTTACACGTTTAACTAATGGTCTGAATCATGAACACACAACTCCTATTATAACCAGAAAATTCCTAAACATAACAAAATTTATCACCTTACACAATACGTTTTTTTTTTGACGTTTAAACATTCAAGACAGTTAGACATGATCAATAAAAAAAAAAAAAAAAAAACAAAATGTTAAAACCTATTCAGTTGATGGTGTTTTCTGCAACTGGTATCGAAAAATAATAATAAAGATGACATTTCATGGCTTATTTTTTTTGTAATAAATAGGATTGACTAAATGAGAATTATTTTTTATCCATAAAATTAACATTGAGAAATAGATAGAAAAGAATAATACGTTAAAAACCTCCGCTCGATCGTATTTCACCATATGTCAAGAATTGAAATGGTCACCTAACGTAAACCCCACACAATAATTCATTTCTATAAGACGCATTCATTCGAAGAAAAATAACGTATCTAAAATATAAAAAAAAAAAAAACTTCCAAGTGTGTAACTGAGTCGAGAGCAACAATAGAGTGGGGAGGACAACAAAGGGATAACAAAGTACGTACCGTTAAATGACCATATATGCGCGGGCAACGAGTGTGCAGAATAAACGCGTCCCAGACTGATGTTAGCGGTGACCGTAGGACTGTCCATGCTGTGGTCCTCGTTTGAGCTGCCGTCCGCCTCCAATACGTCGGTGATGTCACACCGCGAGCCCGTAGTCGTGTTACTGTTGCCGTCGTGGCCGTCAGGCACGCTGGACAACGAGCGGGCACGTTGCCTGTCGTTGGCCACGGCGCTGGGCAACGAGCGCAGGATGCTGAAGCCCGGATTGGCGGCCGTCTGCAGGGAATCCGATTCGCCGCCCGTCGCGAACGTACGGTCGCCGTGGCCAGCGCCGCCGCTGTCTTCGCCGTTGGCCGTGCTGGCCTTCGCGCCCATTTCTCATGCAGCGACAGACGCGCACGATATAACCGCCGAGGAACAGTGTTGTAACGGTGTGCCGTGTGTGTGTGTGTGTGTTCTATTACTACGAGCGGACACGACAAGCGGAACGGTGTGTGGCGCGGACGTCCACGACAATAATGGACGACATCGATCGACTACGGCGTGGGGGGATGGCGAAAAACGGATTTGTCGACCACTACCACCGGTGCGAAGAATAACGGCCGCGCCGACGAAACAACAGACGACGATTTCACCGACGGAAAAACGGTAGCAGAAGGAAAACGAAAAAAAAGAAGAAAAAGAACGGCACCGTTATTGTACCACGAACGGAGTGTAAATAACGACACTAAATACGAGCAAACGCGTGTGTGTGTGTGTGTGCGAGCGCGTTAGTGTGTGTGCGCGCGTATTAAACGCGAAAGACAACGCAGCGCGTAACACGACGACGACGTCGTTTTTAAACACACGGAAAATATTCGAAAATACCTCTTTTTCAATTCAAACAAATATTCTCTTCTCTCGTTTCGTTTATCTCTCTCTCTCTCTCTCTCACTCTGTCCGGTACGACTACGACGTCTGTCCGTTTTCGCGTCCCAACAATATTATAATAATAATAATACCCGATGACGATGTCGTCGTCGCCGCGCAGTTACGAATTGCTATAGTGTTGATGATGATGATAATAATAATAATAATATGATAACACGGTCAACTGGTGAAACGATACCACACACACACACACAATATATATACGGCTATGGACGGGGGAAAAAGGAAAAAATAAATACAAAAAAAAAAAAAAAACGTCCAGATGCGTGTGTAATGGGTAAAACTCGTCGTCGAATGGAAGGGATTCCCCCCTCGAACAGCTGATCGCCCGACGTAATAGTAATATTATTTAACATGTCGGCTTCGGCGCAACGGCGTGTGCGCCGCCGGGTGGTGGTTGTTACACCGTGTGTGTGTGTGTGTGTGTGCGTGCGCGTGCAACAAAAAAATTGTCCCGATTTCATTTTCAAATCGTCCGCTACGCCGTAAATCGTTTTTATCGTTATTTTCCTATTGCACGAAGACAGAAAATATTTGTAATGCACGCGGCCGATCATCTCTTTTGTGTACGCACAAAGATCGCGCGGTTTTCTTTCATACGTTTACACAATATATTTTCTTTACTCGACTCGGAAAAGTATTTTGAAATCGGTGCATTTTTCCCCGCGTCCCCCTCCCCCGGTCTAACGGTCTTCCGATCTTTCTTAACCGATGATTACGTTTCAGTACCTAGAGTAGAGATGGGATTTTCAACTCAGTGACACGAATCAGTTCGTTTGAATCAGTTCACTTAAGTGAGTCGACTCACTGAGTCAACCACAGCTCTCAAATTCATCAAATCAAACAAATCTTTTTTGATAACACGTCATAAAGGCGCGTTTTGACAGTGCGAGTCCGACTCGCAGAGATGGCTATCGAAAGAAAATCACGCTCGTGGCGAACCGTCGATATCAAAGCGTGCGTCTAAAGGAGATTCGCGTCGTCTACACGTCATTAACGTGTTATGGGCTTATGGCTCACCACGAATCATGGTTAAGAGTCATCGTTTAATAAAGAATCACATGATTCAGGAATTGATAAGTTATGTTGATAACACAAATCTGTGATACTACCGTTAGCCACACGGAGTCACTGAACTATGGCACACTGATTCAACTCATTCAGTTCACCTAAAAGAGTCGACTCACTCACTCACTACCCATCCCTAGTACCTAGTGGCTTGACTGACAATTGCCTTTCAGTAGTAGCCGATCGTGATCATATTATTATAGGCGGAGTCAGCTTTGTTCAGGGTGTGGTGCAAATATTTCTGGATAAATCTCCCTCTTCGAAAATAAATAAATACGTAAAAAAATAAATATTTTTATTCTTGTTTTTCAACTACAAATAACCTTCATGTCATAGGTATCCCCCCATATCGTACAATAATATACCACACGCGATAATTATAACAACATTTCTTACTTATACCTATGTCTAACGATATATTTCATATTATATCAGTTATTACTCGCAAGGGAGGTGTCATAATAAATATACCTACACGAACGTATGTACCTTGATGACTTTTTTTTTTATGCTCATCACTAAAAACAAAATCTTTTCCTCCCACTATGTTATAATAATAATAATAATAATAATAATAATAATAATAATAATAATAATAATAGTATAATCAATAAAAATAAAATAAATAACAGTTTATTAGGAAAATGTCCTTTTTTTTCGTCGTCGTTTCATAATTTGAAGAAATACTTTAAACTATTTAAGGAACGGTGTCATATCCCCTTCCTTCTGCGCACGTCGCTGCTCACAATATCGTACGACGTCCCTGGGTAGATCTACCCAGGGACGGCCCGAGATATTATAGCGCCCCGGGGGGCGGGGATATTTTTTATAAAACGCCCTTAAAACATATTCGCTAAACTAAACACTATTTTACACGTTATATTGTTTAAAACTACTTGCGTATATTTTATAAATAGGGCCTATTGGTCGGTTCGTCAATATCTCGGGCCGGCCCTGTGTCCACCTCGCAGTGGCGCAGGGGCGTATTTACTTCATCCCTTAGGGGGGGGGCGAATAGAAAAACGGCCCGTCAAATCTGTTGCCAACTTAGAATTATCGAAAAATTATATAAAAATAATAAGTTTTAATTAAAAAAATGTTTTATGACATTTTAGTTTTAGTTCGATTAATTTTAGTTGTCAGTAGATATAGGTACATACACAAGCATAAGCGCCGCCAGGAATTTTGTCAGGGGGTGCATAGTATACGCTGATTTATAATTAATGCTTAAATTATTTAAGTTAAATACGTAGAAATATTTTTTCAAATTATATGAAAAAACCTAGACGTTTACATTTATTATTTAAAAAATAAGTATTATAATACATAATATAGACAATTAGGTAAAATAAGTATTATAATAGATAATAGAGATAATATAGATAATTATGCAAAATAAAATATTTTCAATACCATTAAATTTTTTTTAATTTTTTTTTTTTTTGAAAAGCTAGGGGGGTGCAAGTGCACCCCCTTGCACCCCCCTCGCGGCGCCCATGTACACAAGTATCTAGGGGGGCGATCGCCCCATCGCCCCCCCTTGTATACGCCCCTGCAGTGGCGTATAACTATAGGAGAGATCGGAGCGCACCCGGGCCCAGACACTTATGGTACATATTCGTTATTATTAAATGTGTAAAGATTTTGGTTTGATGTGAAACAAGAACAAAAAATGCAGTCGGATGATATATCATTTTCAATCTATTTTTTTCCCCAGTCGAAGAGCACATTTTTAAATTCCGTGAATATTTTCTGAAAAACATTTATATATATATATTACGACTTACGAATGTCTATAGGTGAATTATGAATTTATATAAGAATAACCACAAGTTTTCGTACGCTATTTTACTATTTTATCTTAAATTTTTACCGTACGCATATGTTCAAAATCTTAGCCATAAAACTAATATGCGTGGGGGAGAGGGGACCGTTGAAAATCCCGCTGCCGGGCCATAATCGTGTAATTACACCACTGCTACTTCAACAAAACACGTGGACCAAACGCAAAAAACAAATCCAACATTAAACATAGCACTTCGACATTTTTTTTTTTTTCTTTGAATATCCCATTCAATTTCTCCTCTGTAAACAAATAATACGTTCGATGTTTTAAAAAAACACACACACACATTTCCCGTTCTTTCGATTTTATTGGACCGTTTGTATAGATTGTAATATTGTAAAAATCTAAAAAAAAAAAATCATTTTTTTTTCATCACAAAAACGAACGGTTAATATACATATGGTGTTTACGATGCGGTCGCAGTCGTCGTCGTCGTAATATCCACCACGCCCAGTTTTCCATTGAAGGAAAACAAAAATCAATTTGTCTATTTCACTATAGTTATCATAGGTAACGATATAATATAGTTATAAATAAATTTGCACATTTCAACAATGAGAACGTTATACGGATAATATGTATTAATAAACCGGATACTCATTTATGTCTTGTTTAATATTCGTGTGTTCGTTTATATAGAGAAGGAGAAAAAAAGTAGGTACATATGTTATGTGAAAATAATAATTTGACTTGTAATTTATACGCTCGCGTTTATATGTACTCCAATACGTATTATACATATGCCTAATGTAATACAGTTAAGTACTCGAGTGAGTCGAAAAATACTTTCATTTTTTTTTTTTACTTCATCTTTCATTTCGAATTAACATTTTTTTTTTTATTTTCTTTTACTTTTTTCTTTTTTAATGATGTATAACGTATTATATGCCGATCTTAATCGCCCTAGAAATAATTAATTTTTTATATTATTATTATTACGCATTAGGTTTCTACTTCGCTTTTTCACTTTCAAACAGCGAACTTTTAATTTCAATTAAAACGTTTTTCACAATTATTATTATTATTATTATTATTATTATTATTATATATATTTTCTCCATATATTGTGTCTCGAGTTTTTCGCATAATTTAAATACATTTATTGTCGTCGAGACATGTAATTTACCGAGCAGTGCGCGAATTTGGTGACGGACCCTTTGCATTGCCGACAGCGAATAATATTTTTCGATAATTACGAACGCGTTTGCAAAGCGTGCGAAACATTTTTCATTCACGCGATTCATTTTGTATATTATTATTATTATTATTATGTTAACGATACCGAGGAATGTTAGTGATTCGGCGGCGGCATAAAGAAAGTCATTTTCGCCTATTGAAATCATTTGCGCTGCAAACTGCTCGTATATCGTCTGTAATAATTGAACAGATATTTTTACATTTTCTGATTTAATAATCTAGAAATATTATTCGGCTAAAAAAAAAAACAAAATAATCGATACGGAGAAATTTATTTGTGTATAACAGGGTAATGCGTATAAAAGTGATACGGTTTTTGATAGTAAATTTAAACGAAAAGGAAATGTGGAAAAATAAAAAAGTTATTCACATCACGCGAAAATATATCGCACTAGCCACTGGAACAATCGGTTGATCTTTAATGAAAAAAAAAAACAAAATGATCATTAAGTATACGTATAAAATAACGTATAGAATTTTTTTAACGTATTTTTAACTTATTTATAGAATTTAGAAATTTCGATATTTTTATTCACTAAAAACGGTTAAATTATTATTTCATACACGAAAATGTAACGTGAAATTAAATTTTTTTCTAAATTGAAATAAAAAATACAGTAGTACGAACTATAAATAATTCGATTTGTAAAGCTTGCACAATTCGATTTAATTCGTTTATGTTTACGAACGATTTACAGCTGAATACATTTCCGTAGATGGAATACGCGCGTTTTTCCTGGTATATAAATTATTTTGTTTATAGGATTTTAACGTTTACAATTTTCTATTTCTCGTGAATATCCACACGGTCGGTATATCGTTAAACACTATATTCCTAGTGGACACGTCGTAATCGGCGTGTATGTTAAACATGCGAAATACAATATACTTTCCCGACAGTACAACACGTGTAACTTCTATAATTTTCTGCGTTATTATTAATTGTATATTATAATATTATACGATAAAATTCGTATAAAAAAAGAAAAAAAAATATATATACAATAATATATAAATATTATATTAAATGGGCAATGTATAGATTTGAGGTTGTGTGATGTTTGACAAATACATAATAATTTATCGAACTCCGGCGAAAGCAACGGTCGTTTGTATGGAAAAACGCTTTTTACGCCGATTGCCTATGGATATCGAAGCCAACATTTTACTAACCGTATCTGGGCCATTATGTATACCAAAGACTTGGGCGAGAACGTGATGAACACATTAATTCGTTGTACCCTCGTTATTCTGCCCGATAAATAGTAAATTCATAATAAATTATTATTATTATTATTATTATTCAATATTCACGGTCCGTCGTTCGTGTACCGCGGGTGTCCGATATTCGTTTTATCATACGCGTTATACGTTTACCGCGGTTTTCCACGTTATTTCGATATCGCGCCGATTAGATGAAATCCTCAAATAACTTTTGTGTATAACTAGGCAACGAACTTGTAGATTTGTTCATCACTTTTCTAACGAAGTCTATTGAATTACATCAAATAAATAGCAGTTTATACAGTATTATTTATGTAGAGAAATGTTCAGTCAAAGGTAAAATATACATACAATTGTGGGTACATATGGAGGCCTGATTTTTTTGCGTGACAAATCTTCCCAATTAATATTATGGAAAAATAATTGTTTTTTCACATCTTCAGCATCTCTTTTACTCGAACCTAATCTCAAATTTGGATCTTCTTGCAAAAGCTGTAAAATAAAAATTTCAAAATGTCCTATTAATTTTCTAATGGAAAGAAATTGAATAACAACATACTTTCATCAGAATTGCCTTCGCTTTGAATGAAACGACATCGGGAAAATAAAGTTCATCGACCATTAAGTCATCATATTCCTTGTTCATATTCTCAAATGGAACCTATGTTTAAAAGCAATGTAGGATTGATAATAAAACGGTACTAAAATATTTACATGTCCAGTAAGCATTTGGAAAATAGTCGCTCCAAAGCTCCACCAATCTACACTACGCGTATATGTCTTACAGAAAATTTCTGGTGCCATATAATCGCACGTTCCACAGAATGATTTCATTTGATCCTCGTATCCCACGCCTTCTTTACAAACTCCGAAATCAGCTAGTTTTACATAGCCGTCTGCGCTCATTAATATGTTGCTTAATTTCAAGTCGCTATAGAATATAAATGCACATTATTATAATAAAACCTTTTCAAAATAACAAAACCAACACAAACCGATGGCAGATATTATTTTCGTGTAAATATTTTAATCCTAAAACAACACAAGCAGCATAAAACTTAGCTCTAGTTTCGGTAAACACAACATCATTATCCAAATGCATCATTAAATCACCGGCTGCAGCAAAATCCATGACAAAACAAACATCAGTCTGTGAACGAATAATACACATATATTACACTTTATTATTATTTATTTTTAATAATCGACTTACATTTGTTTCAAAACAACCATATGAATTTACTAGAAATGGATGTTTGATTTTACTGACTAATTCGAATATATTTTTTTCAGATTGCACATAATGTTCCATGCTTTCGTAATGTATTTCGCATTTTTTTAATGTTTTTATAGCAAAATACCTTTTCGATTCTTTATGTTGAGCTAATATTACCTAAAAAAAACCGTTAATTTATAGTACTAATTAACTTTATGAAACACAGTTTCAAACTACATTTACCTCTCCAAAGGATCCGCTACCTAACACATTAAGAAGTCTAAAATCTTCTATCGATGTTTGAGCACGTTTGCACGAATTGTGTGAAACGTCATTAATGGATTCGAGTGATTGCATATTATTATTATTCATTTGTAAAAGACAAAATATTTCTTCGTAAACATTGGTACGTAAATGAGGATGATATGTGTGATATTTAGACTACAAAAAAATAATAATAATTAAGTAAATATAATACGCAATAAATAAATTTAAAGTGGATTAATAGTGTTATTATTTATGAAATTAATTATGATTAAATTATTTAACTTAATTTAATACTAATACTAATTAAATCACAAACATCTAATACTAAGAGAATTAAAGGTTTTTGTTTTTTAGTGCTGACTCGAATAGAATTCGTTCAGTTGATTTTACTGGTAGAAGTATAGATAAACATTTCATAAAAATATGTAAGAGCTAAATATATTTTGATAAAATATAGTCGTAGACCTTCCTCAATATGCCTTCCTTCCACACAGTCATGTTTAATAACAATATTGCTTAACCATATTTAAATGTACTTTCTCTATTCCTTCTAAAAACCACCAACATTTCCTTCATCATTCCTTTTGCCTTTTCTTTCCATAATAAATGCATCAAAACATATTAATTTATTAACTCACATTTTATTAAATATATTTTTGTTGCGCGCAAACGGGATTTGTATGCATTTAAGTAAACATTTAGAAACATCCACTACCATCGTTCAGAGCAAACAATTCTACATGATATCCGCCATAGCTAATTAATCCATATGATTATTTAAAATTGTATAACAATTTTTTTTTATAATATTTAGTCTATTTATGTATAACCTTCATTTGAATAGAGTGAGCAGAATCTGGTTGTGACAGAAGAAGTTGGTCAAGTTTTGAAATCGGCGCCAGCGTAAATTCGCTGGGTACGCTGTTGCGCAGACTACTGTCGACACCCACCGACTTCGCGATGTCTGTTCGAAAAGAGCCATGGGCGCTGCAATGCTGCGATTCACTTTGAATTTCCTTCCCTGTCACTGAAAGATTCCCACTACTTTTGCATTTTTCCTTCTCTTCCGACATTATCATTTTGTCGTCAGAATCTCTGTCTCGCTTCCCATGGTCGACACGCAATGACTGAGCAATGTCTACACAATGACTGCCAATGATATTGCAATGCGATCCACTTTGAATTTTCTTTTCTGGCACCAAGAAATTCTCACCACTTTTATTTTTTGTTTCCTATAAACATGACCAAAACATATCGATTTATTGTCTCGATTTTATCAATTATAATGTGTTATGTGCAAAGAGAGCTGTATGTTTTTAGGTGAACAATATTTTTAAATGTGTGCAAACGCAGTTCGCAACGAATACCTCCAAAAAATAATACCACCGTGGTGTTATTGTTTAGATTATGTAAAACTATGTATGACCTGTGTTTTACTGAGGTGATGGGAAGATGGCTGCGACAATAACCGATCAGAATCCAAAATCGTCAACTGCGTATTTTTGTTCGATTCACCGTCTTTCAGCTTATGGTGGAAACGCATCGATTTTGAAACGTCTGCACGATGACTACCGATGATATTGCAATGCGATCCACTTTGAATTTTCTTTTTTGGCATTAAGAAATTCTCACTACTTTTATCTTTTTTCTTCTTTTCTGGCAATAGTGTGTTTCTGTTAGTTTCTTTATCTCTTTTTTCATAGTCTGCATGCGACTGCATGACTTCTGCACGAACATTGGCGATGGCCATACTACGAGATTCACTATTGATTTCCTTTACCGGCACTATGAAGTTCTTATTGACTCGGTTTTTTCTCTCCTTAAAACATAACCCAAGCATAACAATTTATTTTCTCGCATTATATTAATTATATTTTCGTTGCGTCTATATGTGATCTGAACGTTTTTAATGTAACAATTTGAAAATTACGTTCACGTGCCTAACAAAAACTACTGTGTTAACCGCTTAAACGATATGATTAAGTAGAACCTAACGATTTGTTTATGATTAAATCTATTTGTGTATAACCTGTGATTGACCGAGTCGAGGAGAATTCTGTTGCGACATTAACTGGTGATGGCTTAAAGTCGGCAGCAAGGTATGTTCGTTGGAATCGTCACCACGCAGCTCATGGCCAAATCGCAGCGATTTCATAACTTCTGATCGATGACTGCCAAGGACGCTACTACGAAATCCACTTTCAATTTTCTTTTCTGAATTCTTACTGATTTTCTCTTTTCTCTCCTTAAAACACGACTCACACATATTAATTTGTTATCTTGCATTATATCAAATATAATTTTTTTGCATATAAATATACGATCTATACTTTATTATGTTTACATTTTGAAACGTGTACGAATGTGATTCGCAAAAAACAACCCTACATGATATGATTATGTGTAAAACTTAAGGATTTGTATAATATATCTATTTATGTATAAACTTTTTTTGACGGAAGTTCCCGCCGCTGCAGTACCTGGTCCGAGCCTAAAATCGGCAACAGCGTTTTAGTATGTCGATTGGAAATATTTGAATCGTCACCGCACAGCCCATGGTCGACACGCAGCGATTTCGCAACGTCTGCACGAAAACTGCCAAGAGCGCTGCTATGCGATTCAGTTTGTGTTTCCTTTTCTGACACCAGAATATTCTCATTCCTTTTGTAACTTTCCTCTTTTCCCGGCAATATCGTAATTTCGTCAGAATCTTTGTCTCCCTTCGCATATTCAATACGTACAGACTTTACGAAGTCTGCACAAATACTGTTGCGGTTTTTGCGATGCAATTCATTCCGGATTCTCTTCTCTGGCAATATATAAACCGCCTTTACAAAGTCCCTATGCATCTTTGGTTGCGGTTCTGACCTAGCGTCTGTTTCCACTGCGAGCGAGCTGCGAATCCGCGGCGAAAGGCACTTCGTGTGCCATAATTTCTTACATTCTGTGGAAAAATATGTATATAACTGAACAACTGGAGTGGATCGTGTGTGTTCCTCGATATGGTATATAGTATTATTATACGTACGACAACATTTCAACATCTTAGCCCAAGGCCATTTCTTAAAGCGTTTACACTCCTCACACCTGGTCAGCAATTTACCAAGTGTCTTGGATGGATTTATTATGTCGTGGTTACAAATAGTAATTGCGCTCATCTTCAAAAAGTTGCCCGAATACTGAACCAATAACGCACGAATAATAAACGTTCTTTCTATTATATGATAGCACGGTTGAGATGTATATATTAATCAACGTACGTTTATATATCTCATACTACTCGTATCGTTTAAATTCACTTTAACGGTTTTTCTTAATTAATTTCGCGTTATACATATTATTTCGTATTATATTTTGTTGACAATCCGTTGCCAAGGATATTTCACATTATTATTATATGAGCCAATCTTTCAAAAACAGTTGATTTTCAGTATTTAGCCACACAAATATTTATTAAGTTTACGAATAATTTTTAAGAAAAATATTGTTCATATTACTTGTAATATTATTTAATATTACATATTAAACCGTCACAAAACGAAATACAGATATTAATATTGTCAGGATTTATACGGTAAGACGTTTTTGAATTATTAAAAACAGTGTTCGTTTCGTTTTTATCGAAGTTTGATAAAGTAACAAATTCAATATAAAATACAGTTTATTATTCTTAGCGTACCTACGCTGTAGATCCGGATTAACACTATTGTGTAGGATCTAGACACACAGGTGGTTAAGAAACCTTCCTTTGGAGGGACGAACTGTCGAATCTCGGTGTTAAGCTTTTGAATATAAAAATATTTACAACATAAAAATCGAATTTAAACTTTTTTATGATAACAATTTTAACAAATCATAGAAACAATACAACTTCTTTTATACAATTTTGCCGTAATTCTTGATCACTCGTATTTAAGCATAAAACAAACGATATTTTTCCTTTTATTAAAACCACTCTCCTGCGTTCTTTATTTCTATCTATTCTCATAATGTAAACGTAAACATTTATACGAGTACATGATATAACTTTAAACATGCAAATGATAATAAATTCCGCAAAAATATCAAATAACAACGATCGAAATTACCAATAATATCATACTAATATAATAATGTACGATGTCATTCATTAACATCTAACGCAAAATATAGATTTAAATTTTAAAATACCTGTTTAGATATTGTTCCGTGTAATTAAATAATTACTGCGGGACAAACGGTAAACGATATTATACGGACAACTGACGAAGATTAAGAATAATAAAAATGTTATATGTCGCAATAATTTTGACCATAAAGACTGTATTATATAATCTATGATCTCAATCAGATCGGTATGATAAATATACCGTATTCAGAAATATTTCCTAAAATACTTCTAAACAGTATAATGGGAGTTTCATATACACATGCGAGAGACATTTTATCGGTTTATCCAATACGATTTCTATAGGTATATATTATATGAAATAACGAACATTCAGTGTAAATATACAAGTAATATTATTATTTTATTTTTTTTCTCAGTGTTGAGCTATATAATAGTTCAGCTAAAAGCTAATAAAAAAAAATATATTATTTTTCCCTGCAAATTCGCTTATATACATAATATTTTACATGTTGTGCAAATGTGTAATAAAAATAATAATAATAAAAATGTTTATCGGTAAATTAATTGTTCTAGATATTTGCTTTGTTGATATGGATGAAAAATGTTACAGATATTTCAAGTTCATCACCCTATATGTACTTACATGATGGTAAATACGATTTAGCTTTTATATATAAATGACTGTGTTTATTATTATAATATTAGCTCTATTAATAATTAGAGTATTGATTTTGTATATCTCATTTAGTTGGAAAATATGTATTACATGTAATGATATCATTCATGTTGAGTACATGGATTACAGCGTTTATTGGCGTATATAAGGTAAGTTTTAAATGTTGTGTTTTTATATTATATCAATATAGGTATCAGGTATGTACAACAATGTTAGTTGTAACTTAACATAACGTTTTGTGTGTGTGTGTGTGTAAAATTGAGCAATTAGTTATTTTTTTTTAATTTAAAATGAAAAATAAAAATTTTTATACCAAAATAATAGCTTGAAAGATAACTTAATAGGCTGTTATACTGTGCATAATATATTATGAATTATTTTATAGAAGTCGAGGGAAATATTGTCTTACACTCGAGTTCTTTGGTCTTTATTCTTATTTATATGAATAATGCTTTTAACACACACGAAATAGAAAAGAAGTAAATATTAGTACTCATAAGATTATATATATTATGTTAATATGTGTCTATATATATATATATATATATATTACTGTTAAAAATATATATTATATAAATTTACGTTAGATATTAATGAATGACAATGTATATTATTATATTAGTATAATATTATTGGTAAATGCGATTATTTTTTTTTGATATTATTTTTGTGGGATTTATTATCATTTGCATGTTTAAAGTTATATCATATTCTCATATAAATGTTTATGTTTACATTATTAGAATTAAAGCAATATTAAATTGTCTGATAGATAGAAATAAAGAGCGCAGGAGAGAGGCTTTAATAAATGGAAAAATATCGTTTGTTTTATACCTAAATACGAGCGATAAAAAGTTATTGCAAAATTGTATAAAAGAAGTTTTTTTTTATAGTTTTTAACAATTATGTATGTGTATATTTATATCTACGGAAGTTTTCAACATTTATTATGTACCTACTTATATCATAATCACACTATTCACACTATAATTAATGATCTTAAAATTTGATCTATGAAATAAATTATATAGTCTATCTGGATCTATAATATATAATAGGTATGTATTTTTTTTCGTCAATCTGTCAATTTTTCTTCAGTTTGCAAACTATCACGAAGAATTTCTTAACGTCGATGGTTATATAGGAGTACTAGTATATAAACGAATATTTCTACTCGTTTGCAATAAATTTGAAAAATGTCACTATATATATTAATATATAATACATAAACAGTAGAAACTAAAAATTTGTATTAAACAATTCGATATAAATTATTTATTTACAATACAGAGACATCTGCATTGCGAAATCAGAGAGATGTCCATCGTCCATGTGGCTTTATCCCACAGTATCGGATAACTGGAATATCGATAAAAGTTATATAAAACGAAATGTTATTGATAAATCATTGCAATACGATTTCATCACGTTCGAAAACGATGCAATCGGTATGCTTCTTGCACGTTAAGTAAAAATTAATTTCTGAATTTGCTTACACGTGTTCGTATGTACATTTGCAGATATCGAAAATTATGAGTCGATGAGAGTGGAAATGCGCGAAAATTTGAAAAATTTTGTTATCACGGTTTTTAATTTTTTATGTGAGTAAACTTTTTATTAAAAATCATAAAAACATTTTTTTTGATTTTTCAATTTTACGCAAAATATTTAATTTGACATACCAAATGTACTGTTATACTATATATTTTATTATTTAATATATAAAATTCTCGTGTCACACTTTTCGTTGCCATACTCTTCCGAAACAGCTTGACCGATTTTGATGAAACTTTTGTGCTTATCCGGTATCTATGAGAATCGGCCAACATCTATTTTTCATCCCCTAAATGTTAGGTAGTCCACCTAAATTTTTTTTTTATTTTTTAGACAAAATTTTTAATTTCTATTTTTTATGATACAACATACAAAAATACATACAATCCTCAATTTTCACCCTTCTATGATCAACCCTTATTTTTTAATAGCCATTTTAGTAATTTAATCATTTTTCCTCTTCGGTCGAAAACTGATCAATCGTCATTTAATTAGTTATCCCCGCCAGATGTCTACAGGTGTCACTTCTGACCCAGTAAACAGCACGGAGTAGGGATGAGAACGAAGTCTCCTTTCTTTCTCACTCCCTACACAGTTGTCGGCCACAATAATGATGTTTATGCATCAAGTGTAGTAGTAACGTTGACAATTATTATTTTATTATTATTTCTCAGTGTAACTCTCATATTAACTTTTAATCATTCCTATTTTATCAATAATAATTAAATTATCAATTTTGAGTGTATTTTGCACGATTAGTTAATCAAGTGATTTTATAACCTCAAAAGTACTCAACACGTGACACGAGCTTCCAATAACAACGGATTTTGTGTTGTAAGTATACTTTTTTTTATATCGAAAATATTTAGGTTAGGTTAAAATAATACAACTATAATATTATATACATATAACTACAATATTCTATTTGTATTAAACTCGACCTTAGGTTAGGTTAAGTTATTAATAATATGGTATTATAATAATTCTTAAACAAATTAATAGGAACTTTAGAAAAACGTTATAGACGAATATAAAACTAAAGGCGAATGTAAAGCCGCAAAAATCGTTTTGCAACTGCAACAAAATTCGAAAAATAGAAATGCAAACGCGTGTTCGTTGACGACGTTCTTCCATGTGCACGTGCAAACGTTTTAATGCAAACATCTGCATTGCAGCGTGGACAGTTGTTCGGTAGTGGCGCACGGCGTAGTCCGAGAAGTATCGGTCGGACGACACGTGCAGGTGATAGGAGTGGCAGGCCGGCTGAACGCGCCAGGCGGTCGTTTGGTGCGAACCTATGACCGTCGCAACGGTTTGCACTTTTGGGTCTTATGACATTCGCACTGACAATACCCTGCAGTAGCGACGGTGCTGTAACTGGCAAAGGACGTGTCATCGCTCTCGCCGACCGGCGATGGCGGTGTGGTGAGACGTTCCCACGGTGTTGCAGACACCGTTGTCGACGATGAACGGACGGGTCGCGTCAGTGCCGTCGTCCCTGCGACAACAGTACCGTCTAGCTCTTCGTCGGCCGTGCTGCACGAGCAACGCGGCTCGCCCACGACCTGCGCCTTCGTATTTATTTCGGACGGGAATCTACCATCGTCCGGCGTCGTGGTGACACGTTTCCGCGATGTTGCAGACGTCGCCGTCGCTGGCGCCGTCGTCGTCGTCGTCCCTGCGGCACCAGTACCGTCCAGCCCTTCGCCGGCCGTGCTGCACGAGCAACGCGGCTCGCCCACGACCTGCGCCTTCGTATTTATTTCGGACGGGAATCTACCATCGTCCGGCGTCGTGGTGACACGCAGCTCATGGTCAAATCGCATCAATTTCATAATTACTAATCGATGACAGCCACGCCAGCTACTACGAGATCCACTTTCAATTTTCTTTTCTGGTACCAGGGAATTCATGACTTCTGCACGAACATTGGCGATGGCCATACTACGAGATTCACTATTGATTTCCTTTACCGGCACTATGAAGTTCTTATTGACTCGGTTTTTTCTCTCCTTAAAACATAACCCAAGCATAACAATTTATTTTCTCGCATTATATTAATTATATTTTCGTTGCGTCTATATGTGATCTGAACGTTTTTAATGTAACAATTTGAAAATTACGTTCACGTGCCTAACAAAAACTACTGTGTTAACCGCTTAAACGATATGATTAAGTAGAACCTAACGATTTGTTTATGATTAAATCTATTTGTGTATAACCTGTGATTGACCGAGTCGAGGAGAATTCTGTTGCGACATTAACTGGTGATGGCTTAAAGTCGGCAGCAAGGTATGTTCGTTGGAATCGTCACCACGCAGCTCATGGCCAAATCGCAGCGATTTCATAACTTCTGATCGATGACTGCCAAGGACGCTACTACGAAATCCACTTTCAATTTTCTTTTCTGAATTCTTACTGATTTTCTCTTTTCTCCTTAAAACACGACTCACACATATTAATTTGTTATCTTGCATTATATCAAATATAATTTTTTTGCATATAAATATACGATCTATACTTTATTATGTTTACATTTTGAAACGTGTACGAATGTGATTCGCAAAAAACAACCCTACATGATATGATTATGTGTAAAACTTAAGGATTTGTATAATATATCTATTTATGTATAAACTTTTTTTGACGGAAGTTCCCGCCGCTGCAGTACCTGGTCCGAGCCTAAAATCGGCAACAGCGTTTTAGTATGTCGATTGGAAATATTTGAATCGTCACCGCACAGCCCATGGTCGACACGCAGCGATTTCGCAACGTTTGCACGAAAACTGCCAAGAGCGCTGCTATGCGATTCAGTTTGTGTTTCCTTTTCTGACACCAGAATATTCTCATTCCTTTGTAACTTTCCTCTTTTCCCGGCAATATCGTAATTTCGTCAGAATCTTTGTCTCCCTTCGCATATTCAATACGTACAGACTTTACGAAGTCTGCACAAATACTGTTGCGGTTTTTGCGATGCAATTCATTCCGGATTCTCTTCTCTGGCAATATATAAACCGCCTTTACAAAGTCCCTATGCATCTTTGGTTGCGGTTCTGACCTAGCGTCTGTTTCCACTGCGAGCGAGCTGCGAATCCGCGGCGAAAGGCACTTCGTGTGCCATAATTTCTTACATTCTGTGGAAAAATATGTATATAACTGAACAACTGGAGTGGATCGTGTGTGTTCCTCGATATGGTATATAGTATTATTATACGTACGACAACATTTCAACATCTTAGCCCAAGGCCATTTCTTAAAGCGTTTACACTCCTCACACCTGGTCAGCAATTTACCAAGTGTCTTGGATGGATTTATTATGTCGTGGTTACAAATAGTAATTGCGCTCATCTTCAAAAAGTTGCCCGAATACTGAACCAATAACGCACGAATAATAAACGTTCTTTCTATTATATGATAGCACGGTTGAGATGTATATATTAATCAACGTACGTTTATATATCTCATACTACTCGTATCGTTTAAATTCACTTTAACGGTTTTTCTTAATTAATTTCGCGTTATACATATTATTTCGTATTATATTTTGTTGACAATCCGTTGCCAAGGATATTTCACATTATTATTATATGAGCCAATCTTTCAAAAACAGTTGATTTTCAGTATTTAGCCACACAAATATTTATTAAGTTTACGAATAATTTTTAAGAAAAATATTGTTCATATTACTTGTAATATTATTTAATATTACATATTAAACCGTCACAAAACGAAATACAGATATTAATATTGTCAGGGATTTATACGGTAAGACGTTTTTGAATTATTAAAAACAGTGTTCGTTTCGTTTTTATCGAAGTTTGATAATGTAACAAATTCAATATAAAATACAGTTTATTATTCTTAGCGTACCTACGCTGTAGATCCGGATTAACACTATTGTGTAGGATCTAGACACACAGGTGGTTAAGAAACCTTCCTGTTGGAGGGACGGGAACTGTCGAATCTCGGTGTTAAGCTTTTGAATATAAAAATATTTACAACATAAAAATCGAATTTAAACTTTTTTATGATAACAATTTTAACAAATCATAGAAACAATACAACTTCTTTTATACAATTTTGCCGTAATTCTTGATCACTCGTATTTAAGCATAAAACAAACGATATTTTTCCTTTTATTAAAACCACTCTCCTGCGTTCTTTATTTCTATCTATTCTCATAATGTAAACATAAACATTTATACGAGTACATGATATAACTTTAAACATGCAAATGATAATAAATTCCGCAAAAATATCAAATAACAACGATCGAAATTACCAATAATATCATACTAATATAATAATGTACGATGTCATTCATTAACATCTAACGCAAAATATAGATTTAAATTTTAAAATACCTGTTTAGATATTGTTCCGTGTAATTAAATAATTACTGCGGGACAGACGGTAAACGATATTATACGGACAACTGACGAAGATTAAGAATAATAAAAATGTTATATGTCGCAATAATTTTGACCATAAAGACTGTATTATATAATCTATGATCTCAATCAGATCGGTATGATAAATATACCGTATTCAGAAATATTTCTAAAATACTTCTAAACAGTATAATGGGAGTTTCATATACACATGCGAGAGACATTTTATCGGTTTATCCAATACGATTTCTATAGGTATATATTATATGAAATAACGAACATTCAGTGTAAATATACAAGTAATATTATTATTTTATTTTTTCTCAGTGTTGAGCTATATAATAGTTCAGCTAAAAGCTAATAAAAAAATATATTATTTTTCCTGCAAATTCGCTTATATACATAATATTTTACATGTTGTGCAAATGTGTAATAAAAATAATAATAATAAAAATGTTTATCGGTAAATTAATTGTTCTAGATATTTGCTTTGTTGATATGGATGAAAAATGTTACAGATATTTCAAGTTCATCACCCTATATGTACTTACATGATGGTAAATACGATTTAGCTTTTATATATAAATGACTGTGTTTATTATTATAATATTAGCTCTATTAATAATTAGAGTATTGATTTTGTATATCTCATTTAGTTGGAAAATATGTATTACATGTAATGATATCATTCATGTTGAGTACATGGATTACAGCGTTTATTGGCGTATATAAGGTAAGTTTTAAATGTTGTGTTTTTATATTATATCAATATAGGTATCAGGTATGTACAACAATGTTAGTTGTAACTTAACATAACGTTTTGTGTGTGTGTGTGTGTAAAATTGAGCAATTAGTTATTTTTTTTTAATTTAAAATGAAAAATAAAAATTTTTATACCAAAATAATAGCTTGAAAGATAACTTAATAGGCTGTTATACTGTGCATAATATATTATGAATTATTTTATAGAAGTCGAGGGAAATATTGTCTTACACTCGAGTTCTTTGGTCTTTATTCTTATTTATATGAATAATGCTTTTAACACGAAATAGCCACAGAAAAGAAGTAAATATTAGTACTCATAAGATTATATATATTATGTTAATATGTGTCTATATATATATATATATATATATTACTGTTAAAAATATATATTATATAAATTTACGTTAGATATTAATGAATGACAATGTATATTATTATATTAGTATAATATTATTGGTAAATGCGATTATTTTTTGATATTATTTTTGTGGGATTTATTATCATTTGCATGTTTAAAGTTATATCATATTCTCATATAAATGTTTATGTTTACATTATTAGAATTAAAGCAATATTAAATTGTCTGATAGATAGAAATAAAGAGCGCAGAGAGAGGCTTTAATAAATGGAAAAATATCGTTTGTTTTATACCTAAATACGAGCGATAAAAAGTTATTGCAAAATTGTATAAAAGAAGTTTTTTTTTATAGTTTTTAACAATTATGTATGTGTATATTTATATCTACGGAAGTTTTCAACATTTATTATGTACCTACTTATATCATAATCACACTATTCACACTATAATTAATGATCTTAAAATTTGATCTATGAAATAAATTATATAGTCTATCTGGATCTATAATATATAATAGGTATGTATTTTTTTTCGTCAATCTGTCAATTTTTCTTCAGTTTGCAAACTATCACGAAGAATTTCTTAACGTCGATGGTTATATAGGAGTACTAGTATATAAACGAATATTTCTACTCGTTTGCAATAAATTTGAAAAATGTCACTATATATATTAATATATAATACATAAACAGTAGAAACTAAAAATTTGTATTAAACAATTCGATATAAATTATTTATTTACAATACAGAGACATCTGCATTGCGAAATCAGAGAGATGTCCATCGTCCATGTGGCTTTATCCCACAGTATCGGATAACTGGAATATCGATAAAAGTTATATAAAACGAAATGTTATTGATAAATCATTGCAATACGATTTCATCACGTTCGAAAACGATGCAATCGGTATGCTTCTTGCACGTTAAGTAAAAATTAATTTCTGAATTTGCTTACACGTGTTCGTATGTACATTTGCAGATATCGAAAATTATGAGTCGATGAGAGTGGAAATGCGCGAAAATTTGAAAAATTTTGTTATCACGGTTTTTAATTTTTTATGTGAGTAAACTTTTTATTAAAAATCATAAAAAAACATTTTTTTTGATTTTTCAATTTTACGCAAAATATTTAATTTGACATACCAAATGTACTGTTATACTATATATTTTATTATTTAATATATAAAATTCTCGTGTCACACTTTTCGTTGCCATACTCTTCCGAAACAGCTTGACCGATTTTGATGAAACTTTTTGTGCTTATCCGGTATCTATGAGAATCGGCCAACATCTATTTTTCATCCCCCTAAATGTTAGGGGTAGTCCACCCCTAAATTTTTTTTTTATTTTTTAGACAAAATTTTTAATTTCTATTTTTTATGATACAACATACAAAAATACATACAATCCTCAATTTTCACCCTTCTATGATCAACCCTTATTTTTTAATAGCCATTTTAGTAATTTAATCATTTTTCCTCTCCGGTCGAAAACTGATCAATCGTCATTTAATTAGTTATCCCCGCCAGATGTCTACAGGTGTCACTTCTGACCCAGTAAACAGCACGGAGTAGGGATGAGAACGAAGCCGGTCTCCTTTCTTTCTCACTCCCTACACAGTTGTCGGCCACAATAATGATGTTTATGCATCAAGTGTAGTAGTAACGTTGACAATTATTATTTTATTATTATTTCTCAGTGTAACTCTCATATTAACTTTTAATCATTCCTATTTTATCAATAATAATTAAATTATCAATTTTGAGTGTATTTTGCACGATTAGTTAATCAAGTGATTTTATAACCTCAAAAGTACTCAACACGTGACACGAGCTTCCAATAACAACGGATTTTGTGTTGTAAGTATACTTTTTTTTATATCGAAAATATTTAGGTTAGGTTAAAATAATACAACTATAATATTATATACATATAACTACAATATTCTATTTGTATTAAACTCGACCTTAGGTTAGGTTAAGTTATTAATAATATGGTATTATAATAATTCTTAAACAAATTAATAGGAACTTTAGAAAAACGTTATAGACGAATATAAAACTAAAGGCGAATGTAAAGCCGCAAAAATCGTTTTGCAACTGCAACAAAATTCGAAAAATAGAAATGCAAACGCGTGTTCGTTGACGACGTTCTTCCATGTGCACGTGCAAACGTTTTAATGCAAACATCTGCATTGCAGCGTGGACAGTTGTTCGGTAGTGGCGCACGGCGTAGTCCGAGAAGTATCGGTCGGACGACACGTGCAGGTGATAGGAGTGGCAGGCCGGCTGAACGCGCCAGGCGGTCGTTTGGTGCGGCGAACCTATGACCGTCGCAACGGTTTGCACTTTTGGGTCTTATGACATTCGCACTGACAATACCCTGCAGTAGCGACGGTGCTGTAACTGGCAAAGGACGTGTCATCGCTCTCGCCGACCGGCGATGGCGGTGTGGTGAGACGTTCCCACGGTGTTGCAGACACCGTTGTCGACGATGAACGGACGGGTCGCGTCAGTGCCGTCGTCCCTGCGACAACAGTACCGTCTAGCTCTTCGTCGGCCGTGCTGCACGAGCAACGCGGCTCGCCCACGACCTGCGCCTTCGTATTTATTTCGGACGGGAATCTACCATCGTCCGGCGTCGTGGTGACACGTTTCCGCGATGTTGCAGACGTCGCCGTCGCTGGCGCCGTCGTCGTCGTCGTCCCTGCGGCACCAGTACCGTCCAGCCCTTCGCCGGCCGTGCTGCACGAGCAACGCGGCTCGCCCACGACCTGCGCCTTCGTATTTATTTCGGACGGGAATCTACCATCGTCCGGCGTCGTGGTGACACGCAGCTCATGGTCAAATCGCATCAATTTCATAATTACTAATCGATGACAGCCACGCCAGCTACTACGAGATCCACTTTCAATTTTCTTTTCTGGTACCAGGGAATTCATGACTTCTGCACGAACATTGGCGATGGCCATACTACGAGATTCACTATTGATTTCCTTTACCGGCACTATGAAGTTCTTATTGACTCGGTTTTTTCTCTCCTTAAAACATAACCCAAGCATAACAATTTATTTTCTCGCATTATATTAATTATATTTTCGTTGCGTCTATATGTGATCTGAACGTTTTTAATGTAACAATTTGAAAATTACGTTCACGTGCCTAACAAAAACTACTGTGTTAACCGCTTAAACGATATGATTAAGTAGAACCTAACGATTTGTTTATGATTAAATCTATTTGTGTATAACCTGTGATTGACCGAGTCGAGGAGAATTCTGTTGCGACATTAACTGGTGATGGCTTAAAGTCGGCAGCAAGGTATGTTCGTTGGAATCGTCACCACGCAGCTCATGGCCAAATCGCAGCGATTTCATAACTTCTGATCGATGACTGCCAAGGACGCTACTACGAAATCCACTTTCAATTTTCTTTTCTGAATTCTTACTGATTTTCTCTTTTCTCTCCTTAAAACACGACTCACACATATTAATTTGTTATCTTGCATTATATCAAATATAATTTTTTTGCATATAAATATACGATCTATACTTTATTATGTTTACATTTTGAAACGTGTACGAATGTGATTCGCAAAAAACAACCCTACATGATATGATTATGTGTAAAACTTAAGGATTTGTATAATATATCTATTTATGTATAAACTTTTTTGACGGAAGTTCCCGCCGCTGCAGTACCTGGTCCGAGCCTAAAATCGGCAACAGCGTTTTAGTATGTCGATTGGAAATATTTGAATCGTCACCGCACAGCCCATGGTCGACACGCAGCGATTTCGCAACGTTTGCACGAAAACTGCCAAGAGCGCTGCTATGCGATTCAGTTTGTGTTTCCTTTTCTGACACCAGAATATTCTCATTCCTTTTGTAACTTTCCTCTTTTCCCGGCAATATCGTAATTTCGTCAGAATCTTTGTCTCCCTTCGCATATTCAATACGTACAGACTTTACGAAGTCTGCACAAATACTGTTGCGGTTTTTGCGATGCAATTCATTCCGGATTCTCTTCTCTGGCAATATATAAACCGCCTTTACAAAGTCCCTATGCATCTTTGGTTGCGGTTCTGACCTAGCGTCTGTTTCCACTGCGAGCGAGCTGCGAATCCGCGGCGAAAGGCACTTCGTGTGCCATAATTTCTTACATTCTGTGGAAAAATATGTATATAACTGAACAACTGGAGTGGATCGTGTGTGTTCCTCGATATGGTATATAGTATTATTATACGTACGACAACATTTCAACATCTTAGCCCAAGGCCATTTCTTAAAGCGTTTACACTCCTCACACCTGGTCAGCAATTTACCAAGTGTCTTGGATGGATTTATTATGTCGTGGTTACAAATAGTAATTGCGCTCATCTTCAAAAGTTGCCCGAATACTGAACCAATAACGCACGAATAATAAACGTTCTTTCTATTATATGATAGCACGGTTGAGATGTATATATTAATCAACGTACGTTTATATATCTCATACTACTCGTATCGTTTAAATTCACTTTAACGGTTTTTCTTAATTAATTTCGCGTTATACATATTATTTCGTATTATATTTTGTTGACAATCCGTTGCCAAGGATATTTCACATTATTATTATATGAGCCAATCTTTCAAAAACAGTTGATTTTCAGTATTTAGCCACACAAATATTTATTAAGTTTACGAATAATTTTTAAGAAAAATATTGTTCATATTACTTGTAATATTATTTAATATTACATATTAAACCGTCACAAAACGAAATACAGATATTAATATTGTCAGGGATTTATACGGTAAGACGTTTTTGAATTATTAAAAACAGTGTTCGTTTCGTTTTTATCGAAGTTTGATAATGTAACAAATTCAATATAAAATACAGTTTATTATTCTTAGCGTACCTACGCTGTAGATCCGGATTAACACTATTGTGTAGGATCTAGACACACAGGTGGTTAAGAAACCTTCCCTTTGGAGGGACGGGAACTGTCGAATCTCGGTGTTAAGCTTTTGAATATAAAAATATTTACAACATAAAAATCGAATTTAAACTTTTTTATGATAACAATTTTAACAAATCATAGAAACAATACAACTTCTTTTATACAATTTTGCCGTAATTCTTGATCACTCGTATTTAAGCATAAAACAAACGATATTTTTCCTTTTATTAAAACCACTCTCCTGCGTTCTTTATTTCTATCTATTCTCATAATGTAAACATAAACATTTATACGAGTACATGATATAACTTTAAACATGCAAATGATAATAAATTCCGCAAAATATCAAATAACAACGATCGAAATTACCAATAATATCATACTAATATAATAATGTACGATGTCATTCATTAACATCTAACGCAAAATATAGATTTAAATTTTAAAATACCTGTTTAGATATTGTTCCGTGTAATTAAATAATTACTGCGGGACAGACGGTAAACGATATTATACGGACAACTGACGAAGATTAAGAATAATAAAAATGTTATATGTCGCAATAATTTTGACCATAAAGACTGTATTATATAATCTATGATCTCAATCAGATCGGTATGATAAATATACCGTATTCAGAAATATTTCCTAAAATACTTCTAAACAGTATAATGGGAGTTTCATATACACATGCGAGAGACATTTTATCGGTTTATCCAATACGATTTCTATAGGTATATATTATATGAAATAACGAACATTCAGTGTAAATATACAAGTAATATTATTATTTTATTTTTTCTCAGTGTTGAGCTATATAATAGTTCAGCTAAAAGCTAATAAAAAAATATATTATTTTCCTGCAAATTCGCTTATATACATAATATTTTACATGTTGTGCAAATGTGTAATAAAAATAATAATAATAAAAATGTTTATCGGTAAATTAATTGTTCTAGATATTTGCTTTGTTGATATGGATGAAAAATGTTACAGATATTTCAAGTTCATCACCCTATATGTACTTACATGATGGTAAATACGATTTAGCTTTTATATATAAATGACTGTGTTTATTATTATAATATTAGCTCTATTAATAATTAGAGTATTGATTTTGTATATCTCATTTAGTTGGAAAATATGTATTACATGTAATGATATCATTCATGTTGAGTACATGGATTACAGCGTTTATTGGCGTATATAAGGTAAGTTTTAAATGTTGTGTTTTTATATTATATCAATATAGGTATCAGGTATGTACAACAATGTTAGTTGTAACTTAACATAACGTTTTGTGTGTGTGTGTGTGTAAAATTGAGCAATTAGTTATTTTTTTTTAATTTAAAATGAAAAATAAAAATTTTTATACCAAAATAATAGCTTGAAAGATAACTTAATAGGCTGTTATACTGTGCATAATATATTATGAATTATTTTATAGAAGTCGAGGGAAATATTGTCTTACACTCGAGTTCTTTGGTCTTTATTCTTATTTATATGAATAATGCTTTTAACACACGAAATAGCCACAGAAAAGAAGTAAATATTAGTACTCATAAGATTATATATATTATGTTAATATGTGTCTATATATATATATATATATATATTACTGTTAAAAATATATATTATATAAATTTACGTTAGATATTAATGAATGACAATGTATATTATTATATTAGTATAATATTATTGGTAAATGCGATTATTTTTTTTTGATATTATTTTTGTGGGATTTATTATCATTTGCATGTTTAAAGTTATATCATATTCTCATATAAATGTTTATGTTTACATTATTAGAATTAAAGCAATATTAAATTGTCTGATAGATAGAAATAAAGAGCGCAGGAGAGAGGCTTTAATAAATGGAAAAATATCGTTTGTTTTATACCTAAATACGAGCGATAAAAAGTTATTGCAAAATTGTATAAAAGAAGTTTTTTTTTATAGTTTTTAACAATTATGTATGTGTATATTTATATCTACGGAAGTTTTCAACATTTATTATGTACCTACTTATATCATAATCACACTATTCACACTATAATTAATGATCTTAAAATTTGATCTATGAAATAAATTATATAGTCTATCTGGATCTATAATATATAATAGGTATGTATTTTTTTTCGTCAATCTGTCAATTTTTCTTCAGTTTGCAAACTATCACGAAGAATTTCTTAACGTCGATGGTTATATAGGAGTACTAGTATATAAACGAATATTTCTACTCGTTTGCAATAAATTTGAAAAATGTCACTATATATATTAATATATAATACATAAACAGTAGAAACTAAAAATTTGTATTAAACAATTCGATATAAATTATTTATTTACAATACAGAGACATCTGCATTGCGAAATCAGAGAGATGTCCATCGTCCATGTGGCTTTATCCCACAGTATCGGATAACTGGAATATCGATAAAGTTATATAAAACGAAATGTTATTGATAAATCATTGCAATACGATTTCATCACGTTCGAAAACGATGCAATCGGTATGCTTCTTGCACGTTAAGTAAAAATTAATTTCTGAATTTGCTTACACGTGTTCGTATGTACATTTGCAGATATCGAAAATTATGAGTCGATGAGAGTGGAAATGCGCGAAAATTTGAAAAATTTTGTTATCACGGTTTTTAATTTTTTATGTGAGTAAACTTTTTATTAAAAATCATAAAAAAACATTTTTTTTGATTTTTCAATTTTACGCAAAATATTTAATTTGACATACCAAATGTACTGTTATACTATATATTTTATTATTTAATATATAAAATTCTCGTGTCACACTTTTCGTTGCCATACTCTTCCGAAACAGCTTGACCGATTTTGATGAAACTTTTTGTGCTTATCCGGTATCTATGAGAATCGGCCAACATCTATTTTTCATCCCCCTAAATGTTAGGGTAGTCCACCCCTAAATTTTTTTTTTATTTTTTAGACAAAATTTTTAATTTCTATTTTTTATGATACAACATACAAAAATACATACAATCCTCAATTTTCACCCTTCTATGATCAACCCTTATTTTTTAATAGCCATTTTAGTAATTTAATCATTTTTCCTCTTCGGTCGAAAACTGATCAATCGTCATTTAATTAGTTATCCCGCCAGATGTCTACAGGTGTCACTTCTGACCCAGTAAACAGCACGGAGTAGGGATGAGAACGAAGCCAGTCTCCTTTCTTTCTCACTCCTACACAGTTGTCGGCCACAATAATGATGTTTATGCATCAAGTGTAGTAGTAACGTTGACAATTATTATTTTATTATTATTTCTCAGTGTAACTCTCATATTAACTTTTAATCATTCCTATTTTATCAATAATAATTAAATTATCAATTTTGAGTGTATTTTGCACGATTAGTTAATCAAGTGATTTTATAACCTCAAAAGTACTCAACACGTGACACGAGCTTCCAATAACAACGGATTTTGTGTTGTAAGTATACTTTTTATATCGAAAATATTTAGGTTAGGTTAAAATAATACAACTATAATATTATATACATATAACTACAATATTCTATTTGTATTAAACTCGACCTTAGGTTAGGTTAAGTTATTAATAATATGGTATTATAATAATTCTTAAACAAATTAATAGGAACTTTAGAAAAACGTTATAGACGAATATAAAACTAAAGGCGAATGTAAAGCCGCAAAAATCGTTTTGCAACTGCAACAAAATTCGAAAAATAGAAATGCAAACGCGTGTTCGTTGACGACGTTCTTCCATGTGCACGTGCAAACGTTTTAATGCAAACATCTGCATTGCAGCGTGGACAGTTGTTCGGTAGTGGCGCACGGCGTAGTCCGAGAAGTATCGGTCGGACGACACGTGCAGGTGATAGGAGTGGCAGGCCGGCTGAACGCGCCAGGCGGTCGTTTGGTGCGGCGAACCTATGACCGTCGCAACGGTTTGCACTTTGGTCTTATGACATTCGCACTGACAATACCCTGCAGTAGCGACGGTGCTGTAACTGGCAAAGGACGTGTCATCGCTCGCCGACCGGCGATGGCGGTGTGGTGAGACGTTCCCACGGTGTTGCAGACACCGTTGTCGACGATGAACGGACGGGTCGCGTCAGTGCCGTCGTCCCTGCGACAACAGTACCGTCTAGCTCTTCGTCGGCCGTGCTGCACGAGCAACGCGGCTCGCCCACGACCTGCGCCTTCGTATTTATTTCGGACGGGAATCTACCATCGTCCGGCGTCGTGGTGACACGTTTCCGCGATGTTGCAGACGTCGCCGTCGCTGGCGCCGTCGTCGTCGTCGTCCCTGCGGCACCAGTACCGTCCAGCCCTTCGCCGGCCGTGCTGCACGAGCAACGCGGCTCGCCCACGACCTGCGCCTTCGTATTTATTTCGGACGGGAATCTACCATCGTCCGGCGTCGTGGTGACACGCAGCTCATGGTCAAATCGCATCAATTTCATAATTACTAATCGATGACAGCCACGCCAGCTACTACGAGATCCACTTTCAATTTTCTTTTCTGGTACCAGGAATTCATGACTTCTGCACGAACATTGGCGATGGCCATACTACGAGATTCACTATTGATTTCCTTTACCGGCACTATGAAGTTCTTATTGACTCGGTTTTTTCTCTCCTTAAAACATAACCCAAGCATAACAATTTATTTTCTCGCATTATATTAATTATATTTTCGTTGCGTCTATATGTGATCTGAACGTTTTTAATGTAACAATTTGAAAATTACGTTCACGTGCCTAACAAAAACTACTGTGTTAACCGCTTAAACGATATGATTAAGTAGAACCTAACGATTTGTTTATGATTAAATCTATTTGTGTATAACCTGTGATTGACCGAGTCGAGGAGAATTCTGTTGCGACATTAACTGGTGATGGCTTAAAGTCGGCAGCAAGGTATGTTCGTTGGAATCGTCACCACGCAGCTCATGGCCAAATCGCAGCGATTTCATAACTTCTGATCGATGACTGCCAAGGACGCTACTACGAAATCCACTTTCAATTTTCTTTTCTGAATTCTTACTGATTTTCTCTTTTCTCTCCTTAAAACACGACTCACACATATTAATTTGTTATCTTGCATTATATCAAATATAATTTTTTTGCATATAAATATACGATCTATACTTTATTATGTTTACATTTTGAAACGTGTACGAATGTGATTCGCAAAACAACCCTACATGATATGATTATGTGTAAAACTTAAGGATTTGTATAATATATCTATTTATGTATAAACTTTTATTGACGGAAGTTCCCGCCGCTGCAGTACCTGGTCCGAGCCTAAAATCGGCAACAGCGTTTTAGTATGTCGATTGGAAATATTTGAATCGTCACCGCACAGCCCATGGTCGACACGCAGCGATTTCGCAACGTTTGCACGAAAACTGCCAAGAGCGCTGCTATGCGATTCAGTTTGTGTTTCCTTTTCTGACACCAGAATATTCTCATTCCTTTGTAACTTTCCTCTTTTCCCGGCAATATCGTAATTTCGTCAGAATCTTTGTCTCCCTTCGCATATTCAATACGTACAGACTTTACGAAGTCTGCACAAATACTGTTGCGGTTTTTGCGATGCAATTCATTCCGGATTCTCTTCTCTGGCAATATATAAACCGCCTTTACAAAGTCCCTATGCATCTTTGGTTGCGGTTCTGACCTAGCGTCTGTTTCCACTGCGAGCGAGCTGCGAATCCGCGGCGAAAGGCACTTCGTGTGCCATAATTTCTTACATTCTGTGGAAAAATATGTATATAACTGAACAACTGGAGTGGATCGTGTGTGTTCCTCGATATGGTATATAGTATTATTATACGTACGACAACATTTCAACATCTTAGCCCAAGGCCATTTCTTAAAGCGTTTACACTCCTCACACCTGGTCAGCAATTTACCAAGTGTCTTGGATGGATTTATTATGTCGTGGTTACAAATAGTAATTGCGCTCATCTTCAAAAAGTTGCCCGAATACTGAACCAATAACGCACGAATAATAAACGTTCTTTCTATTATATGATAGCACGGTTGAGATGTATATATTAATCAACGTACGTTTATATATCTCATACTACTCGTATCGTTTAAATTCACTTTAACGGTTTTCTTAATTAATTTCGCGTTATACATATTATTTCGTATTATATTTTGTTGACAATCCGTTGCCAAGGATATTTCACATTATTATTATATGAGCCAATCTTTCAAAAACAGTTGATTTTCAGTATTTAGCCACACAAATATTTATTAAGTTTACGAATAATTTTTAAGAAAAATATTGTTCATATTACTTGTAATATTATTTAATATTACATATTAAACCGTCACAAAACGAAATACAGATATTAATATTGTCAGGGATTTATACGGTAAGACGTTTTTGAATTATTAAAAACAGTGTTCGTTTCGTTTTTATCGAAGTTTGATAATGTAACAAATTCAATATAAAATACAGTTTATTATTCTTAGCGTACCTACGCTGTAGATCCGGATTAACACTATTGTGTAGGATCTAGACACACAGGTGGTTAAGAAACCTTCCCTTTGGAGGGACGGGAACTGTCGAATCTCGGTGTTAAGCTTTTGAATATAAAAATATTTACAACATAAAAATCGAATTTAAACTTTTTTATGATAACAATTTTAACAAATCATAGAAACAATACAACTTCTTTTATACAATTTTGCCGTAATTCTTGATCACTCGTATTTAAGCATAAAACAAACGATATTTTTCCTTTTATTAAAACCACTCTCCTGCGTTCTTTATTTCTATCTATTCTCATAATGTAAACATAAACATTTATACGAGTACATGATATAACTTTAAACATGCAAATGATAATAAATTCCGCAAAAATATCAAATAACAACGATCGAAATTACCAATAATATCATACTAATATAATAATGTACGATGTCATTCATTAACATCTAACGCAAAATATAGATTTAAATTTTAAAATACCTGTTTAGATATTGTTCCGTGTAATTAAATAATTACTGCGGGACAGACGGTAAACGATATTATACGGACAACTGACGAAGATTAAGAATAATAAAAATGTTATATGTCGCAATAATTTTGACCATAAAGACTGTATTATATAATCTATGATCTCAATCAGATCGGTATGATAAATATACCGTATTCAGAAATATTTCCTAAAATACTTCTAAACAGTATAATGGGAGTTTCATATACACATGCGAGAGACATTTTATCGGTTTATCCAATACGATTTCTATAGGTATATATTATATGAAATAACGAACATTCAGTGTAAATATACAAGTAATATTATTATTTTATTTTTTCTCAGTGTTGAGCTATATAATAGTTCAGCTAAAAGCTAATAAAAAAATATATTATTTTTCCTGCAAATTCGCTTATATACATAATATTTTACATGTTGTGCAAATGTGTAATAAAAATAATAATAATAAAAATGTTTATCAGTAAATTAATTGTTCTAGATATTTGCTTTGTTGATATGGATGAAAAATGTTACAGATATTTCAAGTTCATCACCCTATATGTACTTACATGATGGTAAATACGATTTAGCTTTTATATATAAATGACTGTGTTTATTATTATAATATTAGCTCTATTAATAATTAGAGTATTGATTTTGTATATCTCATTTAGTTGGAAAATATGTATTACATGTAATGATATCATTCATGTTGAGTACATGGATTACAGCGTTTATTGGCGTATATAAGGTAAGTTTTAAATGTTGTGTTTTTATATTATATCAATATAGGTATCAGGTGTGTACAACAATGTTAGTTGTAACTTAACATAACGTTTTGTGTGTGTGTGTGTAAAATTGAGCAATTAGTTATTTTTTTTTAATTTAAAATGAAAAATAAAAATTTTTATACCAAAATAATAGCTTGAAAGATAACTTAATAGGCTGTTATACTGTGCATAATATATTATGAATTATTTTATAGAAGTCGAGGGAAATATTGTCTTACACTCGAGTTCTTTGGTCTTTATTCTTATTTATATGAATAATGCTTTTAACACACGAAATAGCCACAGAAAAGAAGTAAATATTAGTACTCATAAGATTATATATATTATGTTAATATGTGTCTATATATATATATATATATATTACTGTTAAAAATATATATTATATAAATTTACGTTAGATATTAATGAATGACAATGTATATTATTATATTAGTATAATATTATTGGTAAATGCGATTATTTTTTTTTGATATTATTTTTGTGGGATTTATTATCATTTGCATGTTTAAAGTTATATCATATTCTCATATAAATGTTTATGTTTACATTATTAGAATTAAAGCAATATTAAATTGTCTGATAGATAGAAATAAAGAGCGCAGGAGAGAGGCTTTAATAAATGGAAAAATATCGTTTGTTTTATACCTAAATACGAGCGATAAAAAGTTATTGCAAAATTGTATAAAGAAGTTTTTTTTTATAGTTTTTAACAATTATGTATGTGTATATTTATATCTACGGAAGTTTTCAACATTTATTATGTACCTACTTATATCATAATCACACTATTCACACTATAATTAATGATCTTAAAATTTGATCTATGAAATAAATTATATAGTCTATCTGGATCTATAATATATAATAGGTATGTATTTTTTTTCGTCAATCTGTCAATTTTTCTTCAGTTTGCAAACTATCACGAAGAATTTCTTAACGTCGATGGTTATATAGGAGTACTAGTATATAAACGAATATTTCTACTCGTTTGCAATAAATTTGAAAAATGTCACTATATATATTAATATATAATACATAAACAGTAGAAACTAAAAATTTGTATTAAACAATTCGATATAAATTATTTATTTACAATACAGAGACATCTGCATTGCGAAATCAGAGAGATGTCCATCGTCCATGTGGCTTTATCCCACAGTATCGGATAACTGGAATATCGATAAAAGTTATATAAAACGAAATGTTATTGATAAATCATTGCAATACGATTTCATCACGTTCGAAAACGATGCAATCGGTATGCTTCTTGCACGTTAAGTAAAAATTAATTTCTGAATTTGCTTACACGTGTTCGTATGTACATTTGCAGATATCGAAAATTATGAGTCGATGAGAGTGGAAATGCGCGAAAATTTGAAAAATTTTGTTATCACGGTTTTTAATTTTTTATGTGAGTAAACTTTTTATTAAAAATCATAAAAAAACATTTTTTTTGATTTTTCAATTTTACGCAAAATATTTAATTTGACATACCAAATGTACTGTTATACTATATATTTTATTATTTAATATATAAAATTCTCGTGTCACACTTTTCGTTGCCATACTCTTCCGAAACAGCTTGACCGATTTTGATGAAACTTTTGTGCTTATCCGGTATCTATGAGAATCGGCCAACATCTATTTTTCATCCCCTAAATGTTATGGGTAGTCCACCCCTAAATTTTTTTTTTATTTTTTAGACAAAATTTTTAATTTCTATTTTTTATGATACAACATACAAAAATACATACAATCCTCAATTTTCACCCTTCTATGATCAACCCTTCTTTTTTAATAGCCATTTTAGTAATTTAATCATTTTCCTCTTCGGTCGAAAACTGATCAATCGTCATTTAATTAGTTATCCCCGCCAGATGTCTACAGGTGTCACTTCTGACCCAGTAAACAGCACGGAGTAGGGATGAGAACGAAGCCGGTCTCCTTTCTTTCTCACTCCCTACACAGTTGTCGGCCACAATAATGATGTTTATGCATCAAGTGTAGTAGTAACGTTGACAATTATTATTTTATTATTATTTCTCAGTGTAACTCTCATATTAACTTTTAATCATTCCTATTTTATCAATAATAATTAAATTATCAATTTTGAGTGTATTTTGCACGATTAGTTAATCAAGTGATTTTATAACCTCAAAAGTACTCAACACGTGACACGAGCTTCCAATAACAACGGATTTTGTGTTGTAAGTATACTTTTTTTTATATCGAAAATATTTAGGTTAGGTTAAAATAATACAACTATAATATTATATACATATAACTACAATATTCTATTTGTATTAAACTCGACCTTAGGTTAGGTTAAGTTATTAATAATATGGTATTATAATAATTCTTAAACAAATTAATAGGAACTTTAGAAAAACGTTATAGACGAATATAAAACTAAAGGCGAATGTAAAGCCGCAAAAATCGTTTTGCAACTGCAACAAAATTCGAAAAATAGAAATGCAAACGCGTGTTCGTTGACGACGTTCTTCCATGTGCACGTGCAAACGTTTTAATGCAAACATCTGCATTGCAGCGTGGACAGTTGTTCGGTAGTGGCGCACGGCGTAGTCCGAGAAGTATCGGTCGGACGACACGTGCAGGTGATAGGAGTGGCAGGCCGGCTGAACGCGCCAGGCGGTCGTTTGGTGCGGCGAACCTATGACCGTCGCAACGGTTTGCACTGTTGGGTCTTATGACATTCGCACTGACAATACCCTGCAGTAGCGACGGTGCTGTAACTGGCAAAGGACGTGTCATCGCTCTCGCCGACCGGCGATGGCGGTGTGGTGAGACGTTCCCACGGTGTTGCAGACACCGTTGTCGACGATGAACGGACGGGTCGCGTCAGTGCCGTCGTCCCTGCGACAACAGTACCGTCTAGCTCTTCGTCGGCCGTGCTGCACGAGCAACGCGGCTCGCCCACGACCTGCGCCTTCGTATTTATTTCGGACGGGAATCTACCATCGTCCGGCGTCGTGGTGACACGTTTCCGCGATGTTGCAGACGTCGCCGTCGCTGGCGCCGTCGTCGTCGTCGTCCCTGCGGCACCAGTACCGTCCAGCCCTTCGCCGGCCGTGCTGCACGAGCAACGCGGCTCGCCCACGACCTGCGCCTTCGTATTTATTTCGGACGGAATCTACCATCGTCCGGCGTCGTGGTGACACGCAGCTCATGGTCAAATCGCATCAATTTCATAATTACTAATCGATGACAGCCACGCCAGCTACTACGAGATCCACTTTCAATTTTCTTTTCTGGTACCAGGGAATTCATGACTTCTGCACGAACATTGGCGATGGCCATACTACGAGATTCACTATTGATTTCCTTTACCGGCACTATGAAGTTCTTATTGACTCGGTTTTTTCTCTCCTTAAAACATAACCCAAGCATAACAATTTATTTTCTCGCATTATATTAATTATATTTTCGTTGCGTCTATATGTGATCTGAACGTTTTTAATGTAACAATTTGAAAATTACGTTCACGTGCCTAACAAAAACTACTGTGTTAACCGCTTAAACGATATGATTAAGTAGAACCTAACGATTTGTTTATGATTAAATCTATTTGTGTATAACCTGTGATTGACCGAGTCGAGGAGAATTCTGTTGCGACATTAACTGGTGATGGCTTAAAGTCGGCAGCAAGGTATGTTCGTTGGAATCGTCACCACGCAGCTCATGGCCAAATCGCAGCGATTTCATAACTTCTGATCGATGACTGCCAAGGACGCTACTACGAAATCCACTTTCAATTTTCTTTTCTGAATTCTTACTGATTTTCTCTTTTCTCTCCTTAAAACACGACTCACACATATTAATTTGTTATCTTGCATTATATCAAATATAATTTTTTTGCATATAAATATACGATCTATACTTTATTATGTTTACATTTTGAAACGTGTACGAATGTGATTCGCAAAAAACAACCCTACATGATATGATTATGTGTAAAACTTAAGGATTTGTATAATATATCTATTTATGTATAAACTTTTTTGACGGAAGTTCGCCGCTGCAGTACCTGGTCCGAGCCTAAAATCGGCAACAGCGTTTTAGTATGTCGATTGGAAATATTTGAATCGTCACCGCACAGCCCATGGTCGACACGCAGCGATTTCGCAACGTTTGCACGAAAACTGCCAAGAGCGCTGCTATGCGATTCAGTTTGTGTTTCCTTTTCTGACACCAGAATATTCTCATTCCTTTGTAACTTTCCTCTTTTCCCGGCAATATCGTAATTTCGTCAGAATCTTTGTCTCCCTTCGCATATTCAATACGTACAGACTTTACGAAGTCTGCACAAATACTGTTGCGGTTTTTGCGATGCAATTCATTCCGGATTCTCTTCTCTGGCAATATATAAACCGCCTTTACAAAGTCCCTATGCATCTTTGGTTGCGGTTCTGACCTAGCGTCTGTTTCCACTGCGAGCGAGCTGCGAATCCGCGGCGAAAGGCACTTCGTGTGCCATAATTTCTTACATTCTGTGGAAAAATATGTATATAACTGAACAACTGGAGTGGATCGTGTGTGTTCCTCGATATGGTATATAGTATTATTATACGTACGACAACATTTCAACATCTTAGCCCAAGGCCATTTCTTAAAGCGTTTACACTCCTCACACCTGGTCAGCAATTTACCAAGTGTCTTGGATGGATTTATTATGTCGTGGTTACAAATAGTAATTGCGCTCATCTTCAAAAAGTTGCCCGAATACTGAACCAATAACGCACGAATAATAAACGTTCTTTCTATTATATGATAGCACGGTTGAGATGTATATATTAATCAACGTACGTTTATATATCTCATACTACTCGTATCGTTTAAATTCACTTTAACGGTTTTTCTTAATTAATTTCGCGTTATACATATTATTTCGTATTATATTTTGTTGACAATCCGTTGCCAAGGATATTTCACATTATTATTATATGAGCCAATCTTTCAAAAACAGTTGATTTTCAGTATTTAGCCACACAAATATTTATTAAGTTTACGAATAATTTTTAAGAAAAATATTGTTCATATTACTTGTAATATTATTTAATATTACATATTAAACCGTCACAAAACGAAATACAGATATTAATATTGTCAGGATTTATACGGTAAGACGTTTTTGAATTATTAAAAACAGTGTTCGTTTCGTTTTTATCGAAGTTTGATAATGTAACAAATTCAATATAAAATACAGTTTATTATTCTTAGCGTACCTACGCTGTAGATCCGGATTAACACTATTGTGTAGGATCTAGACACACAGGTGGTTAAGAAACCTTCCCTTTGGAGAGGACGGGAACTGTCGAATCTCGGTGTTAAGCTTTTGAATATAAAAATATTTACAACATAAAAATCGAATTTAAACTTTTTTATGATAACAATTTTAACAAATCATAGAAACAATACAACTTCTTTTATACAATTTTGCCGTAATTCTTGATCACTCGTATTTAAGCATAAAACAAACGATATTTTTCCTTTTATTAAAACCACTCTCCTGCGTTCTTTATTTCTATCTATTCTCATAATGTAAACATAAACATTTATACGAGTACATGATATAACTTTAAACATGCAAATGATAATAAATTCCGCAAAAATATCAAATAACAACGATCGAAATTACCAATAATATCATACTAATATAATAATGTACGATGTCATTCATTAACATCTAACGCAAAATATAGATTTAAATTTTAAAATACCTGTTTAGATATTGTTCCGTGTAATTAAATAATTACTGCGGGACAGACGGTAAACGATATTATACGGACAACTGACGAAGATTAAGAATAATAAAAATGTTATATGTCGCAATAATTTTGACCATAAAGACTGTATTATATAATCTATGATCTCAATCAGATCGGTATGATAAATATACCGTATTCAGAAATATTTCCTAAAATACTTCTAAACAGTATAATGGGAGTTTCATATACACATGCGAGAGACATTTTATCGGTTTATCCAATACGATTTCTATAGGTATATATTATATGAAATAACGAACATTCAGTGTAAATATACAAGTAATATTATTATTTTATTTTTTTTCTCAGTGTTGAGCTATATAATAGTTCAGCTAAAAGCTAATAAAAAAAAATATATTATTTTTCCTGCAAATTCGCTTATATACATAATATTTTACATGTTGTGCAAATGTGTAATAAAAATAATAATAATAAAAATGTTTATCGGTAAATTAATTGTTCTAGATATTTGCTTTGTTGATATGGATGAAAAATGTTACAGATATTTCAAGTTCATCACCCTATATGTACTTACATGATGGTAAATACGATTTAGCTTTTATATATAAATGACTGTGTTTATTATTATAATATTAGCTCTATTAATAATTAGAGTATTGATTTTGTATATCTCATTTAGTTGGAAAATATGTATTACATGTAATGATATCATTCATGTTGAGTACATGGATTACAGCGTTTATTGGCGTATATAAGGTAAGTTTTAAATGTTGTGTTTTTATATTATATCAATATAGGTATCAGGTATGTACAACAATGTTAGTTGTAACTTAACATAACGTTTTGTGTGTGTGTGTGTAAAATTGAGCAATTAGTTATTTTTTTTTAATTTAAAATGAAAAATAAAAATTTTTATACCAAAATAATAGCTTGAAAGATAACTTAATAGGCTGTTATACTGTGCATAATATATTATGAATTATTTTATAGAAGTCGAGGGAAATATTGTCTTACACTCGAGTTCTTTGGTCTTTATTCTTATTTATATGAATAATGCTTTTAACACACGAAATAGCCACAGAAAAGAAGTAAATATTAGTACTCATAAGATTATATATATTATGTTAATATGTGTCTATATATATATATATATATATATTACTGTTAAAAATATATATTATATAAATTTACGTTAGATATTAATGAATGACAATGTATATTATTATATTAGTATAATATTATTGGTAAATGCGATTATTTTTTTTTGATATTATTTTTGTGGGATTTATTATCATTTGCATGTTTAAAGTTATATCATATTCTCATATAAATGTTTATGTTTACATTATTAGAATTAAAGCAATATTAAATTGTCTGATAGATAGAAATAAAGAGCGCAGGAGAGAGGCTTTAATAAATGGAAAAATATCGTTTGTTTTATACCTAAATACGAGCGATAAAAGTTATTGCAAAATTGTATAAAAGAAGTTTTTTTTTATAGTTTTTAACAATTATGTATGTGTATATTTATATCTACGGAAGTTTTCAACATTTATTATGTACCTACTTATATCATAATCACACTATTCACACTATAATTAATGATCTTAAAATTTAATCTATGAAATAAATTATATAGTCTATCTGGATCTATAATATATAATAGGTATGTATTTTTTTTCGTCAATCTGTCAATTTTTCTTCAGTTTGCAAACTATCACGAAGAATTTCTTAACGTCGATGGTTATATAGGAGTACTAGTATATAAACGAATATTTCTACTCGTTTGCAATAAATTTGAAAAATGTCACTATATATATTAATATATAATACATAAACAGTAGAAACTAAAAATTTGTATTAAACAATTCGATATAAATTATTTATTTACAATACAGAGACATCTGCATTGCGAAATCAGAGAGATGTCCATCGTCCATGTGGCTTTATCCCACAGTATCGGATAACTGGAATATCGATAAAAGTTATATAAAACGAAATGTTATTGATAAATCATTGCAATACGATTTCATCACGTTCGAAAACGATGCAATCGGTATGCTTCTTGCACGTTAAGTAAAAATTAATTTCTGAATTTGCTTACACGTGTTCGTATGTACATTTGCAGATATCGAAAATTATGAGTCGATGAGAGTGGAAATGCGCGAAAATTTGAAAAATTTTGTTATCACGGTTTTAATTTTTATGTGAGTAAACTTTTTATTAAAAATCATAAAAAAACATTTTTTTTGATTTTTCAATTTTACGCAAAATATTTAATTTGACATACCAAATGTACTGTTATACTATATATTTTATTATTTAATATATAAAATTCTCGTGTCACACTTTTCGTTGCCATACTCTTCCGAAACAGCTTGACCGATTTTGATGAAACTTTTGTGCTTATCCGGTATCTATGAGAATCGGCCAACATCTATTTTTCATCCCCTAAATGTTAGGGTAGTCCACCTAAATTTTTTTATTTTTAGACAAAATTTTTAATTTCTATTTTTTATGATACAACATACAAAAATACATACAATCCTCAATTTTCACCCTTCTATGATCAACCCTTATTTTTTAATAGCCATTTTAGTAATTTAATCATTTTTCCTCTCCGGTCGAAAACTGATCAATCGTCATTTAATTAGTTATCCCCGCCAGATGTCTACAGGTGTCACTTCTGACCCAGTAAACAGCACGGAGTAGGGATGAGAACGAAGCCGGTCTCCTTTCTTTCTCACTCCTACACAGTTGTCGGCCACAATAATGATGTTTATGCATCAAGTGTAGTAGTAACGTTGACAATTATTATTTTATTATTATTTCTCAGTGTAACTCTCATATTAACTTTTAATCATTCCTATTTTATCAATAATAATTAAATTATCAATTTTGAGTGTATTTTGCACGATTAGTTAATCAAGTGATTTTATAACCTCAAAAGTACTCAACACGTGACACGAGCTTCCAATAACAACGGATTTTGTGTTGTAAGTATACTTTTTTTTATATCGAAAATATTTAGGTTAGGTTAAAATAATACAACTATAATATTATATACATATAACTACAATATTTTATTTGTATTAAACTCGACCTTAGGTTATTAATAATATGGTATTATAATAATTCTTAAACAAATTAATAGGAACTTTAGAAAAACGTTATAGACGAATATAAAACTAAAGGCGAATGTAAAGCCGCAAAAATCGTTTTGCAACTGCAACAAAATTCGAAAAATAGAAATGCAAACGCGTGTTCGTTGACGACGTTCTTCCATGTGCACGTGCAAACGTTTTAATGCAAACATCTGCATTGCAGCGTGGACAGTTGTTCGGTAGTGGCGCACGGCGTAGTCCGAGAAGTATCGGTCGGACGACACGTGCAGGTGATAGGAGTGGCAGGCCGGCTGAACGCGCCAGGCGGTCGTTTGGTGCGGCGAACCTATGACCGTCGCAACGGTTTGCACTTTTGGGTCTTATGACATTCGCACTGACAATACCCTGCAGTAGCGACGGTGCTGTAACTGGCAAAGGACGTGTCATCGCTCTCGCCGACCGGCGATGGCGGTGTGGTGAGACGTTCCCACGGTGTTGCAGACACCGTTGTCGACGATGAACGGACGGGTCGCGTCAGTGCCGTCGTCCCTGCGACAACAGTACCGTCTAGCTCTTCGTCGGCCGTGCTGCACGAGCAACGCGGCTCGCCCACGACCTGCGCCTTCGTATTTATTTCGGACGGGAATCTACCATCGTCCGGCGTCGTGGTGACACGTTTCCGCGATGTTGCAGACGTCGCCGTCGCTGGCGCCGTCGTCGTCGTCGTCCCTGCGGCACCAGTACCGTCCAGCCCTTCGCCGGCCGTGCTGCACGAGCAACGCGGCTCGCCCACGACCTGCGCCTTCGTATTTATTTCGGACGGGAATCTACCATCGTCCGGCGTCGTGGTGACACGCAGCTCATGGTCAAATCGCATCAATTTCATAATTACTAATCGATGACAGCCACGCCAGCTACTACGAGATCCACTTTCAATTTTCTTTTCTGGTACCAGGAATTCATGACTTCTGCACGAACATTGGCGATGGCCATACTACGAGATTCACTATTGATTTCCTTTACCGGCACTATGAAGTTCTTATTGACTCGGTTTTTTCTCTCCTTAAAACATAACCCAAGCATAACAATTTATTTTCTCGCATTATATTAATTATATTTTCGTTGCGTCTATATGTGATCTGAACGTTTTTAATGTAACAATTTGAAAATTACGTTCACGTGCCTAACAAAACTACTGTGTTAACCGCTGAAACGATATGATTAAGTAGAACCTAACGATTTGTTTATGATTAAATCTATTTGTGTATAACCTGTGATTGACCGAGTCGAGGAGAATTCTGTTGCGACATTAACTGGTGATGGCTTAAAGTCGGCAGCAAGGTATGTTCGTTGGAATCGTCACCACGCAGCTCATGGCCAAATCGCAGCGATTTCATAACTTCTGATCGATGACTGCCAAAGACGCTACTACGAAATCCACTTTCAATTTTCTTTTCTGAATTCTTACTGATTTTCTCTTTCTCTCCTTAAAACACGACTCACACATATTAATTTGTTATCTTGCATTATATCAAATATAATTTTTTTGCATATAAATATACGATCTATACTTTATTATGTTTACATTTTGAAACGTGTACGAATGTGATTCGCAAAAAACAACCCTACATGATATGATTATGTGTAAAACTTAAGGATTTGTATAATATATCTATTTATGTATAAACTTTTTTTGACGGAAGTTCCCGCCGCTGCAGTACCTGGTCCGAGCCTAAAATCGGCAACAGCGTTTTAGTATGTCGATTGGAAATATTTGAATCGTCACCGCACAGCCCATGGTCGACACGCAGCGATTTCGCAACGTTTGCACGAAAACTGCCAAGAGCGCTGCTATGCGATTCAGTTTGTGTTTCCTTTTCTGACACCAGAATATTCTCATTCCTTTTGTAACTTTCCTCTTTTCCCGGCAATATCGTAATTTCGTCAGAATCTTTGTCTCCCTTCGCATATTCAATACGTACAGACTTTACGAAGTCTGCACAAATACTGTTGCGGTTTTTGCGATGCAATTCATTCCGGATTCTCTTCTCTGGCAATATATAAACCGCCTTTACAAAGTCCCTATGCATCTTTGGTTGCGGTTCTGACCTAGCGTCTGTTTCCACTGCGAGCGAGCTGCGAATCCGCGGCGAAAGGCACTTCGTGTGCCATAATTTCTTACATTCTGTGGAAAAATATGTATATAACTGAACAACTGGAGTGGATCGTGTGTGTTCCTCGATATGGTATATAGTATTATTATACGTACGACAACATTTCAACATCTTAGCCCAAGGCCATTTCTTAAAGCGTTTACACTCCTCACACCTGGTCAGCAATTTACCAAGTGTCTTGGATGGATTTATTATGTCGTGGTTACAAATAGTAATTGCGCTCATCTTCAAAAGTTGCCCGAATACTGAACCAATAACGCACGAATAATAAACGTTCTTTCTATTATATGATAGCACGGTTGAGATGTATATATTAATCAACGTACGTTTATATATCTCATACTACTCGTATCGTTTAAATTCACTTTAACGGTTTTTCTTAATTAATTTCGCGTTATACATATTATTTCGTATTATATTTTGTTGACAATCCGTTGCCAAGGATATTTCACATTATTATTATATGAGCCAATCTTTCAAAAACAGTTGATTTTCAGTATTTAGCCACACAAATATTTATTAAGTTTACGAATAATTTTTAAGAAAAATATTGTTCATATTACTTGTAATATTATTTAATATTACATATTAAACCGTCACAAAACGAAATACAGATATTAATATTGTCAGGGATTTATACGGTAAGACGTTTTTGAATTATTAAAAACAGTGTTCGTTTCGTTTTTATCGAAGTTTGATAAAGTAACAAATTCAATATAAAATACAGTTTATTATTCTTAGCGTACCTACGCTGTAGATCCGGATTAACACTATTGTGTAGGATCTAGACACACAGGTGGTTAAGAAACCTTCCCTTTGGAGGGACGGAACTGTCGAATCTCGGTGTTAAGCTTTTGAATATAAAAATATTTACAACATAAAAATCGAATTTAAACTTTTTTATGATAACAATTTTAACAAATCATAGAAACAATACAACTTCTTTTATACAATTTTGCCGTAATTCTTGATCACTCGTATTTAAGCATAAAACAAACGATATTTTTCCTTTTATTAAAACCACTCTCCTGCGTTCTTTATTTCTATCTATTCTCATAATGTAAACATAAACATTTATACGAGTACATGATATAACTTTAAACATGCAAATGATAATAAATTCCGCAAAAATATCAAATAACAACGATCGAAATTACCAATAATATCATACTAATATAATAATGTACGATGTCATTCATTAACATCTAACGCAAAATATAGATTTAAATTTTAAAATACCTGTTTAGATATTGTTCCGTGTAATTAAATAATTACTGCGGGACAGACGGTAAACGATATTATACGGACAACTGACGAAGATTAAGAATAATAAAAATGTTATATGTCGCAATAATTTTGACCATAAAGACTGTATTATATAATCTATGATCTCAATCAGATCGGTATGATAAATATACCGTATTCAGAAATATTTCCTAAAATACTTCTAAACAGTATAATGGGAGTTTCATATACACATGCGAGAGACATTTTATCGGTTTATCCAATACGATTTCTATAGGTATATATTATATGAAATAACGAACATTCAGTGTAAATATACAAGTAATATTATTATTTTATTTTTTTTCTCAGTGTTGAGCTATATAATAGTTCAGCTAAAAGCTAATAAAAAAAAATATATTATTTTTCCCTGCAAATTCGCTTATATACATAATATTTTACATGTTGTGCAAATGTGTAATAAAAATAATAATAATAAAAATGTTTATCGGTAAATTAATTGTTCTAGATATTTGCTTTGTTGATATGGATGAAAAATGTTACAGATATTTCAAGTTCATCACCCTATATGTACTTACATGATGGTAAATACGATTTAGCTTTTATATATAAATGACTGTGTTTATTATTATAATATTAGCTCTATTAATAATTAGAGTATTGATTTTGTATATCTCATTTAGTTGGAAAATATGTATTACATGTAATGATATCATTCATGTTGAGTACATGGATTACAGCGTTTATTGGCGTATATAAGGTAAGTTTTAAATGTTGTGTTTTTATATTATATCAATATAGGTATCAGGTATGTACAACAATGTTAGTTGTAACTTAACATAACGTTTTGTGTGTGTGTGTGTAAAATTGAGCAATTAGTTATTTTTTTTTAATTTAAAATGAAAAATAAAAATTTTTATACCAAAATAATAGCTTGAAAGATAACTTAATAGGCTGTTATACTGTGCATAATATATTATGAATTATTTTATAGAAGTCGAGGGAAATATTGTCTTACACTCGAGTTCTTTGGTCTTTATTCTTATTTATATGAATAATGCTTTTAACACACGAAATAGCCACAGAAAAGAAGTAAATATTAGTACTCATAAGATTATATATATTATGTTAATATGTGTCTATATATATATATATATATATATTACTGTTAAAAATATATATTATATAAATTTACGTTAGATATTAATGAATGACAATGTATATTATTATATTAGTATAATATTATTGGTAAATGCGATTATTTTTTTTTGATATTATTTTTGTGGAATTTATTATCATTTGCATGTTTAAAGTTATATCATATTCTCATATAAATGTTTATGTTTACATTATTAGAATTAAAGCAATATTAAATTGTCTGATAGATAGAAATAAAGAGCGCAGGAGAGAGGCTTTAATAAATGGAAAAATATCGTTTGTTTTATACCTAAATACGAGCGATAAAAGTTATTGCAAAATTGTATAAAAGAAGTTTTTTTTTATAGTTTTTAACAATTATGTATGTGTATATTTATATCTACGGAAGTTTTCAACATTTATTATGTACCTACTTATATCATAATCACACTATTCACACTATAATTAATGATCTTAAAATTTGATCTATGAAATAAATTATATAGTCTATCTGGATCTATAATATATAATAGGTATGTATTTTTTTTCGTCAATCTGTCAATTTTTCTTCAGTTTGCAAACTATCACGAAGAATTTCTTAACGTCGATGGTTATATAGGAGTACTAGTATATAAACGAATATTTCTACTCGTTTGCAATAAATTTGAAAAATGTCACTATATATATTAATATATAATACATAAACAGTAGAAACTAAAAATTTGTATTAAACAATTCGATATAAATTATTTATTTACAATACACTAAGAGTTAAACAGACGACTACAAACAGAATCGACAGCACCTTGTGGCTTTATCCACAGTATCGGATAACTGGAATATCGATAAAAGTTATATAAAACGAAATGTTATTGATAAATCATTGCAATACGATTTCATCACGTTCGAAAACGATGCAATCGGTATGCTTCTTGCACGTTAAGTAAAAATTAATTTCTGAATTTGCTTACACGTGTTCGTATGTACATTTGCAGATATCGAAAATTATGAGTCGATGAGAGTGGAAATGCGCGAAAATTTGAAAAATTTTGTTATCACGGTTTTTAATTTTTTATGTGAGTAAACTTTTTATTAAAAATCATAAAAAAACATTTTTTTTGATTTTTCAATTTTACGCAAAATATTTAATTTGACATACCAAATGTACTGTTATACTATATATTTTATTATTTAATATATAAAATTCTCGTGTCACACTTTTCGTTGCCATACTCTTCCGAAACAGCTTGACCGATTTTGATGAAACTTTTTGTGCTTATCCGGTATCTATGAGAATCGGCCAACATCTATTTTTAGTGCTGTAACAACACTAATAACTAAAAAAAGAAATCTGCTGCTTGTTACCGAACGTGGCGACTTACGACTGTATTTAAGTGAATTCGAGCCTGATAAATAAAAAAAAAACTGGTTAAACTACATCCGGATTCATCCATCACATTAAGTAAGCTCGATAAATTTAAATTCAAAGATTTGTTTAAATTTTAATAAAAATACATTGAAATTCGATTAAGTATGGGGCTTTAATTGCTCTTTTCAAAAATGCTCCTTTAAAATGTATGTTTGAACTCCAAAATAGAATATGGCATGTTTAAATATAATAATTGTAATAACTGTTTAAAGGATAAACAACAACTGGTAAGTTTAAAAATTTTGGGGGGCACTAAAAAATTTTTGATTGTCAAAGTGGGCGGTGTATGAAATATGTTTGAGAACCTATGTATTACAACGTATTAGAGAGAATTTATTTTTGTGCAAAATGTTTTACAAGTATTATTGAGGTTGAACATTTAAACGTTTCACGTAAAAAAAAAAATCTCGGTTTCTATCACCCGGCGGACGCTATGATTAGATCTGGTGAAGTTTACATCGCCGTTCAACTCGCCGCGATATATATTATTTGTCAATAAAATTAATTTATCAATATCATTTGATAAATTATTTATTTATTTTTTTTCGGAACATATTATTATTATTATTATCTCACAATATCAAATATTATTATTAAATAATATTAATAATATTATGTATTATTTTTTTTTTTTTTTTGAGTACACTTGATTAAGTGAAACATATGTTTAAACAATATTTATATACATCCGCACCAATAGTACAGATTAAGTACGGCTGTGTTGAGCAATTATTCTTTAGCGATTAGAATTAATTCGACTGTCTTATAATTTTTAATTTCGTCTTTTCGATGTTTTCATACACACGTTTTTATGAAACGTCGTATTTCCGAAAATTATACATTTGTGCGCGTAACGTTATAAAAGATTATGAAATTATAAAGCGTAAAAACGTCTTATTTTTAGGATTTTAAACGAATATAAATCCCCCGGTCCCTAGTCATCATAATCCGTTACACACGCGGTTTAAATTTTATTAAACGGATTTGAGGACTCGCCGATATATTTATAAGCTTTTTTCTCACGTTTTCGCAACGTCCATAAATCCATAACTACCTAATTGAATTTCAATATTGAAAAACGATTCATTTCGGACGTTTTAAATATGCGGAAGGAAAAATGCGAAAGTCCTCGTACGGTACGAGATAGGTACCGGGGAACTATTTTGGTCCGAAAATCGTATTTTATGCTCTGACCGACCATGTCTAGTCGTGACTGCAAATGCGCCGGCCGATATGGTCTCGACCGTCCAGTTATATTAATACATTTTATATTAAAAATCAATATATAATTATACATTAATTTTATTCGCTGTATATGATAAATAAATCGATTTATATAGGTACATATTATAAATCACAGCGATTTTGTAATTTTTTTGAAATGAACGGTTTTGAAAGTGCCGAGATATTAAAAAAAAAAAAAAATGTATTCTAAACCTAGCCACACGTATTTATATGAATATTTATAATTAATTTTTTTTTCGTTTTAATTTAAAGTGAAAACATGCGCAGCAATAGTTGGTATATTTAGCAGATCGAGCGTCAAGATGTAATACTTTTGTCTATAACGCCATGCACAGGGTTTGTTGGCTCTACAGCTATACTTATTTGTTTTTAGAGCCACTTATTAATCTCCATTTTCTATATTTTCTTATGTGATCATAATACGTGGACTGCAGAACAAAGTGTTAAAATGGTTTCATATTACAACAATATTGAGGCATTTAAGAGAAATAAACAAAACAAGTGGATTTATCTTCAATTTTCTTTTTTAATAATGTTGAAACAATTATAAACATATATATACAAATTAGTAGAAGTTTTATTAATAATTGATATGTTGGGTGGTCTAAGAACTCCACAAGGGCGTTCAACCTGTTTAGAACCATTCAAAGAATTATTCTTATTCCTAATTCATTGTTTATTTTCTTTTTTTTATACACACGCATAGGTATATAAGTATTGAGCAATTAAATTTTATCGCCAACGAAATTATAAGTATTAAATGAAATAACATTCAAAAATTATATCGATAACCTTATTATTCCGATATAAATTTTTTTTTTAAACTATTTGTTTTAACTTTTCTGCGTTTCTCCAATTGACAGTTATCATGTATTCGTCATCGTCGTTTATACATGTATAATTTTACTTAAATCAATAAAATCCTTTGTTAAAAAATAAAAATTTGTGGTAAATTCAATTTAAACCTAAATTATTTATATTTTAACGAATCATCAAAACATAAAATTGTTGTTGTATTCAAACACGGATCGCATTAAATTAATTTTCTTATAGATCCGTAAGCTTTTACTTAATATTAAGTAATTTTTGTAAAACAAGTGGTGCGACTTGGACCGGAAGTTTCACACACCACACACACACAATGGTATGATCTTCTGAACACTACATTATACAATGTCTTTAAATGACCGGTATAAATTCATTAATTTAAATTTCATATCATCGTTAAATTTCGATAAAATGATATATCGTTCTACAAGTTAATATATCACAAAAATAATACCAACCAGCCGTAAGCAAAAAATGTGCAAGTACTCCGATTTATCGATCAAACCCTTAAAAATCAACTTTAGTAGTGTGTTTAAAAGCACAAATATTCAAATTGAAATCACCAAAAATGATTAAATAAAACACAAATGTTTAAACATTGGTTAAATTATAATTTTACTGTAACATATTATAACACAAATGTGTTTATTATATGACTATATATGTAAAAAATTGCGTTTATACACAAAAAAAAAAATAAATAAATAAAAAATAATTAGTTACAACAAACTGGGTTGATTCACGAATAAATTATTAACGAATATAAATATAGTTAAATGTTTGTAAACCGTCAGTGTCAAAGATAATATGGAAAAAAAGAAAATGAAAAGAAACTGTAAGTTGAATGATATTGTATTCACTTTGATTTTACGTTTTGACCACGAGTTTAAAATCCAATTATTCAATCCTAGTGTTGGTTGTTGGAAATGTCTGATAGTGTTATACGACTTGATCTCCTTAAAATATATCCTGTTAACAAAATAATATTTTAAATGATAAAGTGCTTAATATATTTGTATAATGCAATTATCTCAAAGTTAAATAAAATTAATAACTATTTATATTTTTTAAATTATTGAAAAAGTATTATTTTTGATATAGTAGTATCTGCTGCGAGGCATGACAAAAAGTAGTATGCAAGGCTCATACGTGAAGGCAATTACAGTATTGGATCAAATACTGCACTCGTCAGCAGCTTGTGCTGTACCCATCGTCCATGATTGAAATAGCTCATGCCTTTGCTACACAATATACTAATATATATATATTTTTTTAAAGAATACAATATTCTATCATATCAAAGCAATAATAATTATATTAAGAATAACGTAAACGTCAATTGAAATTATATCGAATAACTCAATGTAATATTTTTATTATACCTATGACAATCGGATTCAAAATAAAAATTTAATAGTTTTAAAAATAAGTTTCCGATCACACTATGAATATATTTTTATGTAATTTAATTTCTTTTTTATAATTATTCAAATATGTTAAGTAATAATAATAAATATTTTAACATATGCACTATACAAAATGATTAAAATATCATTTTTCATAGGTTACGAGTACATATAAATGTAACATATTGCGGTCTATTTTAAGATATCAACTTTTGATCATCCAATTTATTAAATTAAAATTATATTAATGATTATTAACTTCTTAAACAAAGCAATGGAAAATATTATTTAATGAAGAAATAATTTTTTTTTAATTATTCTTACCTAATACAAATATATATTAAAAGACAGCCTCAGTTTATGGATAACTATTGTAAAATTGGACAGCCATTTCATTTTTTACTTGATTTTTGATGCTAAAAATAATAAAAACATAAATAAAATGTCGAATGTAAAGCATAAATGTATAATAGTTGTAACTCACATGTAAAATATATACGATTATAGTTCAATGAACCACCATGGCATTAAGTACAAATGAGTTATCCTTGAACTGAATCGATCCACAGTTTAAATTCCAATATTTTAAATACCGTTGCAAAAGATAGATATATTAAAGTGAATTGGGTAATTAGATATTAGAAAGAATTATTATTTGGTACCAATGTTTTGAACACTTAAGTTACATAGAAAACAAATGTATGACGCTCCAAATTACTTCATTTTACAATATTGATCCACAAGTATTTGAACGTTTGCTATATTTTCTTCTGTCGTAAATAGGTACAATTTTCAAAGAAGTCAGTACCAGAGTACTTACTTACCTAACACTCTAGTTTTAGTATGAATAACTTCATGTTTACAGGTTGTGTAAACGTATATTTAATTTTCGAGTTTCATTGAATTTCAATAGGTGTGAATTTTCTTGGAGTCACTGGGAAACTCTTACTTACTCATGGTATAAAAAAATATCAGTGATCTTCTTAAACATTTTCAGCCATAAGAATGACGGAGATCGAAACCAATGATAATCGACCAAAATAAGAATTAAAAACGATAAATATTTATTGAAAACGATGCAGCATTGCCCATGAACAAAATTAATTTCATCGACAAAGCAATCCTTTGGAATAAATTGTGTTCAAAAACATATGTTAGTCTCCATGACTTACATACCTAACTTATTTTTGGATCATAAAATACTTTATAGATGTAGTTAGATTTATGTATAGAAGTTGAATTTTAATTTGTGGCCCATTGTGTTTCTTTTCTATGATGACAAATCAACGAAGACTTTTCATATAATAAATATATACATATATACACCCACATACACACACATGTATATACACACACATAATATATATATGTATATATCAATCAATATGTGCACGTGATTAAGTAGGTATGGGAACGAAATTATTCTGAAAGTCAAGCTTCGGTCGAACCGCAGCTCACTTTGCAGTCGATGTTCTCGTTATCGGAGGTAAATACTGCACCAGCAGCTTTAAGAAAAGCCATACAATCCTCACGCTTATCGAACGCCATTTTATCTTCAATGGTCGAAATTGGAATAGTTGGACGGTAACTGTTATATCACAATAAAATTATCTTTAACAATTAAATTAATTAAAATGATAAACTACAATGGAAATATTAAATAAGACAATTTAAGTAATGAAACTAAGATGCTGAACTTGAATTGTTTACGTATGTTTTAACAGAAATGAAAAAAGTCAAATAAATTTGTTATTTATAACTGTAAAAAAATAATATCCTAATAAATATTAGTCTTATTGTTTAAATAACATACTTAAATTACAATTGCATTTTATAAATAAATTTTTTTATATATGTATATAAAATATAAAAATTAAAAATAGTATAATTATCGAATAAATAAATGTAAATCATCATAATTTTAACCCATAAAATTTGAAAATGATTTAAATTTAAAATATTACACTGTAAGTGCATAAACATTTAATATAATACCTGTAGTACAAATTATGTAACGTCCTGAAAAATAATTATTTTTATAAATGATAAATTGTTTGTATACATACGACTTGGCAATAGCCAAATAGAAGTTATTGCGTTCTCTAGCCAGAAACATATCCATTAGGTATGAGGCCATTTTAGGAGCGATTTTGTACAAAGAAAACAACTCAACATGGTTGCCCAACCACCATGCATCTTTGGCTTTCAACGCAAAATCTACACATTCATCTTTGATATTCGACTCCTTAATAAACAATATGATGTTGTTCAATTCTATAAAATGTAAAATAAATATATTAAACTCGTGTAAATAAAAATTGGCAATTAAATTCATTATAATTACCACATATAGCTCTTGTATATATACAATATAGTATGCTATAACAAAGGAATTCGTTTCTGTTTTTTTGTGCAGAGGGATTATCCTTTAATTCTTCATATAAATCACACAGTTGAGTCTGACACTGATTAAATTCTCCCATATCACTTTTTTCTAAAGCCAACCTTGCATGCGTTTCATACACTTCGACTGTAAATGGATCTCTAATACCTTGAACCTAAAAACAGTTAATAAATAAGTATAAAAATTATATATATATATATATATATATATATAAAGGAATAAATTTTACTGTTAAGTCTTGACGAATTGATTTCAACTGATCACAAATAAAAAGGTAGTCACTATTATTTATCCACTTAGACTTGACATGTTGCAATGATTTTATTAAAACTCTTAATGGTCTTACAGCATCAGCGTCTGGTGCCTGTTTAACAACAATATTTTTCATATATTCAACATAAAAAGTATAAATTATATACAACTAACCGCAGTTAATCTTAAATATTTTTTTTCTAAATCAGTACATGTTCCAACAATATGACAAGCATCTATATGAAATTCATCATCGTCTAAAGAAGATATTTGTGGATGAGAATCAAGTTTTAAAATTTGACGTGGCTTCTTCTTTGGACTTCCTTGCGAAGAAAAACGTGCAGCACGTTTAGTCAACAAATGTTTGTCATAATTTGGTTTTGAGTCATTAGAACCATGTAGTTGATATATATGAGCATCTCCATTATATAATCTACAATAAAAAAATTATAATCAAATGTGTGAATTTTTTTTTATAAATAACTCTAGTTCAATAAAATTAAGAAAATACATAAATAAATATCATATTTTATGTATATAATTTAAAACCTAACAACTGAAAAACTTAATGTGAAGTTAAAATGGAAAAAAACTTACTTTTTATTTTTATGAGCATATTTACTTTTCTTGATATTACCATCTTCATTATTGACATTTAATGGGATAAAATCATCACTATTTTGTCTTTTATTTTCACGCAGTGGACTGTTTTTCTTTTTATTCACATCAGTATTAGGTCTGAAAATAATTACATACACTATAAGTTTTATTTCAAAAATTAATATTTAATTTAACTGGTGCTTTATATAATTATAAAGTTTAAAAGATTGATAATGAAAAATATTAAAAACAAACTTAATATTGATGTTTCATTAACAAAGTATTATGTACATAACATATTTTTAATATTTGCATAGTAAATATTAAATTTTGTAAGTTTTTTGAAAAACATTTCAACAAATTATAATTTATAATTAAAGTACTTTATTAATTGTGTTGTTATGATATAGAATAAACTACTAACTCATGAGAAATGTTCGGCGTAGAAGATAAACAAGATTTGAACTTCGACGTGAAGTAACAATTGACATAGTTATTAGTTGATTTTTTGAACGCAATTTTGATGATTGAATTTTTATTCTTACCATTCTCTTGATTTTGATTTATAGTAATGTTTTCACTCAATAGCCTAAAATTAAAATATGATTTGAAAATGTTTTTAATATGAAAGTTATACACAAGAAACTACATATATTTTCTTTCATATGTATATTATATTTATATTTTCCTTTCTATATATTATTAGACAAACATAACTTTTTAAATAGTAATTCATGTTTGTAAAGTAATTTTGTAGGGAAAATATACATTTTAAGGATTTAAAAAGCATAAAATTTAAATGCACTTAAAAATTACATATATAATAAGTATCATAAAATTAATTAACATTAAAAATATTTACGTACATTGGCATTGGTTCGATTGACCAATCTTTGATCCACAATGACCCATCATGATTAGCATTGGTAACTTTTCCTTTTAAAATAATATCCATTCTATCTCGATCTATTTTATTGATACATTTATCTTGGCATTTTTTAATGTATTCTCTTTAAAGAATAATTTCATTAAATAAAATATATACGTAATAGTATAGCAATAAATTGTTTTAATTACCTTAAACTCGTTGGACAATTATCAGGCAAATCGAAACCGTTTTGTTTTTTCTGAACAGTAGGAACTTCCATAGGAGGTTGAACTGGTTTTTGTGGTGATACATTGCTGGGAACTATAGGAGTAAACGAAAATGTGGAATTTGTCACAGGTGGTTTTGTAGTCGGAAGGGGAGGTTGTAAAATAGGAGCAGGAGGGGCAAAATGTTTGATCGGATACATAGAAGAAACAATCTGAGGTGTAGATTTGTTAGCCATAGCTGCTTCCATTAAATTCCTTTGCCTTTTTCTCCATTTTTTCCGTCCATTTTTAGTTTGGGGCATAGGTGGTAAGGTTGAAAAATTTTGTTGAGGTGCTATAAAAACAAATAAAAATATTGGTCATAAAGTTATTTTATATTTTCTTGCTTAACGGAAATACGCTTTTTGCAAGAGTTCACAAACAATATTTGAACCACATTAAAACTATATATAAATGCTATAACATGTACAGATATGGAGATGATAAAATTTTATGAATATTTTGCATTTATTTTAAATATATTTAAGTAATTTACTTTTTTTTTTTTTAAATTCAAATAAAACAGTTAAAAATATTAGGTAAAACAAACAGTATATTATTATAATTTTAAAGCATATTCCAAACAGTGACATTCTTTTAGTTTGAAAATTACATTTGTATTGTGTACATAGTAAAGTAAACTCACGTAAAGGAACGTCACAAATTCCTGGAACTGAAGGAGGTGAACCAGGCGGTAAAGGCGGAAGTTTATCTAAATCATCATTATCGAATTGAGGCAGAAGAGGCTGTGAAGGAGCTGGCCCATTTGGTAATGGAGGAGAATTTCCCGATGAACAATTACTTCCTTGTGCACCATTCATAGTACCTAATAAACCTGAAAAATAAAATATATACATTACAACATATTTTATCATGTAGCAAAATCCACTGAATACTTTACCTCCATTAACAAATTGTTTATAATCGTAATTCATACACTGACTTTGAAAACTTTGATATGCTTGCTAAAAATATAAATAAAAATTACATTGAATAATAACATAATTAATTTAAAATGGCCCATAAAAATGGTTTTCTTTTTCATGTAGTAAGTCAATAATGAGGTTAAATTACCACATCACTATACATTAAACTGTACATAGAACTCATTAAATGTAAAGTATTAAAACGTATTTCCTTTTTTTTTTATATACACAGCGATATAAAATAATAACAATAAAAAAATCACCTGGTTATAGCATTGTGCAGGATAAAATGAATTTATATTGTACATATTCTGTTGTCCAGTATAACTAAAAAAAGAAAAAAGAGACATAAATACCTACAAATAATATAATGTTTAATTGTTTTCACATTATAATTGAATTAATTACTATTAGATAAATTAGTTAACAATACTTTTTGTCTAATGTAAACATTAAAATATTGGTATATTTTTAATAAACACAGTACCAGAATTTAAAGTTTATAGATTGTGTGTATGTAAAACAAATGCGCTCATAGGTAACTTAAAACTCATTTTTCTTTGTATCGCAACTTAGTGTAATATTATTTTTATTTGAAAACACACACACACATTTATATATATATATATAAACATTATCATAGATAATGATCAGCTCATTAAAAAAACAGTCGAATTTGAAAAATTAAAAAAAAAGAAACAGTTTGAAACATTTATTATAAATGATAACACCAAAAATATTGGAATGGTAATCATTAATCAGTAGGTAGTGAAAAATTAGTAAAATACAATTTAAATTAATTTGTCATCAAATCATCTTAAATAATTTTCTTTGTTCTTAATTCATTGGCTGTTTAATCTATCCTCAGATTGCGATACCATTTTGTTATGTGATAATGTAATTCATGCGATAATATATAATTATATGCACATGACTCAGCATAGATATACGATTAAATTGTCTACCTACACGTTTTCCACAAGTAAAGTGGCGTAAAGTAAAAGAACACTGATTCTTTAAACTACCTGTAGATATTAAAAATTATAATGAATGGCAAAACTCGGAGATGAACCAAATGTGCAGCAAATCATATTTAAGCACTATGAATGTGTCTGAAGAGGAAATATTATTTTAATTATGTTACGATAAACTATTAATCCATATAGATGGTTTACGCAAGATTGTAATTTTTTAATGTTTATATTATTTAAAATTCACTGTAAGACAAGACAGCTGGATAAATACACGTGTAAAACGAAAAACACTTACTTTCCATAAACCCAATTCATTTGCTGGGACCAATTTGGATATGTTGCACTGCCTGCCGCCGCAGTTGTTGTTTGCTTTTGACTCTGTTCGGCCATAACTAGAAACGGTAAGTTACGTTTTAAAATGCGAGTAATTCCACAACGGTGTACCGTACGGTCGATATAATGAAATCGACATGTGTACGGATAACGTTTGTAAAATAAATGTTAATGTTAACAACTGAATATTAAGTTTACGCAAAGAATAGAACGGTGAGACAGTACATAATCGGTTTCGTTGTGATAAGTAGGTCAGTGACGAGATGTCGACACATATTTGCCTAAATCTATTGGACCCGGACACGTTTATCGGCGCGATGCGTAAAACAATATATATATATATATACCGTGTATGAAAACGAACCTCTTTATATTTTCTGCGGGAGAATCTTCCGAATTTGGTAGCACCAAACGCTAAATGTCGCTACGGGCCCCGGACGAATGATCGTTACAACACGGCTACGCGAATTAAAAATTAAAAAAAAAAACGCGAGACCATAAGAGAGTTACTGACGCCACGTAACAAAAATAATATGTTTCCTCCTCGGTGAATCCAAAGATGGATTTCTCTTTAACACGGAACGCAAAAAAAAAAAAAAAAAACAACGCACGGACGCGGAACGGCGCGTTAATTGACTGACGCGTTACGGCAAACGAATTCGCTAATTCGACGGAGCGAAACAAACACTGGTAGAAATCATAAAGTGGCGAACATTCTGTTCTATCGATGATGATCGGTCACACACGAATCGACCGACGGTGAAGAGGGCAGTGTGACCAACGACGGTGTGCCGCGAACACTCTGTTCTCCTTCCAAAGACGCTGGAAAAACGCGGGCGATAAAATTGCACGTGCTACTACTGTTTTAACAAGTCAATCGCCTCACGACGTAGTGTTAAGTAAACTGTGTATGCGAGTGAATTTTGTGCGGACGCCGTCGTCCGGCGTCTTTCGCTCCGGCGTTCCGTTTCGCCGTTTCGTCATTTCGTTGTCCGTCCGTCGTCTTTTCAACCGTCGAAAATGTCGGCGGCGGCGGCCATAAAGGGAAGACTGACGTACGAGATGGAGAAATTTTTGAAAAAATTCACGAAAGAAATGTACAACGCGCAAAATGCATGCGTCAGAGACGAGTTCCGGAGGGTAAGTGGAAACGTGTGCGCAGGAAAATAATCGCACGCTTCATTGTCCGAAACGCGTAACAGCGTGTTCGTACGTTACGCGCCATACCGTTTTTCGGTTCCTGACCGACGCGCGTAATCTGTATTCATTATCGAATGATGATAATTTTCGAAAAAATTCTTTTCATTTAAATTCAACCGCACGTTTTGACGCGTGTGTTATATCGATCTTGAAAGTATTACGTTAATCGCACTGTACATCGAATATTCGTAATGACATTTTTTTTTTTTAATAAAACTAATTACCAGGTTAATCGAACGAATTAAACATATTACATTGTCTAGTATGAGAATGTTTAGTATCGCATTTTTATCATTACCGTAAATGATTATTATTTAAAATCGTAAATTCAAACATTATAATGACCTATACGTTTTAAATCATATTTAAATATCAAATTATTGTTACGTGTTTAATGTAAAAATAAATATTTTAAAAATTTTTTTACAATTATTTTTAGAAATAACGACAAATAATTAATATTCTTCATTTGTTATGGTACATAGTAAAAAAATCAATAGTGGATATTAATTTTTGTGAACATTAATAGTCAGAAATTGTTTCAGGAAATAACGAAATTATACAAAGCAATACCACATTTAAATATTAGATATAGTTGTTTAATTTCTAATCCAATGTGTAAGATTATAATTTGTATGTGCAAATTAATGACAATCTTTTGTAACGATAGTGTTTATGATCTTGTAAGTTTAATAACACAGATATAATGATTTATTTATATGCCTAATTTGTACTTATTGATTTTGTATTCCTAGCTAACTAACGTCGATTATGTTCTGTGCTTGAAATTTTGTCAGTTCGTTATAAAATATAAAACCATCTTTATATCCGAAAAAATTATTGAAGATATAGAGGAAGTAAGGGTTTCCCCATTTGTATTTGATCACAAAGTGGAGGAGCTTTTATGTCGTACATACATATTTAAATTTAATAAATTCCAATTTAAGTGTAATGAAAGTGAATTAAAAGAAGTCAAACAGCACTTTGTAAGCAATCAAATGCTATTATTATAACACAATATGTTTTAAAAAATTTTAATTACATGTTTTTATATTCCATTTTTTTTTCCAGACTCGCTTTTTATTGGAATATATCAATATGATAATACGATTAAAAATTATAAACAGACTAGATACTAATGTTAACCTATTATTGGAAATTGCTGATCTTGACGTTTTGGTAAAAAATACCCGTTTCATTTTGCACCCTATTCGCATCACTAAAAAATTCATCATATGGAAATCAATAACAGAGTTTTGTATTGACAAAAATCACAATTTGGAAATTTCTAAGTTTTTAAATTCAGCAGACATTAATCTCAAGTAAGAGATTATTATTATAAAAAATATCTATCTTATACAATTTGATTTAATAGCATTTAAAAAGTACATTGAATGTCAGGGGGTAACTCATTGATAACAATTGTGTACACTAAATTGCAAAATAACACAATATTTTCACAGGATTATCTAATGTTTTTTGTGATTACTAAATTTAATAAATTATAGAGACAAAACACATTTAATTAAAAAATATATTATAAATAACAATTTTACTACAGACAAGTGTAAGGGTAGTATACTAATTAATAATGAGGTAGGTAGAATGAAATCAGAGTATTGCCTGTATTCATTTTATACTCTTTCCGGATATTTGTTGAATGAAATCAATGTAAGTAATAGGTGTGTTTTGGCAATGTAGTTTTCTGAAACTCATTTTGTCGTACTATATAGTGGTAATATTCATTTATCTATTCTCCAGAATGTTTTGTTTAATAATTAAATATACGTATGTATAACAAATGATTCTGATTAGCAAAATTAACAGCCAACTAACAATTATGATTTATTAAAAACTGCATTGTCAAAACATGTCTTTGTCTGTATTAGTTTTGTACTTAGGTTTCTAGATCTTATAGAAGTTTTGTAATTTATAATTTATTATATTGATGCGCATCATTGTATAAAAATTAGTTTAAGTTTTGTTGATGTCTTAAAGTTCAAACACTTTAAAAAAAAAATCACAATAAGCGGGAACTTCCCAAATTGTTATACGTTTGGTTGCTATTTACTGGATTTATGTTATCAGTTATCATCAATAGTACATTAATCCAAGAAATAAAAAAACCGAATCATAGTAGTACAGTTTATTTATAGTATTGAAAATTAATATGTTATAATTCTATGATTATTGATGTGAAATTTTGACATGGTTGATACCAAAGTCCATAGACAATTGATTCCCTAGGATTACTGCAATATTTTCAATAATATGAAACAAGATTTTCTAAGGTCACCACAAGAATATCATGATTGCCACAGGATTTCCGTAATTATGAGATAAACAAAAATTTGTGCATTTATTTTCATTAGAGATTTACCCACTTTAAATATTTACACATACGTTGGAGCAGATGTAAAATGTTTATTCAAATTTTTAATTTATTGAAAAATATTTTTTTTAATTAATTTATTTAAATTAATATAAAGATAATATATTTTTATTGTACGTATACTCTGGTATTGCTCCTATAAAATTCAAAAGTGTAACCCACTATTGAACATTAAATGTTCATGTAATAACATTTTAAACAACAATAGTTTTAAAACAAATAATTTCCATGTTTTAAAATAAAAATTTCTGAAATTAAAATCAAGTGTAATACTTTTACAGGTTAGAAACATGTATTATGACTTATTATGCACTTCAGTATATTTGTCAACATTTATATTATCAATGTTGTCAAACATCACAAATATTGTCCATCTTTACAATTGAAAAAGTTATACATTTTATTGAAGTAGCTGATGATAAATCCAATAAAGAATTCGATAAAATATACAAACAAATAGTTAAATTTATTAATTTTAAAACGTGCGAAAAAATTCAAACAATATCTTCACCTGTAATTTTGAAGTATGTTAATTTTATTAATTGTATTTAAATATTTAAGTTAAACATTGTTTTAGATGTAAATTAAAAATTATATTGTATAATAGAACAGAGGAAAGAGAGATTCATTCAGAGAACAAATGTTCATTTAAAATTTTATTACTTGTTGTTAATTATTATTTCTTTGGTTATAAATACATTAAATTATTAAAATATGTTTACACATTTTCTAAGCCAATTATTGTAAAATGCTTTGAATAATAATTTAATTTAAATGTGTGTTTTAAAATCATTTTATCATAATTTATTATTATATTTTGAGTGGATTAAATATATTTATTTTAACATATTGTGTAGAAATTTAACTTGGATATGTATTAAAAGGTATAGAAAAAAGTAATTTTCAAAATTAAAAAAATATCCATTTTTCTACATCATGGGTCTTTAAATTAATTGTAATGCATTTAAATGTTTGTTTTAGGTGCGTGCAATTTTTAGAGTTATTATTGAATAACTTAAATTGTGGACTTCATAATTGTCCATTTCCCATTGTAATCTTCTCCCTGCTGTACGAGTTAGTTATGATTACCGATGTTGATAAGGAAATCATATTGCCTTTAATTAGTCTTGCTATTGGTAATTATTCATAAATAGTATAAATTGTTTTTAATATCTTAATAATTTATAAATTTTCCTCATTTAGACTACTTGAAAATCTGCAAACTGCCTTTAAATTTCATGGCAGTATCATATGCATTTAAGATTTATCAAAAATTGAAATCTGATAAGGACTTGAAAATGAAATTGAAACCTTTATGTTACAGTTTGGTAATAAGTTTTAATACACGTGGTGAAATAAATCAAAATCTAATAGATGATTTAGAAAATCTTATAAATATTGAAGAAGATTGGCTTGATAAATGTGTGATAATATCATATTTCCTAAGCTGTTGTGTGGTAAATTTTATTAGTGTTTAAAATTTTTATTAATATTCATTCATTGTGTAAAGACATTAGTGTGTTTGTTTTATAAATATATAAAATTGGTTATTTTCTAATCTTATAAGTTTTGCGATTAACAGATATATGAACAACCTCTAATAATTAAATGTTTAAAATTTAATTTATAGGAAACATATAACATGGAAGATGAGAATTTAAATAAAATATTTTTTACACTAAATGAACAAGTTATATATTTATTTCATGAAGATAATTCATTGGGTTCTCAATTGATATTTCCTTATAGTGTTTCACTAAAGTTTTCAATGTTAAACATAAATGAAGATTATTTGATACACAATGTAGCTGTGTTTAAAGACTTCTTGACCATTATTGTAAGAAATAATATATTTATTTGTTTGTTTGTTGTATTAATATTTCATTATTTGTATTTTTAGGTTGATGATAATGAAAAATTGCCATTGGACGATACAAAATATTTTTTATTAACCGCTTTACAATATTACAGAGATTTAAAATGTTTATCTAAGAACTTCTCAATGTTGTGTTGCAATTACATTTTAAAACCGTTAACAATGAATATTGACATTTTTAAATCATTTTTCAAAGTGCTCACTCCTATTGATTTTCAAATGTTCATGAACCTTTTGGAAATTCAGACTGTAAGATTAATATATTATCATAAATTTTTTTTTATTTCCTTAAATTTATTACATGTAGGTGACTGTTGTTCAAGATTGTAAAGAGTCTCAAAATGCAGAATTTAATTCTTATCTGCATCAGATATGGTCTGATTTAAGTAAGATGCAAATGGCGGGTCCATACAAAAAATTGCGTAAGATTGCGGTGAATCATTTTTGTTTATTCGTGGAGAAAACTTTCTTATTTCGTCCAAAAATTATCCCAACAGATGAAGGGTTAAAATTGTTGATAAAAGTAATGTGCGTGTTACTGAGAGTACCATGGGTAAGATATAATAAATATTTATTATTTTAAAAAATATATATATATTTATAATTACAGTTTTTAGAGTCGACTTTTAACTCATTATAGGTTGATTTGACTTTATTAATAAATTCTTCATTGAGAATATTAACATATGTTGAAAAGTCAAGTGTCATATCAGACATACAAGTGTACACAGAAGCTATTGAACTATTAATTGTATTGTATAAATGTCCAAACAATGCAATAGTACCATATTTAGGATTGTTTGTTGCCAGTTTTACACAGTTGTTTGGAAAATATTGGATTTTTATAAAAAGTAACATTGATGATGGTCAGAAGCGGTATGAGAATGATGAACTCATGTTACCACTCCACAAGTTTGAAAAGTAACTTGTCATTCTTTTAAAAGAAATCTGTGTATTAAATACGTAATTTTATATAACTGTTCATTTTAGGTGTGCAAGTTTATTCCAACAAAATAAAAGCCAATTTAATTTTATTTGTCGGTATTTTCTAGAAAACTTGGTTGAACAATTTGTTTGTAATGGCCGTTTACCAATTTCGTTCATGGTAAGTCGTAATGGAATGTTTTTATGGTAAATTTTTTTTTTATATTAATAGTGAACGTTTTACAGAAAATGTGTCATAGAATTGTTTTCAACATTATGAGCATTTGTTCTCGTGAGGAAAAGACGCAATTAATGTTAAACATTAAAGGACCTGCTTTATCGATGTTCAATAAATTGTATGAACAGTACCAATATAGTTTTGGAACAATTTAACTCGTAATTAAGTAAATTGTACAAATTATTTTATTAATTTTATTTTTTTGTCATCAAAATTTTTAACAATATTTAACTGATACAATTGCATACAAAATGTTATCATATTGTTACAATTACTTACGATTGTGTAAAATGATGTAAAACTCATAAGAAAAATATAAATATATTTGTATCTATTGTATTGGTTCGTATGATTGTTTTTAATCTGTCTCATACTGCAACACGCTAAAAATGTGTTTCTTTAAAAAATAAGTATAAATTTACTTTTTTTTCTCTCCTATTTTTGAGTACATGATTAGTTATTTATGCTCAAGGTTGAAATTTCAATTGTATTTATTTTTAAAATAAACTATACAGTTTTGTTAAAAATCTGTATCTTGTGTTAAATTATTATCCGATTAACAATTAAAACCGATGTTTTATTTTATATTTTTAAGAATTAATTTTAATATTTTCTTCTCTACCTGGGTATGAAGCAAAGAAACGTGCTACTGCAAATTGATCGCGTTTCATAGTATTTGCCAATGCTGTTTACAATTTACATTTAGCATTTTCAAATTGTCAATATGTTTATACAATATAGTATTTTTATTAACCTATTAAAAAGATTATTATGTATTTAAAAAGCAATTTTTTTCTTCAAGCATTTTAAAAACATTTAAAAAAATTTTTTAGATCATTTTAACGGTTTCTCTCGGATTCACAAATGAATAATATACTAATAAAACGTTCCAGTGCAATGAAATAAGCGGTCATATCCTCCTCTGCTGGGGTATGATAAGAGAATTTTTTTTTTTAGATTTGTTTTGAATTTTCAGTGTTCACGTTATGTTTGTGAGCTAATAATGGGAAAAATCGATTTTGATAACATTATACTGATAAGATAAGTATATTTGACAATGTACACATCATAGAAAATTAATTTTATTCATTATTGCTATAAGCATTTATGTGTTTAGCGATCGTACGTCCTCTCTGGTTTGTCTTTCATTTAAATTTCCCTCGGCCGTAAAATAGACTTAAGTCGAATATTTAATTCGTACAGTAAATTGGTAATTTGTAGTAAAAATGTCCTAAGAGGACGTGTCACAAACGGACGGCCCATAAAGTATGAGTTGGTTCAATCAGTTCGACGCGTCCGGGTTTGCGAGTCTCGCGAAGACTGCTCTGAAAGAAGCGCAAAAAACGCTCGATAAAGCTTTGGACATTAAGGACGAAGACGACAATGATGTCGTATCGGATGAGTGTGCTCAATCTCTTAGAGATGATGTCGACGATCAAGGGTCTCAGCCAAAGATATCCAAATTGGGTTCGAGCTTATGGAATTCATTTACCAACTCGGTGTTTGAAAACGAAGACAAAGTGACTGACAAACAAACTGGTAACATATATCATGAAATATGAATTATTAATTTAGGTTTAATACAATCAGTATTGTTTATATAGGTAGTTTTTTTTTATAAAATTATATTTTTTAATTTGATAGAAATGAGGCAAAGCATGTCTTTGGATTTGTCGAAATCATCGGTAGAAAAAGATTTAATCGTTGCCGATCAGCCTGTTAGATCTACAGGACAATCACCGACATCGCGGGATGAACAGTTTAACGTGATTGAGATCGATTCCGAATCAAACCCAGACGTAATTCGAAGAACGCGACGTACAAGTTTTAATAATACTAATCGGCTTTCTGCTGTGAGTTGCGATAGTGATCGTAAATCGACAATATCTACTGATAGTATTGAAGTACTTGGATCTACATCAACGTCTACACCCGAGTCATCGTCTGTAGAAGTTATAACTTCTAGTTCAATTGAAGTATTAGCTGTTACCACAGAACCAAATAGGTACATACTACGTAATATGTTTTTAAATCTATCAATATAAAAGTCAAATAAAAACATTTAATTGTAAAAGTCTCCACTTGAATATCATGTTTATTATTTAATCATAAATAAATGTGTAATATAATATATTAATAACATGTAATTTATCGTACATTTTCTTTACAGTTCTTCAATATTACTTATCGTTACAATGATTTTTAGCTTTCTGTTGCAAGAATGAAATGAACATATTTAAAATTTGGTAACATTGATGTATTTTATAATTTTGTGGTTGTTTAGAGTAAATGATAGACAGTATTCTCCAGATACTATAGAACCAATTCCAGAACTTATCGAGGATGAAGATAGCCTTACTTGCTCAATATCAGATAATGTGACATGTGTGACTAATGAAGATACATTAATACCAAATCGTGGAGGAATGTTAATGATGAAGTCTACCACATCGTCTTTAGACATTTCTTTTACCGAATTATCATCACCTCATGAGGTAAACTTCAGAAATTATATATATGTATATGTTTACTTAATATTGCTGATATTTATGTTTTAATTCTAGAACTCTGGATTATTAGATAAACCACAAGTAGAGTCCGTTGAACCGATTCTAAATAGAAATAGTGCAATATTACAAAACAGATGTATAGAAACTTTAGATAATCCAAATACCGTTCAAAGTAATACGAATATTTTGAATACGTTAGGTGGTACTAGTAATAACTCGTCAGTAGATCTATTAAAAGTGTCTGATACTACTTTAGAAAGTAGCAGTTGTGACGATGGTAATTATACTTTTATTATTAAATATTTTAATTTCTAAATTAACCACAACACAATATAATATTATTTATTATAGAAACCATGGTTGGTAGTACATTGGAAGTAATGGCCGTTGATGATGAACGCGAACAATCTCCACACGCTTCTACAGATAAGTAAGTGTTAATTATTAAACATTTGAATATTAATGAATGAAAGACAAAATTATATAAAGTTGTAACATAAAGTGTATAATTTTTATTAATTACAAAATTATATAATTTAACTGATTCTATTAAAAATGATATGAATCATAATTAATAAATTGAATTATTAGTTACCAAAAAAATTAATAGTATATATTTATTATAATTAAGTCATTCAGATTTTGTAAAAATCGGTTCAAGTGGAACAAATTCTTGTGATGAACTTGAAACATGGACTTCATCTGATATCGAAGTAATATCTAGTCCTGCTACAAATGAAGACAGCGAAAGTAATGCTTCGCATCGGCATAGTCCTGTTAAATATCACTCATACAATATACAACCGTTTTTGTTAGGTATAAAGTATTGATTTTTTTAAAAACAATATATATTATATTATTATTAATTTAAATTTGTGTAGGACATCAACATGGATCAAAAGACTTTGAAGATCTTCAAAAAGTATTTAAACACCTAGTCATAATGAAAGACATGTGCATCAAAAATAAATTATAATTTACTTTTCAGAAAATCGTCGAATTGAACTTTGTTGTTAAAGCTAGGGAATCAAAATTAATTGATATGAGTAAAAAGAATGCCGAGTTGGCAGCTAATAATTCAGAAATGAAAAGGTAATATTTTTTTGTTACTTTATAAATTAAATACTATGTGTGTTTTTAATTTCTGTAGTCAGTTAGATTATTTAAATTCAAGTAATTTAAATGAAGAATGTACTCAAAGATTAGCAGCAATGGAGAAAAAATTCCAACAAGCTATCAGAGAAAAAGATCAATTACAAAAACAACTAGACGTAAGAACTATACATTTAATATTAATATATTATTAAATTATTATTTTGAAAGTTGTTGCGCTATATTTTTTATAGCAAAATAAAAATGCTGTACAATTTAAAGTTTTAATTGAAGATAAAGATTCTCTAATTAAAGAACTGAGAGATGAAGGTGAAAAATTAAGTAAACAAAATCTTAATTTAAATACCATAATAAAAAGATTAAGAGTAGCAGAAAAAGAGTCATTGAAAACTATAAATAAGTATAAGTTAGTATTTTAGAATTAAATTTACATAAAATTGTATGTCTCTAAACTAATTTATACTTTGATGGGGGGGTTTTTTAGAGATCAACAAGAAAAGTTATCTCAAGAAGTAGAAAGGATAAAAAAATCATTAGTAGCAAAAGAAGAGATGGAAAGAAGTCAAATTGAAGCTGTTCATCAATTAACAAAATCAAATCAAAATTTTGAGAAAGAAAATACAAATTTGCAAAGTCAAATTGATAATTTAACTTCCACATTGATTTCACTTCAAAAGTAATTATGTACTCAATTATTGATAAGATATTTACCAAATTTAATATACATTTTGATAAAATCATATTTCTTAGACAAATAATTCCCATGTTTATACTCAAAATTAAAAACAATGTGTACACATATTTTAAAAAGTGTATAAACAGTCTAGTCTCGTTTCAGATTGTATTGTTGATTGTCTTCGTGTTGTACTGTTCATATTTATGAGAAAATTCAAAATTAAATATATCTAGTTATGTCTGTAAATATAGTGATACGATATATGTTGGATTATTATACGTCTTTCGGATTAGCGTGTGTTCGAATTAACGAGATCCGACTTTATATATATAAACATATTTCTTAAATGTATTTATTTTTATAACAGGAATTATTAAAATTATTAATTCACAAAGTGTAATTAAAATTAACTTTATTATTGGCCGATATTCATTTATTTGTAATCTTAATTCATTGGAAATTACCAAGTAATTATTATATTTGATTTTAATCAATAGAAATATTCAAGACAAAGAAAATGCTATACAAGAATTACAAAAAGATTCGAATGAGCTTAAATTAATAGAAAAAGGTAAACAACAATTAGAAGAAGAATTGTCAAATAAAAGTAGAAAATGTGAAGAAATGGAGACTGTAATTAGTAATTTAAAAACAAATCTTTGTAAAGTCGAAGAAAATAATCATATGTAAGTGATAAATAATATGATTAGTCTATTACAAAATTTAGACGGGCAATTACACATTTCATAATCTGTTTGTTATAAAAGCATGTTTTTTTGTTCAATAAATACTTAAATGTTTAATTTTCGAAATATTATTTTCAGCAGATATCCCTATTATATATTTAAATGATTCAAATCATTTCAATATTAATAATTTTTATTTTACAAAATATATTCTTATAGATTGATGAATGAATTGAAACAAGAAAATCTCTTACTTATTAGAAGGTTGGAGGAATCTGAGAGAAAAAGAGAGAATTCTTTCCAAGAAACATTAAAAGCTACCCAACCTTTAGTAAAAGAACTTGAAGAAAAATCAACCATATTAAAAATGATGGAACATGATTTTGAAAAACAAGAACAGTTACATCTAAAAACTATAGGTAAAAATATTGTTAAATTATTACTTGCATACATATTTGTACTAAGTGTTTTGTTGTAATTTATTTAATAAAATATTTAGATGAACTGCAATCATCATTAAGTATTACGGAGCACAAAATAAAATTAATGGACTCTATGATACATGAGAGTAATATTTTTGGGAAAAAATGTAAAGAACAAATCGATAATTTATTACAAAGTGAGAGTAGTTTAAAACTTCAGTTCGAAAATTTAAAAGAGGAGAATGTAGCGTTGAAAACAAACTCAAATAAGTATGGAAATAAAATCAATTATTAAAATACGTATTGTGTATTATAATTGCATAAAAATGTATTTTTCACTTTAGTTTAGTAAAACTTGAAAATGAACTTGCTGGAAGTAAAAAGTTATTAGCTGATGCTACACTAAGAATCAATACTCTTGAAAATGAATTAAAATTTGAAAAAGATAAATTAAGTGCAGAAATTGAAAAAAGGAAGAAATTACAAGTGTGTTATTTTTGAAAAAAAAAAATGAATTTCTTATAATATTTTGTATTATTAATTATTATATATAAGATTTTTTTACAATTGTAAATTACATTTGATTAAATTGTTTTTAGAACGATATTCATTCACAGCAGCTTAATACGTCTCATCAGTCGTCACCTACTACAAGTATAGGAGTTCCTTCAGTAGATGATACTTCATTTTGGCCATCGGTATTTTGAATTTTTTTCAATATATAAAAAACAAATACTAATGTTTATGATAATCGATAATAAAAAAACTATTTGAATTCCAGTTCGCCGATGACGATAGAAGTTCTGTAACTGAAAGAGCGGGTAGTATTTACGATCCAATGAGAACATCATTTAGTAACACGACAACTGTTTTAGAAAATTTACAGTCGCAAATAAAATTAAAAGAGGGTATGTGAATTGTAGATTACTTTTATTTTTGCACACTTTATTATCTGTCATCTATTTACCCACAGGAGAAGCGTTACAGTTGCAGTGGGAATTGTCACGAAGAGATCATGAAAGAGATCAACTGACAACTGAATTAGCCGCTCTTACTGCTAAAGTAGAAGAGCAGTCCGAATCATTATCCAAGCTTTCTGACCTACAAAAGAGGTATGATGCATTGTTACAATTATATGGCGAGAAACTGGAGGAGAGCGAAGAATTGAAACTGGATCTTCAGGACGTAAAAGACATGTATAAAGCACAGGTAGATAAACACAACAAACAAAAATGTTGTAATTGGTCATGCATTCAATTTATATACTTGAAAAATGTATTGTATTTGGCATTTCATTTTTGTTCACAGATCGACGAACTACTCAAAAAAGATAAAACCGGATAAAATGAATAAAAATGGTGTTCATTCCTGATTTATTATTGTTTTCTTTTTTTTCTAACAAAGTTTTTGTACATGCGTTATTCAATATTATATTATTTGAGAGACAAAACTACAGTGAAACAACATAAATGTCCTTATTCCTTTACCATCACATAATTTGTTGTATTTTTACACTTTTTATCGTTTTTAAATTATACTCCCAATAACTGTTACCTAAATATATATATATAGTTTTATTATTATTATTATTATTATTATTATTATTATTATTATTATTATTATTCTGAAAGGTAATGTTTAATGTTTGTAGATATTTTTATAGTCTTATACATACACATATTATATTTTTAGTGTAATTTGTATTTTTATTAATGATAGTGGATTATTATTTATTATTGTATGTTATATCTGTGATAAATAAATATTATTTACATTTTACTATAGTGAATGATTACAATCGACGTTACAATTTCCTTTGGAATTTCTTTTTAAATACGTCTCGCGTTTTATAATACTTTTTTATATAATCTGATATTTTTGTTTATACCAACCATCTGTTTTAAGATGGCAATTATTTGGGAGAAAAAAAATATTGAAAAACCAGTTGACTACACTATACATTTTATCTTTTAAAAGGATTTTAATTCGATAACTAAAAATTATTGATGTGATTACTATAAACAGCCCTTTTACTTTTTTTTTTTTTACCAGATATAATACTCATTTTTGAGAATGCTGGTCGATAGTATATGTAACACATATAAAACATTAACTAAAGTGAATACAGAGAATATTTTGTCGTATCCTATGACCAGATGTAAAAAGTATTATCAGTTCTACCTATCTATCTATCATCAGCTCAACACTGATTTAAATACTTAATTGTTGATTTCTTGTTAGTCTGATATACGAATTAACGATCAAGATGTAATTGATATATTTTCCATTTCCAGCAGTATTTTGAAAAAATTTCTTGTTTAACATATGCTTTGTTGCAGATTCTGTGAACGATTTTATGGCACTAGATTTATACGTATATTTATTATTTTAACGTAATTATTTATTTACACACATTTGAAAGATTATTAAAAAAAAAAAACAATTATGTGCTTAACACCAGACCATGGTACGTTTCATACACTATATTCACCTACCCGTCTTGGACATGATATAGTGTAGATAAATTATTTATTAAGGCTTTTAAAAAAAGGAGCTGTTTATAATGAATTATATCTTCTACAATAGTGGATTATGAACGAAATGTAACAATTATAGATTTTTAATTATATTTTAACACAACACATACGATTTGTGTCGTTTATACAATAACAATATTGTTTTTGTAGTGGTAGATAGTTAAAAAGCGCTTAATTTTTTTTCTAAAATTATCAAATTTTTATCATCACTAACATCTCACATCTCTGCGCACGGTCGTTCCACGATACCTTTTTTACTCGTGTGCGCGAATAATGAATTCCGTATTCAACGCTAACGTTTCCATAACCGTATTGTAAGAAGACGGTTACAATATAACTTTTGATCACATATATATATATAAAGCGATACACGAACTCAAATCATATTACGGTGTGCAAAAACGAAGATCACGGAGAGAGTAGTAAAGTTATACGAGCACAAATAAATATAATATGTACTCGGAAATCCTTCTTTAAAAAAAAATTTTAAATTCACATATATGTCTGTGGTCTCCTATACGAAGAAGTAGGTATGTTTTTTGACTCCGTGACATAATACGGCTTAGACGTTTGTTTTATAATAGATTACCATGCTGCACACGCATTTATTCTATTGGTTAAGTTTTTTTTTTTTTACACTCACATCTTGTATTGCCCGTTTGATTATTTTATTAATTTAGAACGTGGACGATTGCACGGCAGTCGACCGGCTGCGCTCATCCGGAGGAAGACGGGGTGAAGCAGCGCTCACACCTCGGACGCTTTTCGTGTCCACGTTCTGTGGAACCGAAAGTTTTGCTTACTATAAATTCGTATGTACAGGCGCACACGGGTTGTATGAGCCACAAATGGCCGCACGTCCGTATCCACAAACCAGTCGAAGCACACCCCCCCCCCATAAGCGGGTAGGTGTCCACTGGAAATGTTGAAAGGGCTAACCACTGCCTATTTTTATACGAATCTACGCCGTGGAAAACCTAGGGCTTAGTGAAAAACAAAATGTGTGTTTTATAGTGCTAGACTTTACGATATTTGTAATAATTTTGAGGGGGCTTTACAAGCTATTGGTGGGGGGGGGGAGGGAGGGGACTGTAGTAAAAATAAAATATGCGAATTACCGGTGAACGGTGTGATATTGTTAAATATCAACTCGCCTATTAAATTTACTACAATATTTATTAATTTTAGAATATTAACTCGGGACCATGAGTTCGAGGATCTTAATGTCGCAGTATATGGTTTTTTTAGTGATAATACACTGATTATCTCTTACCTGATGTATCCCATATGTTTATTCATTTTCAGGCGATATAGGTATTTGAAATAAAATAATTAAAAAATAACCGAGTGAATTTCTTTAATTTATATTTATAACATTTTAACTTTATGATGATTTAAAAAAAACTACTGGATTACTCGAGGGTTCAAAAAGGAGTGTGGTTTTTGACGCGTGCGACGGACCGAGAGATGTCCGTCGTCGATATTATATTAATTATTTTTTTATCAAAATGTCAATAATGATAGACACTCTGTTATTTACAATTTATAATAAATACAACGGAATTTAATACAGAGTGGCTATCATTACAGGACTAAGCCCCCCTCGGACATTCGCCAATGAGTACAGCCGCGCACATATTTTCCGTCTCGTTCGACCTAGACAAAACGCGTCGACAGCGGGGATGCTCATAAATGGCCTAAATTGCTCTATAGGCCTAAAACTTTTTTTTTTTTTTTTTCAAATTGTGAATACATGTTTTGTTGATTTTTGTACACTTATATTTTTCTACTTGTTTACTTTTTTCGTTCTTTAAGTCTTTTAAAAATGTGCGTGTTTTTGGTTTTATTTCTAATCACGTAAATATTTATTAAGTTTTATTTATTTTTTAACTCTTATTCGTCAAGTCTTTAAAAAAATGTGCGTGTTTTCCATTATTATTATTATTTTTTTTTTTTTGTAATTTTATGTAAATATTATTTCGGTTTTCCGATTTTTTACATTTCGTTATTATTTTTGTATTTGTTCGTGTTCAACCCGGTTTTATTGTAATTATCATAAACGTTTATTTACGATAAAATGTTGTTTCAAATTTTTGTATCGTATAATTTCGAATAAATGATTATTGTAAACATATCGAAAATTGGCGGTTTATTTATTTAATCGAAAAATTGTAATGAACAAAATTCATACTCGATATTACTTGAAAAAGTGTATAAAATCTGAAACGGTTGTTTTTTTTTTTAATGTCCACACATTGCAGAACGATATAGTCCGCAAATGATTAATTCCGATTTTCGTTTTTGTAAACTAGTCCGTCACAACAAGAGTTCCCCCCCGCGTCAATTGCAGACGACATCTGATAACCAGTGATGTTCCCATCAAATCTGTTGAGGGTATACTCTGCATCCAGGAGGACTAAGCCCCCCCCCCAAATGTTAGTCATAATGTTACGTATAAATTAAATATATCGGTTCAATCGTGTATAAATTCATTCCGAACAACGCGGTCATTTTTAGTACTCCCGAAGATAACAACTCGTTTACCAATTAACACATGTAGTATTTTAAAAGCTAAGATGCCAGAAAAAATAGTTTTAGCTGATCCTACATTTTTCCAAAGTGGAAAAATAGACGTGTTAATTGGAGCTGACTTATATTGGGAAATTATGCGTGCCAATATCATTCAATTATACCCATCCGGTCCATTCTTACAAAAAACGAAGTTGGGATGGATCGTGTTAGCCAAACGAAAGGGATATAAGATAAGTATCCATAACTGCTACCAGTTTATCGCTACCATAACTGTATGGTAGCAATAAACGAGAATTATTACACGGATTTAATGGAGAAAATAGAAAAGTTCTGGAAAATAGAAGAAATCACAACAAAGGAAAACTGGACAGCTGGATAGATGTTGTGCTTAAAACATTTTGAAGAAACTGTTAAGCGAGACGTAAATGGAAAATTCATAGTTCGGTTACCGTTCAAAAATAATATAACTGAATTAGGTAAATCGTATCAAATTGCACTTCGTCGGTTTGTATTGTTAGAAAAACGTTTAACACAGAATGCAGACTTATATGATCGTTATCGAGATTTTATGAAGGTTTATTTGGAATTAGGACATATGCAAGAAGTAAACGACAATCTCACAGATGATACGCATTATTTCTACTTGCCATATTCCTACGTATTAAACGAAAATAGTCGTACTATTAAACTGAGAGTGGTGTTTGACGCATCGAACAAATCAGATACGGGTAAACGACGTTCTAATGAAAAGTCCGGAGCTACAAGATTTGGTACAAATTATCGCACGCTTCCGTACTCATAAATACACGTTTTCCGAAGATATAACTAAAATGTATCGTCAAATTTGGGTGGATAAATCAGAACAGGATTATTTACGAATATTATGGCGACCAAATGTAAATGAAAAATTAAAAATATATAGATTATGTACGGTGACTTACGGATCAATACTAAACACTCATAATTTATCAATTGTATACAGAGGAACTTTAGTCGCCGGACGCCGATAACATTTTAATGACGATAATATATCTGATTTTATCTGACTACTATTATTATCGTTATACCTAATGGCTAATATTTCGGCTATCAACGTCAATGTTATACAGGCGTAATAAGTTGTGATGTGTGTGCCGGCACTATAGAGGCATACAGTGGGAAAATTAATAAATATAAATTCCAATAATAAAATTAATCATAAAAAATAAAAAATAAACTAAAACTTTTGAGGCCTTTCTTCAGTAATTATGTTTTTTTTCCGTTGCATATAACTTAAGATTTGAAAATATACGCAATATACTCATGATTTTTCAGAAAGTCATGAGAGTATACGCAGTATACCCATGATTTTTCAAAAAAATCATGAGAGTATACGCAGTATACCCATGATTTTTCAAAAAAAACATGAGAGTATACGGCGTATATGGAGTATACCCTATGGGAACACCACTGCTGATAACATAACTATACATTTCAGAAGTCGTTTGTCACACCGTGCAACGACAAAAAAAAACATTATTAAAACTACACGCAACGTAGGAACACAATTCAAATACCCGTTGAAAACAGGGAGAATATAAGAATGTTTTGACAGGGACCTAACCTACGTTATTTCAAACAATTTCCTTTTAATTTCATAGCGATTATAGCGGTTTTGCGGTATTCGATTCATGAAAATAAGGTTAGTCTCACGCGTAATACATACGCAAAATATCACACCGAAGTTCCGTTTGGGCGAATCGTTTTGTCGAATGCAATGATTTATCATCGTTTTCAAATGTATAGTGATGACAGTAGACTGTGAAATCTTTATCCGAGGGAATCCGTTTGCACGAAATTCATAACGAGGGCTGGGGCTACGTTTTTCTTTTCTTTTAAGTCAAAATTATTTGTCGGGGGAAAAAAACCAATTCGTTGCGAGTAAATCGAGACGGGAGAATTACGTGAAGACCGTGTAAAGTCCTTCAAAAATAAAACTATGTCGCAGAGTGGTGTGTATAATACCGCGTATAATAATTATTATAACAGTGTGAGAAAGACATCCACCCGGATGATGACGCGTTTTGCGTGTACCAGCTATTTATAATATTATTTCTAACAAGGAATGTACATTTAAAGAAATTGTTATTTTATGGTAGTCGAGGTCGTGTACAGCAGGGGGGGGGGGAGAAATAATAATGGTAATCCATATACTTGTAGATAAACTATATTTGTCCTTTGAAAAAAAAAAAGAACCAATAGAAAAAAAAATACGAAAAATACAAAAACATTTAATCCAAAAAGTGGGGTATACTTATGGAATTAATAATCACTCAGAGTCTAAAGTTTGAAATTTAATAACTTAAATTAAAAAAATATAATATGTATATATAGCAAAAATAAAAATTTGCCTCTTAATTATTAAACACAATACCAAAAACGGGGCGTGTTTGAACTGGGAACAGGTAGCGGAATGCGTTAACAAATTTTAATATATGTATATCTGAAACGGTTTATTTTTTTTTATGAAAAAAAAATTACCAAATTTAAACGTTCATCGGATATTTTACTACAGAAAAATTCACTACTATAGGAAAATAAAGGAAAAACGTTTAATCAATTTCTGACGTTTGTTTTAAAATAGATTTTCATTCATCGCAATGTAGAACCAAAGCGATTAGGAATCTGTCAGGACCGGTAAATACAATTTGTATCTCGTATTATGAAAATAATAATAATAATAATAATAACGCGTGAAAACGGCGTCTTATAATCCATATGAGAATGTCGTATAACGATTTATGACGAAAAATATCAATTCTAATTTTTAATAAAACAAATAAACGATTTCTTCTCGTATCTGGAAATATTTTATTTGTACTCACTAGTAACACTTTTCGCTTATAATCGGCTCAATTTGTATTATACACAAAACATTTTACGAACACATTTATGTCCCGTGTTTAATCCGCCACTGTGCCAAAAATACGTTTCTTTTCCTTTTTAATATCGACGAATTTATTTTCTGGTTAAGGTTTTCATTTTTATGTTTTATTCTTTAACGCGGTTAGGTTAGTTTATATTCTTAAAGATTATTTTTTTTGTAAAATTTAATCATTTCAAACAATTTTAATTATCTATTATATTATTTTTTTATAATTATTAAAAAAAAAACGATTTTAACGTTTCAAACGTTTAAAAGTTACGTTAGGTTAGGTTTTTTTGTAATTTTATTTTATTGGGATGCTGCAGGACTGACACTTGTGTATAGTACGTGGTCGTATGCACGTGTGTTTTACTCTAGGGAAATTGAATTGTATAATAATAATAATAATAATAATAATAATAATATAATTGGTCATAAGATATCTCGTATAGTATATTTGTCATCTGCAGGGATACGTATAATATTTCTCTTTAATTTGAAAATTTTTCATTTTTTTTTATAAGATTATAAAATAATAATAATATATTTTTTATATATTTTAATATTTAATTATATTTATATTAAAATATAATTAATATTAATAATATTTAATTTAATGTGATCAAATAATAATTATTGTCGTATCACTCTGTATACACGTAATATTATATTAAATAGTTGTAATAATATTATTTTGGCGCGCATAAATCCAAGTATATAACACACACAATTTTATATTTGTTGCTGTCGGTAAAAAATTGTTTCAAGTAAACAGTGTTTTAAATTATCTTCTTATTACCGTTCATGAATTATTTATTTTTCCTAACGAACGTGAATAGTAGGCGTTCCATAAAATAAATATTGATTTTTTGTTTTTTATGGTATCGTTTCGTTCAAGCCTCATAATTCAAATCGACTGTTAATTAATGCGTTACAAATATACAGGGCCGGATTTAGGAATGTGGGGGCCCTGGGCCCACGTTAAAAGTATATATTATATTTCGATAACATATATTTAATATATTATTATAAAATAATTTAACTTAATAATATATTAACATTTACACGTATTTATCTACAACAGCGGTCAGGCGGCTTGCTATACAAGTTATATGTGTTTATTTATAACTGTCATTCTCAAAATTGAAAACCATACCTTATCGCTTATCCTACTCTACAAGTCATAATAATCGATTTTGAATTACTTTAATTTTACTATACAAATGATTGAACAATTTTATTCAATTTGTGATTTAAATTTATTTTGCAAATATTATTATTGTGTTTTATACTTGTTTGTAAAAAAATCCCATTAAGTGGAGGCCCTCATTTTGTGGAGGCCCGGGGCCCCCCTGGCCCCCCCCTAAATCCGGCCCTGCGAATATGTTCAATTATTTATTATAATTTAAAACTCGCCGTAATTGATCATTATATTAGTCGAATATTTGTTGTTGTTTTTAATTTTTTCTTTTTTATTTGAAATTCCTCAATTAATATCGCGTGATATTACTATTAAAAGAGCGACACGATAATATTAGGAATATAATATTATAATATATGATATACGCTTTCTTCTTCTATCCGTTTGGAAACAGCTGCGATAACGTACAGTGTAATAAAGTCACACATATATATATATATTAAATTATAGTGATAATTTAAATTTTTAAATAATTAATTTATCGCAAAAAATTATTTTGTCGGTAAAAGTAAACGTTAAGTGATTTTTTTCCTTGTCATATAATAGCGCATATTTCATTAATAATATTGTCGCGTTATCGTTTAAATATTTTTTATTCTTTTTTTTTTTTTTTTGTTTTTTTCGAAACGGTAGCTTTAAATTATTAACGCGTTATTCCGCGCAGTGATACGAGGATTTTTGTTTTGAACGGGGGAAAAAAATGTCATTTATTTATGACGGAAATTTCTATTTTAACGAATGCGTCTCCTCCTTCCCAGAACAACCGTCGTCGTGCACATAACGTTCATTTAATATATATATGTATAATATTAATATGAGCCGCGTACTGAAGGAGTAACAAAAAATAAATAAATAAAAAAAATATTACGAAAATCAAACACGTCGCGTTTATTTTATTGTTACAAGTCGTTCGTATAGATCACATTTGTATTACAATACATACACATACGTACGGTATTTTTTACATTATTATTTTAGTCGCGGCGGTGATGGCGAAGGAGAGTAGTTTCCGTTCGTTCATCTCACGTAGACCAGCCCCAGCAATAAGACAACACAATAGACACAACAACGATTTCTGGAGGGATTCTCTCGCCTATTCTCTGTATATCCACGTATTGCGAAATTCAACGCTGCGGGACTTTAAGGAACTGGCCCGAGCCTTTCGAGACACGCGCACGTATATTTCCACACGGAATTGTATAAATACAGTCGCATAATAATTATATTATGCGGCGTATTAAAATTACTTATAGCCAAATCGGGCATTTTATCAAATTCCTACGGGCAAAAGTCATTGGTTTATTGAAGTTCGATGGCAAAAATGGAGCAGCAGAACGTGCGGAAATCTCTCGAAATGTTCCGTGTAACAAACACTGTATTTACTATTTTTTTCGTGTGTGTTCGTAAAATATAAATGTCGCGATAAAAATATTAAGACGTTCGTCCGAATCGGCAATAAGTGATTTAAATCGGTTATTTTGTGTCTAGTTTAATTTATTATAAACATTTTTGACGCATTTTGTTTTTATACGATTTAGACATATATATATATAAAAAAAAAAAATATTAACAAAAACCTTTTTTCTCATATAAATATACTAACATCGCCGTTGTGAACAATGTAATTCAAAACGAATTTTTTAAATAGAATTTCTTTTTCTGTGTTATACGCAAACGATATGGTACGAGACAAATTTTAAATAATTTTCATCGTTATATTTCGATACGATAAAATAATCCAAAAGGACGCGTTGTTCATTGTAATATAATACACACAGATCTGACCCAGATTATTAGTGATAATGAAAATAAATTAGTAGGTAAATATTTTCTAGTCCATCAATCGCGTTTCGTGTGATTATATTATATGTTAACGACGTACAACGCGAAGATTACGACCACCGTTACTTTACTATTATGCGAATAGACTTTGAAAACGTACGATTTTACACTTAGAAAAACCGTCAAAACGTTTCCGTTCCTTCCTATCGATTTCCGTTACATTGACTTAAAAAAAAAAAACGAACGACGAAATCGATTGTCGACAGAGAGAGAGAGAAACACACAAACACACTCTCGAATTTGACGACAACGATATCGCGACGAGAAACCTTATGAAGTGATTAATTCATCTGTGCGTGGTCCAAGTCACGTGCCACTATCGAAGTACGCGTTACGCAATGTTTAATATTAATAATAATAATAATATATTAAATAGGTACGAGCACGCGCGTGTTTTTCGAAATCAATATTATAATATACAATGTCAATCAATCAGTTCTCGATCCGGACGACGAATCTCCTTCCCCCGTGTATTCATTTATACGATAATGCGAGTGAAACACTCTCTCTTGTCTCAACGTCATCGTCGTTGTGTCCTCTCGTGTACACCGAATTCGTACGCGTGCATGCATGTACGGGGGCGCGCGGTGAGAAGAAACCGATGGGAGAGAGAAACGCGTACACGTGGCCGTTTATAACCGCGACGCTGTGAAAACACGTTTTTAACGTTTTTCAACGATTTTCACGGCACGCAAACTGTTTCGGATAAGCCGTAATATTTTTTGTTTTTTTGTCCGCAATATTTCTCAATAATATACATTTCTCATATGCGGTGCGGATAAAGTGTTTGACAGTAGTATTTATCTTATATAGAAACGATACCTTATGATTCTTCGAAAATCGTGACACCCGTTAGAATTACATTAAAAAAATATATATATATAAACTTAAACAGACATTTTATTCGTTTCTTGTTCTCTGTACAAACGGATGTTCGCACACGTAACGGATAATTATTGTGCGCAGGTGATTTCGGTTTTCGTTCTTTCTTTGTCGTCACAATATGTAAACATAATGATATGCAGTTGTGGATTTGGAAATCTATTTTCGGCGCTCTCGGTGAACAGGAGGACAGAAAAAAGTGTGAAAACCGATTGAATTCTCTTGTTTTTGTTTTTTTTTTAATTCATTGATGGCGTTTTTATTCGGCGAGCCGAGGATTAAACATTTATCTCTAACGTTGTCAGTTATTACGCACTATAGGATATTTAGGCGTAAGCGTGTAACGGAGTCTCGCGCACGAAGACGTTCAAACAGCCGAACACTCGCCAAAACATTTGTTTTTTTCGGATATAGATTCGAATGCAATTCAACAGGGTGTTCAGAGCACGAATTGATTTAAGTTGAATTAAGTTCAACTCAAATTAATTTTAGTTTAAGTTAATTAAACTTTGTTTTTAAACAATTATCGAAGGCCAATCGTTTCCCGCACTTGTATAGAAACTCACTGTTTATATCGAAATAATATCGTTTTTTTGATTTTTACGCGATTATTATCCGGTAAAATAATCAATGGGTACACTTTTTTTTTTAAACACACAATTTTTTAATATTTCCTATACACCGTTGTCAACGATTTTTTTCCCCGCTGTAAAATGTATTTTGTTTCTAAAAATATTTTAATAATATCATTTGTATATATAATATAATATGGCATCTCGAGTTTTTCGCCGCACGTCGAGAATTAACTCCGTCGTGCGCATTCACGTCAAACGTTTTACACGATTTACACACAGAAAAATGTCGACATTTTTATTATTTTCGATTATCTCGCAATTACGATGTGCGCATTTTCGGTATCAATTCAAAATAAATATTTATCCCGATACGCTGCCTCTGCGGGGTATCTGCAGTGTGCCGTGGTTCGAGGAGGCATCCTTCATCTCGCTCTCTAATTATATGAACACACTGGAATACATTTAAAAAAAAAGAGTTTTAAATTAAATTAATTTTTAAATCAATCGCGATAACCAAATTTAATCTTCCTCGTAGTCGTATGATAAAATATTCAAAGTGAATTATCACTATCGTATAATATTGTTTTACCCCGAAAAAATAAACTAAAAACATGGGCGGATTTCGTGATATTCCGAAAATTCGATGAAATTTTATAGACCGAAATTGTTAAAAAAAAAAAAATCTTTTGACTCTTCATTCTTAATAAGATTATATTGTTGTCATCCGCATACATAAAAACTAGTAGGTACCTTTTGTGTAATTTTATAAAGTCGTTATCGTCGTAAACAGAATTCGATTATTTTTAGTTGGTACACGCTGTAACCAAGTATAACTAAGTACGCTGCGTTCTTCACTTTGCATAGTACGGCATAGATTCGATGAGTATAAAGTTACGAAAGCACACGCTGTCTAGTGTTAGGTGCGCATAAATTGCAAATCGTTTTTGTAACGAAAATTATTATTATTAAAAAACTATGGATAATATCTATCGCGATATTCGCGACTATATCGAATAGAAATTTAAGTATCCGATCATAATAGACCGTTTGTAAATTTTATAATATATTTATGAACGTTTAAGCTTGTTTGTACGATATAAACTCAAGATAAGCGCAACAAACCGCATGTTGTGTAACGATAATGTAAAATGTTTACATCGAATCTCCTACGTCAAGGGACGGCAAAAAAGCGTATATTGTACGGACGTGGTCTACTTGTAACACTGCAAGTGGACAAAACCGAAATCATCGACTTGTAAATGGAAAATTCTAATACAAAGATATAACGGATTTATACATTTATTATATTATTGGCGAATACGAACGAAGAAGCCACGTATGGGACGCACCACAAGACATATACCGCGAGAATATTTAAAAGATTATAGAATTGCCGAGCGTGTGTGGTCCGCAGACGGAAAAAGTGCATTAACAATTACAAATTCTGGTTTTTAACTAATCGAATTTCTAATTTTCTGTAATATTGTCCCGGTGCGATTTTTAGATCGGAAAATTAAAACGTCGTTTTATATATTTTTTTTTAAACGCGCAGACGCCGCAGTGTGAGACGAGCGATTCGGAGGAAATCGCAATAGAGTGTAGATCAATAATTGAAGGTCAGGATCATCTCGTCGAAGAGCGTTTTATAGAAAGCCTATATATATATATATATATATATATATATATATATATATCTAAATGGATTGTAAAGAAAGAGAAATATTTATACGACCAAAGAAGAGAAAAACGGAAAAATATAAAAATATAAGCGAATTTGTTTGTTTGTTTAAGTTTTAAAGATTTTCGATTGGGGAGGGGGATTAATTTTTCCAATCCCTTCAGGTACTTATACGCGTTGAAATTCGGCCCCAGTTGAACGATATTTATTACATTGAATAGATCCTGTTGTGATCCGTGGGCTCATTCGTATTTTCAATATCACAACGTCTATATATATATATATATACACACACGTCTACGCGCGTGTTGTCGACGACCCTCCGCATCGCGTCCCTTGTCATTTGTTCGCGCGCGTCGTACATTATTGATCGGTCCAGGCCGGTCGGATTGCCTGTTGTGGGCGAACGGGTGGGTGGGAGAACGCACGCGGTAATCCGTTCCGAGAGCGGCGGCGGCCGTGCATTTTGGGCGGGTGGAGGGGCGACGACACGGCCGCTACCGAACGCGGAGCGCACGCCGCCGCCGCCGCCGCGCGAACAACGACGGCAGCGCGCGCGCCAGCGAAAGTTCCCCGCTGCGCGTAGTTTTCAGTGTTCACGGAGCGTCCGACGCATTACGACCACGGTGACGGTGCAGACGACAATTGTGACGGTACAGACGACGACGACGGCGAGTTATTATTATCATCCGTGCAGCTGCACGAGGGAACACGTGCATTACCATTTAGCGGTGCCATCACTCGTTACGACAGCGTCGCGACCATGACCAGCCAAGGCGTCGTGGAACGCGCCAGCGCCGAACTGTCCAAACGCATTAACGGGTTGACGTTGCGCGCGGCCAACAAACCGTCGTCCGGCGGCAGTACCGCGGGCGGTGCGACCGGTTCGCCGTCTCGAGCACCGCGCACCGGCACCAGCGTCATGGAACGGGTCACGAACGTGTTGTGCGGCGGCGGCGGCGGCGGTAGCAGCAGCCTCGGTTCCGGCGGCGGCGGCGGCGGTTCTGGAGGTGGCGGTTCCGGTGGCAGCGGTGGTGGCATTCAATATCCGCGGTTCCGCGGCCGGACACCCGTCCGGAATCGCGCGGCCGCGTACCGCGTTAAACGACCGGTCACGTGGCCGGAACTGATGCGCGACGAACAGTTCCTCAACGGGTTCTTCACGTATTTCTCGGCGGCGGAGCGCGTGCCGCTGGCCCGCGTGTGCGTCCGATGGCGCGACGTGCTGTACAGGTCGCCAAAGTTCTGGCACAACGTGCGACCGGTGATCCGGTGCAAACAGCTCAGGTCGTATAATTACGCGGACAAGGCGGCCGTGTTCAAGTCGTTCGTGGCCCGGGAAATGACGGCCGTCACCATTTACGGTGCCCTGGATCAGGACACGGTCGAGTTCGTCAACACGTACCCGTTCCCCAACAAGAACATACTGTCGCTGTGCCTCCAGTCGTCCAGCGTCACGGACAGGGGACTGGAATCGTTCCTGGATCATTTGCAGGCGAGCAAAAAATAAAAATATATTTATGTTTTTTTTTTAATCTCCCCCCCCCCTCCCCCGGTTGTTCTTTTTTTTTATCGGAATCGATCGAGCCGGGTTTTGTCTGAACGGTATATACAGTCGTACTCTGCGCGCAGTCGACTGGTCACGAGCGAAACAACGAATAACTGTTGTGGCCGTTAAAGTGGTCATTCCGATCGCGTAAAAAAAAAGTGGCAAAAAAAAAAAAATTTGCGAAAACAAATCCACTTGTCTCTGTTACCATCACTCCTCCTCCACCCACCACCGGTTGACTTTATTAAATTCTCGGTTATACGCCGAATTATAAAGTATTTCGAACAGGAATGTCATTTTCTTTTCTTTTTAGACAAAATACGAATAGAAATGCGCGATTAAATACTTTTATATCGTATTTCAATTTTCGTCGGAGAAAATCGAATTCGATTCAATCGAAATACTATTATCGACTGCAAATAATAAAATATTATTCACTACGTAATGTTATGTTAAAACAAAATAATAATTTCTTTTCGTGTACACAGTGTCCCACTAATATTAATATTTGCCTTCGAACGTTATTGTTGTTTCACGTATAACACACTCTATATTGATAATAATAAAAAATAATAATAAATAATAATACGTTTACTGCACGCCATAATAATTGCGAAATATTCTACGAGTCGTTGTCGTGATGATTGTAATAATCGAAATTGCCGAATTTATAATACCGCAGCAGTAGTAAAAAAAACTTTGTTTTTTTTTTCTTCTATTATTTATTGTTATTTGTGAAATAACTCGTTCCGTCGAAATGTCTTCTTCCTATTAACCTTGACGCCGTGAAACGACGAACGAAATATTATTATTTTTTTTTTACTGTCCGGGTCGTTACCAATACTTTATCGTTTTGTATACTTCTTTTTTTTTTCGAGTGTTCAGACGTCGCACGCGCTTAATTTTGTCACGTTTAAATAGAGAGAATGAGAGAGAGAGAAAAGAAGAACTTTTTTTAATTAAGAATACTTTTTTAACAAATCGCTGGCTACCCGCGAGTATGACAATTAGAAGAACTTAACGCACGATTGAAATGGCTACGCTGCAGTGTATACACTTTTTTTTTTTTTGTATTCCATTCATTGAAGGATTTCGGACACGTGAAATCCAATTTTGGACTGGTTCCACCTGAAGTACATTACGTGTATATCAGTGGGCGCAACCAGAATTTTTCCAAGGGAGGAATGGTCCATACTCGTTTAAACATAGGTACAGTTTCAACTAAAGAATACAATAATCTGGTATATTATACGTACACTATATAAATTAAAATATATATCATTATATAATAATTATGTTTGATTTCCATTAAAGTTTCATTGAATTGCATTTGAATCGTATGAAAATATTTTGAAATTTACCTTACTCACACCATTCGCGCGTGATATTCACATAATATTCACTCTTACGTTTGATTTATATATATATATATATATGCACATAACGAATTTTTCGTAATAAAAAGTTTGCGTGGTGTTATAATTACACAGGGTTAAGATTTATGTACACGCGATAAAAAAAAAAAAATGAAAAAACAGTAAAACATCAGCAGTGGCGCGTATTTACGGGGGGGGGGAGATTAGGGAGATACATTCCTTCCCTTGGATTTTTTTTTTTTTTAAACATTATTACAATTATATGCTAAATATAAGTATATGATTATATAATGTGTACGTTACGGTTGTTTTATCACATTCTATCAGTTGACAATAAAAGGATAATATTTCTATTAATATTGCTAGGACGTTAGTGTAATCTTCGACTTCTGAACGCACATTTTCGTGTTAAAAAAAAATACATATTCGTAAGAAATTCCGCGGAGGAGGTATTGCATTATTCGCTGTATTTACTTTAAAAAAATATTTTTTTGTATTCAATTCGTTAATTGAACGTTTTTAATGTTATTTAATTTCAGCGTGGGTTGAACGATTTTGCAAATTCTATCCGTACTGTCTTCTTCTTTTCGCGTCGGCGAATGTTTCCCTATCAAATCACAATTCATTCATCAGTATTCTTCAATAACGTCTATCGTTCCTTCCGTGATTTCTGTCAGTCCGATAATCTACGCACACGCCCAAGCAAATGGTTCGATAATTGTTTTTCTTCACATCTCGCAGTTCGCAAAAGTATTTTATTGATTTTAGCTTGTTACACGAATCGGAATTATTCCATATGTTACATCCATGCTATAACATTGAATCGCGGACGTTGAGGAAATAATCGACGAAATCGCCAAAAACAAACCTAAGGGACTGAATGACGTAAATTTATTGTAAATACACGGAAATTAAAGGTTTATATACAAATATAATATTAAAATTTGTATAGTGCCTACTGTCAATGCAGCATTTCGAGTAGAGGGAGAAAAGTTTTTTAGTCATCTCACACCTCACCCCCTCTCGAACGAACGCCTCGGTACGCCATTGAATGTCATCGGCGTTGAGAATATTTCAATAAAATACATTTATAGTAAACGAATTATTAAATTCGACAAAAGCCATTTGAAAACTGACCGACCACTATAGAATGTTCAAAAGTATCGCATGTAATAATAACATCGGTTATATGCAGTTATTAGCTCTATGCCGTCTATTTACTTGTCCACGTATTACCTACATCGTTGTAAGTACATGTCGTATCGCTACGTTCAAAATGTTCAAATATATACCGGAAAACACGCGTTTTGTGTGTGTGTGTTACAGTTGAAATACGCAATACAAAGAAACATCACGCCATTTCATTCGGTGAGTCATATGGTTTGTTGACATCGCTAAGTAAATTTCTGGTGTTATTGGATGCTGTGGGATAAAAAAAAAAAAACATACCAATGCATATAAATCCCTGTAGTTAGCTCTACAATTTATTAACCCATTAAGGCATTATTATAGTGCGTATATATATATATATATATATAGACGTATATTAAAGCAATATTAGTAAAAATTATTTAATATAACTTTTCAACCTTTAAACCCGTATAATATAATATACAATATGTGTAGTACGGCAGGATGTGTCGCTTGCAATGACAAACACTATTATAGTTTGGTTTTAATTTTATAATTTTTTTTTGTTTTTAAATAAACGTTTTGTTAAAATTGCATTTCAGAAGAAAAATTGGCGTGCTGCAAACATTTTTATTCTCGATATTCAGTCGTTTCGTTACTTAGGATTTTTGAAGTATGTAAAAATATGAACGCTGCAGCGCACTGTTACGTGATAACGAGCATTACTTAATACGCGCCGCGTGCCGTAAAAGTCATTAATAATTCGTAAAAAAAAAAAATAAACGACGAAACAAAAGTTTTTATTAAATTTCTATTTTTTTTCTCATCTAGATTTCGATTTAATTAATAAATGGCTGTTTGGAATTGTAAAAATATTATGCGCTTTCTCGCTTTAAAAACTAAAAATGAAATCATAATCATATTGTTGTTGGGTATACACGAAGTTTTGTGATAACACACGTAGTAATAGTACGCCTGTTTGTCAGTTAGTATATTTGAAATTTACTTTTTAATATTAAAACACAGAATATAGGTGAAATAAATTATACGATTATTCGCGCCTTTGTGGGTATAAAACACGTAGTGATAAAACTGCCTTTGGTATAAATTTAAAAAAAAAAAATGTTTGAATTACCAACACGACATTTTTTTTTTTTATCGTTTCAATGCGTTTAAATACTGTTTATACGCTCGAGCCTTATTGGATTTATCTATTCCGATTATAACGAATCAACATAGAGCGTCCTGATCTCCAAACAGCTCTCGGACTCTTTTATTTACTTCGTGTTAAGTATACTTATACACTTTACACGTTACACGGAAGGCGAAAAACGCTAATAGCGTTTTAACGTCTCGACACACAATCCCATCAAATAAGACGTTCATTATATTAAAGTGGTACGTTTCTGCCGATCGAATCGAGTATATGTATTGAAATCGTTCCTTTTTTTTTACCGCGTCTGATATTTTACTCGGGTAAAGTCAACGTAAAACCGACAAAAAGTTATACAATTTACAGCAAACGAATTTCCAAACCGACGAAAAGCTATTGTTCCTCCGTATACGCGGAAGTATGCGTTTCGGATTTCGATTAAAATTATTAATTATAATTTTTTTTTCTTTTTAAAAAACACGTATTAGAATATAGTTAGTTATCAAATAATATATTTTTGGTTTTTCGCGTTGTTTAATGCGGCGAGAAAATACTTGTACTGTTCGTTGTCTCACTCAAACGGATAGATGCTTGTCATAATTTTGTTCCAAGTATGTATGTTTATACATTGTGTGCCTAGTAACACGCAAAACTGTGATACGTTGAACTGTTAAAACGAAAATTAAAAGCCTGTTTTATACTCAGTCCGATGTTTCGGACGTTTTTTTTTATCAGCTCCATTGCCGTGTCGTCGTACTGTTGCTTTTCAAATTGTTCTTAAATTTTGTCCTATGTACGTAACTATACACGTTATATTATTTTTAATCCAATTATAGTCGAACTCGTTGAATTAAGTCGACGTATAGAAACAAAACAACGTATTTTAACTAAATGCATTTGAAACCTAAAAACCAATTTTAAAATAGTAATTTCTTATAATTCGCTAAGAGTTATATATATAAAAAAATGCCTAATTAACGTTGTCGTTATAATATTATAAAAATTTCATTTTTTTTTTTTTTTATTCAACCAATATTCATTATTACGATCATAGTTGTTCGTGATTATCGAAGTAAACATTATATTTTTTGTATTATTAATGACATAATACTCGTTTACCCGTTACGCGAGTCGTGTGAAGTGTAAGTGGCAAAATTCACATTGACCCGATGATAATATTTTTCCGTATTACGAGTAAATAATATTATTACTTTTAAAAATATTAACAAGAGTATTCAATACTTATAAATATTATTTAAATACTAATATATGTACATGGAATTATGCTCGAATGATTTAACTTAATTAAGATATTAAAAAAAAAAAATTTACTTGAAATATTAACACGTTTGTTAAAAAAAAAAAACAATAAGTCATCAAATAAAAAGTAAAATATTTTCGAAAAAAATTAACTTAATTGAAATCGACTTAAATTGTTATAACTAAATTTTAATTTTCAATTCGTTAATGCCCAACCTTTGTACTATGTAGTTATATATACATTATTAGGTTGTATACCGAAAGTTCAAGTGAACTTTTCAGTAAAATTATATTTATTTTCCCATACACTTCTTTTTCTTTCAAAAGAAGAAAGAAAACATAATTTTTTTTTTTTAAACAAATTAAAATGACAAACGTGTGTCATATTTCACGCGTATCGTTTCAATCGGAATATCACGCGATTATTTTGATAATAAATCTTTAGAGCATACATATATATATACAACGATATATACATTTATACGCAAATAATATTTTTAAAGTCCTACATAGTACGCCGTAATGGCAATTTATAATATAAATAATTTATTTATCGGCGTACATTAGCAATTTAAACATTTCACCGCGTAATAATATTACTTTCAATTTTATACCCTTATTATACTCGTAGTTATTTCACCGTGTATTTACTCGCAGGATATCTGTTTCATAGAATAATAATACGCGTTATACGATATAAACGCGCGTATATGTTCCAGTATCAAATGTTCAGCAATATATCGACTGTTTTATGTAGACTTTAAAATTTATATAAATGTAATTCATATTCAGTCAATTATAAATGCACATATGGGGCACGTCATCGTTTAGCATAATTATTATATGTGTACGGAGAAATGTACAGATATAATCTAAGAAGGTAGTTAAATTTAAACATGCCGGCATCGACAATGATCGAGGAAAAAAATGACATCTAGAAAATAGCTGTGAGAATTCGGGTTGGAAATAAATGCTATATTATAATATTGAGTACCCAAGTAGTGTTATAAACTTTTGGCCATCGAGGAAAACAGATGAAATACAAATTTTTGCATTTTGAAAGAAAAAAAAATTTCGAAGAAGGACTTTGGTCAGCGAACAAAGGCTAACGCGACCGTGGAAAATGCGGAGAAGAAAAAAAAACAGCGAGCTGGAAATAACGTACAGAGCGAAGAATATTTTAAGGACCATAAAAAAAAAAAGAAGAATACTGAGACGTACGCGGAGAAGCCAAAATCAGCTACTACGTGGATGGTACTGGAATAGGACTCGTCGATAGGGGAATAACCGTCGGGAAGACGGAAAATGTGATTGGAAATTGCATAGAAGAAGGACGGTGCAAGGTTGAGGATTGAATAAACGATGAATAAATGGAGAATTGTTTACGAAACGTGATTGCTTTAGAGGTCGAAAAAGAGAAAACAAAATATATTTACAGATAATATTATAAATTATTAGAGTTTTAAATGCGTATATATATACTCGTATAATAGCGGCGGACGTGTTGGAAAATTTACAACGGTTTACTACTATAGCGTTTTATTAATTACCGCCAATCAATACACGCGTGTGAGTACCCGGATCAGTTTTATGTAAATCACGGGACGGACGATGGAATAAGGGTCGAGTGTAGGTCGGGTTAAGCGAACGTATTAAAATTAGAAGGGATATCATCAATAAATACGGCGATAAATGCAGGCTAAAGGTGTATAATCGAATTGTGACCTCTAATCGTGCACACGTTTCGTGTATCCCTGATTTTGGATTCGAGCGCGAATCGGAAACATGCGCTATAATACGATTAAAAAAAAAATTTATACATAAAAAGTGTTTTATTTATGAATTATAGTGAATATCTCGCGTACACTGTTACGATATCGCGACAACAATTTATTACCAAAATAATAAAATAGTTTATAATATTAAATGGCAATTTTCTTAAGATTCGAGGTTTATGGACCTTCGGAGAAAAAAGAAATACACGTTAAAATATATAGAATTTAACGTGTACCTATTATTAACATATATAAGAAAAATACCACCGAAAATCTTAAAATGCGAAACGCTTAAAATATTACGAAATATAGAATATAATATACTTGGGGGGGAGGGGGGTCAAAGAAACGTGTGTGTAGCTGCTATTACACTGCAAAAATTTATCTGTATTCGATAATAATATTTTAGCTACGGAATTAACCGAGCTCTAATTATATGATATTCGCTGTTCCGCGATATACCGTCAATATTTCTATCGCGCGATTCAATCGAATTTAAATGTCAATTTAGCGCGTATGTCGCAACGAGATTGTCTCCAATCGACACCAACTCGCGGGCATGTTTTTATTATTGGAATCGACGGCGGTATCGTTGAAAAACGCTCGTCAATTTTCTCGCGAGATAGTTTCAAACCGAAATAATGGCACACATCTATCTATCGGCGGTCCACCCGTGTACATTCGCATAATACTAAAAATCACTTTTATCGATTATTATAATAATAATAATTATTATTATTATTAATATATTCCCGTTGAATACGCACACGCTTTTTATTATTATTGTTATTATTTGTTGACGTCGACAGCTGGTTGGATTGTTTTTTACTATTAAAAAGAAAAAAAACGGAAAACATTCCGATAATATTTCCGACCGTAATGAACGACGCGCAAACGTATAAATAGATTTTTACCCCATTTCGTTGTAAATAAATACAGTGTATTTATTAAACAAAGCGTTTGTTTAATGCGAACTCTATTCCGTTCCTGGATTTTTTTTTCTTTTTTTTTTTTTTACCAAAACGAATACGCGGAATTGAAAAACCGCCTTTTCCTCGACGTTTGCAATCCCCCCCCCTTATTCCCGTCGGACGAACGCGAATTTTCCTCTTAAAAAAAAAAAAAAAAAAGAAAAAAAAAAAACGTTTACACGCATAATATTTGCATTTAATAATATATAATATCGATCCGGCGAATCGTCGTTATTTACATTTGGCAAACGCGTTATATTATATTACAGTGAAGTGATCTTAAAAAAACTCTCTGGAATCGCGCGGTTCGCGCGTTTGTCCGAAATCACGAAAAACAAAAAAAAAAAAACACCCGGTCCGGAGGAATCTCGTAATTTTTTAGTTTTTATGTTTTTCGCACCCAACGCGTTTTTCTCTCGTATTTTTTTTTCTTTTTTTGCATTTCACACTGAAATCGTGTTTCGCCAGTGCACTAGGCGAATTTTATGACTTTTTAGCATAATACGTCCGAAATGCGGTGTACGGAGACGAGGAGAAAAAAACAAATTTTGCACAAAAAGATACGCCGTTGAATCCGACGCGCATCGGTCGCGGTGAGAAATAATACGGCGTTGTCGCGCTTTTTTTCGTCCTAACCGAGTGAGTGTTAACCTTGTGCATTTTAAACCGCCTACTCGGAATAAAAGAAAAAAAAAAAAAGATGTACTCTTTGGATAACAAAAAAAAAAAAAAAAAAAAATGTCTCGACCGACACGTTTTAATATTATTATTTTTTTTTTTTTTTGGTCTCGTGTACGAGGATTTTTTTTGTTCTTGTTGTTGTTCGACGCGACGCTCTGAGCGTGTCCATTATAAACGCTACCGTCTCGAATCATTCGATTAAAAGAGCCGAAAATCATACGAAAATTATACGCACAATACAAACTTTGTGTAAACGAAACGTTTTGTACGGTGAACGATACGGATTTTGTGTGTTTTTGTTCGTGTGCGTTTCGTACGATTATTATTATTATTATTATTATTATTATACGGCCACGCGTAGCACGTGGAACGCGTTTATGGAGTTAAAAATAAAACTACCGCGTTTTTATAGGTTTTCGTTTCCCTTCTCGTTCGGAACGAGCGACGAGTGAAAAAGTAAATGTCGTAAAAGGACGGATTTAATTTAACTCGACGTAAGATTAAGAATTTAATAAATTAAATAATATTCGCCGCGGTCGTCGTTTTATTCGGGTTACGTTTGTCGTGTAATTTTACTACGGCCGTTATAAATTAATAATTCTCAATTTTGGATTCTGATTTTGTTTCGAAACGTTCCTTGTCGTTTCGGTAGCAAATCGTGTCACGTCGAACGTTTCTCGATTTCTCCCCCCCCCCCGTCTCCGAACATATAACACGGCTGGATAAACACAAATGGGAAAATTAAAATAAAAAGCCGTGTAAAATTCGTGAATTTTAAATTTCATTTTTTTCCCCTTGTCGTTTCGGAAAAAAAAAAGAAAAGATTTGACATTTTTATCAATTACAAAATAATTTTTGTAATTTTTCGCGCTAAATATTACGGATAGTTGTGAAACACTTTGTGGTTTTAACGTTTTTGTACTTATATATTTAATACGATTTGAAATGTTTCACTTTTTTTTTTATTAATCTGCGCGTTTAATAGCTTATAATAATATTGTAAAAATAAACATTTTTTAATTTGTCGCGATTCGAATTTTTTTTTTAAAAAAAAAAAAAAAACTAAAAAGAAAAAAAACAAAATGTTATATTTGTTAAAATCGAGTGGTTATAGTGTAATATAGATGGGGTTAGTCCAGTTTATTGTCCACGTGACTTCAATTTATGATTCATTCAATTATTATCTGTGCTAACACATATTATAATATTACAGAATTTCACAGGTGTGTGCTTGGTGAATCGAACCGGGCACAATATCACTTTATTATTATTATTATTATATTTTATTAATTATCGTTATTGTATTAAATTATTGTAGTCCAAGGACTGTTGCGTATCCTGTTCGTTGATGCGGGCCCGGCCATCATCACGCATCACTCGCATCGCGCGTACGAATATTACGGAGAGAGTAGAGAACCAATTTTGCGCGTTGACGAAACACCAAAATAGCGCGTTGGTAAATTTTATACTAAGAGTGGTGTGTGGCCAAGGGGAACGGAGGAGCAGAGGGGCCGTGTCCCTTTCACGAACGGAATTTTCGTATTGTACATTTTTTTGACGTAAAACGATTTCATAATGTTTTCCATTGTAAAAAGACTTATTACTTGAGACCAACGGTGACAAAATGAGAGACGTACGCCCTTTTTGATATAATATATATATACGGCCGATTACAGGCGATGTTCGTTGAAAAATTACGTTCTATAATCGGTTGTATTTTCAAAAATTTCTAAAATTATTTTACACCGATATGTGTGTGTGTGTGTGTGTGTAAATGAAAATGTGAATTTTTTTTTCTTTTTACTGGAGATACTTCCACACCGGTTACTTTTTGTTTTAACCATAAAAAATTTGAAATATTTTAGCGAATCGGTGTGGAACGCACACCACATATGTAGACTTCCAAAACATTATTTTGTCTCTACACGTTAAAAAAAAAAAGAGAAAAACGATCGAGATAAAAATTCTTCCGCGCGACAATTCACGCCCGAATGCGTTTTTTCGGCTTAGTCGTTCGTTTTATATTATCTATACACGTTTTGTGCGGTGTGTGCGAACGAGATCGTTTATTACTATTGCTTTATCAAATTGATTTTTCCAACTCTAGTTGTTTTCTTTTATACAGTAAGTAGACGTTATTTATTTTGTTTTACCGCGTTGTCGCACAACATCCAGGCCCTTTTTTTTTTTCGCAATATTTCGTACAACGCAACTCGAAGGATTCCGGTGTAAACCACGAAAATTGGCCCGGTAATCACAACCCTTCAAGGTGGTAATCTACTTTAAAAGTAAAAAAAAAAAAAAAAAAACATTTAACGTTTTATAGGCAATCGTTATTTTACTTTTAACTTTAAAAATATTTATTTTATAATATTTGTCCTATAAGAAAAATAACGTGGTTTGTATTCAATTCGTACATTTTTTTTTTATTCAATCGTTTGATTTTCTACGAATCTATTGAATTTATGATATTTAAAATGGAATTTTTAAAAACACAAATTCTTTCAATCGTTTTCCGTACCGTTGTCAGTCTGGACAAGGTCTTTATCTCGAAAATCCGTTGTTCATTCGTTTAATGCGAATTTCGTTATTGCGCGAGTGGGACGAATTGTCTTGTACAATTATTAGTTTAGGCGCATTCGTTTTCACGTGTATATTATGCATGTGTAAAATATTTGCTCGGAATAGGTGCAGATGGAGACTCAAGCACCATCCCTCGGTTTTAAAACCAACGCTCTCGAAACAAAGCGGTGTAACGCGCGATATAACTGTTTTTACGTTATTGACAATTTGTTGTTAGCTATTTCGCAGCAACCACCCCCTGGATTTTAATCGAGCTCCTACGCATGATCGTAAACTGGACGTGGGAGATTGATTTTTTTTTTTTTAACGTTATACAAATACAAGAAGATTCACGTCCGTATTACGAGTATTATTCACCCATTAAAGAATGAACGGATTGTACCAAAAAAAAAAAAAAATTTTTTTTCTTACTGCGCGTAAAAAACAGAGAGAGAGAGAGAGATGGAGTAGATACTGCGATGTGCGCGTAAACGTAACGTGCTGCTGCGCGTGCGATTTAATTCCCGACGAAAACATTGTACGTATACGAATAACACACCGAGCGTATCGAATTAAACTATATCGTCGCACGTGATTTAACAAAACATTCAATCTCAATGAGTACATTTCTTTTAATATATATATATATAGTATATATACAGGTAAGCGCTTATGATGTAATAATTTATATTCGTATCAAAGTCGGTTATATAAAACTGTCGGTGGTGTAATTTCACAGGATGCAAAAAATAATTCGCTCAAATCGGCGTGTAAAACTATCGTTTTCACTTACAAACATTTACACGCGCAACGTGACGGAATATAATAAGTATTTTTATTTTATACGATTTTAAAATAAAAAACAAATTCTTTAACGTTTTTTGTTAAAAAATAATAATAATAAACCACATACGAACACTTGAAAATGTTGCCGGTTATGGCTGTGCTTCGATTAATTTTTAACGTATTACCTATAAATAAAATTTTAAAAAACTTTCGAAAATTACATTGATTTCCCGTTTTCTCGTTACGTTCACTATGATTTAATCGAATTTTGTAATTTTTAGAATTTTCGCCTAAATATTTAATAACATAACGTGTACTACATAATACAATATTATGCCAACGGTATTCCAAAAACGTCGTGTTTGTCACCCATTTCGTTTTAAATGTTTGAACTTCGGGTGAAATCAAAGATTTCGTCTTTTTCGTTTAGTAATTATTATTGAATTTTCATATTTAGTGCTTACAGTATGCGCGGTTTTTTTGAAAATTAATATATGTTCATATCGATTTCTTTTTTAATTTAAAAAAGTCGATTTAAGGGATATATTAAATATTTTTACGTATCGTTGAACAACGTATCGTTTAGCATCGTTGAACAACTGCTAAAATTGTGTGACAAATTGAAAAAAAAATCGTTGGACGGAAACGCACGCAGCAAAAACTATGTCATAAATTAAATTTTTCATGAGGTCTAAAATCGATAATATTTATTTATATATATATATTTTTTTCTTTTAGCAAAAACTATGTCATATTACGTTGTTTTCGAACGTTTTATTATCATTGGAATTTAAACGTGATGTCTATATAGTATATTGAAATATGGAATTTTTATTTATTTTTTTTTTTTGTTAATTCGAATAATGTGTATTTTCTGAGGGATTTTTTTTATTAAAAAAAAAACAGTAAAACAAAATAAATAAATAAAAGATAAACATAATAATGTTAAAGGAATAGAAACTATAAATTAATATTTGCAAATAAAAAAATGTATACAAATAAACCAAAAAAAATTTTTTTATGTAACCGAAAAAATAAAAATGCAACAATTGAACTGAACAAAAAAATAAAAATAAAAATGAGTTACATAGAGGAAATTTATGAATATTGCGAATAAAAAGACGCGGAATTAAAATAAATATTAAAATTAGCAAAAAAAAAAAAATGGTTATATAGTGAATTAATATTATCTCATATATTTTATATTGATATAAAATATTATTTTTATAATTTGTTTGTGTATTTAAAATATTATTTTTAAATCTATTATATTTAATTTATATGTATATGCGTATAATTATTTCACCCGATTATTATATAATATGGTGTTTTTGTATTTTTTATATACATATACGAATATGTATGAATAATTTTTTTATTGATTTGCTATACCGACACGGTGATGTTACCATACGGCTCTTATTCTATGTACAGACATTTTTCGATCCAGCCGCGCGACGATTTGATACCTAACCATTAGGATGGCCCTGAATTATGAATGCCACCGCATTCAATCCCGTTCGAACAATGTAATATAATCGTACCGTTTCAAACACGTCGTACTACGCACGCATATTGTACCGTGTAATATTAAAATATACACAGCAAATCGAATTACGAGAGACAACTGTGCCGTTCAGGGACGTCTCTAGACCGATTCGTAAGGGAATGAGCCTGCAGGAGCTTTTGAAGAGGGGAGGGCTAATTCGCCAACCGTTACTAATATTCAGTGTCCCTTCGACGTACGAACATTTTTCGACTGCGGATTCAATTTTCAAACGTATGACAGCGATAAATCAACACATTTTATCACACACATAACCGAATTAAAGTGTTTTTTTTTTTTTAAATTATTTTGTTTACGTGTTCGCCAACAACAAAACTCTTCGTTAGTTATACGTGAAAATAATTCGTTTCGACGAAGCTCTAAATATTATTAAACAAACAGCAGTGACGTTTTTAATGTCTACGCGTGTCTTTCAAATGTTTTGTCGGATCTGGACCAAGAAACGCGTCGTTCCAGCATTTTTTTTTTTTGTTGCTCTTATATAAACAATACAAAATACTATGTATTATAGCTTAATTTTTACCGTTTTCACAACGATTTACATACCGTTACAATAGTTTTTTGCGCTTAGCGAAATATTCGTATGACGTTATCGGGGGGTTTTTTTGTCGTTTTTCTTTTTCAGTTTATACGCATAAAGAAAATCTTAAATTACAGACAAAGTGATGTTTTTAAACGGAATTCGCAGTAATACGCGAGATAACAAATTATGTTTTTAATTGTTTAATGGCGGTTAAAATGTAGTGTTATTAAATTTCAGCGTATACACGGAACTAAAGCGACACCTTAAATTACAGAGAGTATTGGAACTTCTTTGCGAATGCAAAGGCTTAAAGAAACCTTAAATCTCGTCTACAACGTAATATTTCTTTTTTTTTGCGCATTTCTATGGGTTGAGAAAAAAAGAATCGTTTAGTCATGTCCTATGTCGTTTCAGTTGAGCTGCAAATAATAAAGAACAAAAAAAAAAAAAAACTGGTGGTTATTTTAGTTTTAAAGCGAAGTTTTCAATAGGAAACGAAATCGTTTAAATAAACGTGGACACGGACGTATTAAATTCAATTATTGTTTTCATAACGTATTTTTTATGCAAAGGATCCGATTTTTTTTTTTTGAAAATAAATACATTTATAAATACGTATATAATAATATTAGCCGAAATACCGCCCGACTTATTTTAACACATTTTATCGAAAAACGATCTACAACAATTTATAGATAGATTAACGAAATGTCAATAGTACAGCTACCACGATTAATAATAAATTATTGACTGAATGTATTACCGTTAAATTGACCGATCTGAAGGACTTTGACTCGTTTCTATAGTTATTGAAATAGTATTGCTTGCGATCGGAATTTTTGAGTTCATAACCGTCGCATTTAAAAAAATCAAAACGGTTGTTTTATATTTTCACCGTTTTGGGTACCGCGCGATTTTCATTGCCCGGCGGTGATCAACTGTGCAGCTGATATACGTATCGTCCGCATTATTATTTGTCGACGAGTCTTAACACACGTCAATTGGTTTCTCACTTTCGATTCGAGTTCGGTAGAAACGCGTTTGCACAACGAATCGTAAACGCCTATTAGCGATTCATTAATTAATTTTTTTCGATCAGTAGATCGGTTGAACGACGACATTTATTCCTCCATTCATTTTTACCCAAAGCGACTTTTTTCAATTCTCTACGCGATCCTTTTCCTATATCCAACATTATCCGTTCTCGCATATAGCACTTACTCTCCATAGTTTTCCTTCGGTTTTCCACCAATTATAAGTCGTCATATTCACGTGTTATTTCTTATTAGGTGTCCTATTCACTACTTTATTGTCTCCACGATTGTCTCGTCCGTGTCGACCTCTTCATTTTATCCTCTAATACGCTTCTTCATTTATCACTCGTTGTGTCCAAGACATTTTTAATACCCTTCGCCAGTCACCAGCTCCGCGTTTCGAAAGATTTTTATTTTTCTTCTGCCCGCTTTCATTACTTTTATTAATTGTTTTTTTCTAATGTTTATATTTTCTGGCATTTGTTGTCAATAGTAAAAAAAAAAAAAAAAAAAAAAATGTTTGCTTAACTTGTGCTATTCTCCAATTAATGTGTGTGTGTGTGTGACATTTTTCTCGTCACTTGTGACTTTCGAAGTGTGTATAGCCATTTTCCAATTTAATACTGTCTACTTTTATATCGGCGATGTCTGTTACAAACTAGTATCTTAGTTTTATTTTTAATCTTAAGTGCATGATGTTAGGTTTTGACAATCACTACTGTATACGGACGAAGATTTCTCTTTTTTTTCTCTCTCACTCTCTCTCTCTCTTAATGGTCGTGGACGTTTTTTTTTTTACTTCTCTTGCAGCCCGTTCAAATAACATTTTCGGCGCACAATTGAACGTCGTTTTAATAACAATTTCGGCGATTTAATGGGAATACACGGGTTACGGTTTCATAATCGTGAGAAGACATTCGATTACTGTCGGTACCTAATAATAATATTTTTACGGATTTTTTATTTATTTTTTTTTTGACACGGTTATCGACAAAATGTTCCCGTCGCGGAATAATAAAGTTAAACAGACGATTTGTTTTCTAGAGAAACGCGTCGTCTCTGCGGATTATTTTCCCCGTTCGGGAGTTGCGCGGAAAACGACATTTATACCGGCGATCGGATAAAAAAAAAAAACCTAACCCAATCCAATTCACGCTATAGACGAAGTTTGCGTATTGTGGTTTTTATTTTGTTATTCATCAAAGTGCACATATAAACGCTTCATAGGTGGATTCGGCCGGTGGTTTGTATCACCTGCACGCATCTAATAAATAAATCGTCCCGAAATGTTGAACACGCGTAAAGTGAAAAATGAATTGCGAAATAATGTTCAAAGTTATTTCAATAGAAAAACGTATTCGAATTATATAATATATTACACGGTTTTTTTAACGGTATGACTTCGTGTGGCCGCATGTAAGGCGTTTACAAAACGCGTTCAAAATTTATTCGATTTAGTCGATTTTTTTTTTTTAAATATATAACTCTTTAGAAAGACATACACCGCGTCGAAGTACGTGCACCGCCGTCGGGGACGAGACGAATATAGCGCGCGCATACGGATACGCACAAAAAGCCAACTCCAAAAAAAAAACGGTCTTTTGCAGCAGCCTTTTGCGGAACAGGCGACCGTGTACACTTTTGCGATATCGCGCCAGCACATTCTCCCGCCGCGCTCTTTGCCGTTCCCCTTCGCTCGTTTAACAGTCTCCGTTTTCCCCGATCCCTTTCAGTCACGCGCATCCCAAGGGCGCAAATACTGTTTGGCACACGGCTTGCGCGTGGCGCGTGTCGTCTCGCCGTGCCAATCTAATTGAATCAACCGCGTGCACAGCGCGGGTAATTATTTATTTTTATTATTATTATTATTATTATTATTTTTTTTTTTTTGGCTAACTCATTCGGTCGTATTGCGAGCAGGGGAGAGAAGAAAAAACGGAAAAAGAAGAAAAAAAAAAACGGAAAAATATTTTCTTTTACGCGTTATTAAAAAAAAAAAAAAAAATAATAAAAAAGATGCGGATTATATAAAATATGATATATTAATATTTGTGGTATTATTATTATTATTATTATTATTATTATTATTATTAATGTTTCAAATGACGCAACACACGTGTATGGATATAGTTTAATAAATATTGACAGAAAAATAAAAAAAATAAAAGTATTTAAAAATGTCACCTTGAATTTGGACCGTATCACGAGCATAACACGAGTAGTAGTAGTAGTACTGTCACACCGTCTACACGAGTGTAATGTAAATTATTGAAATACACGGAAATCGCTATATTATTTGTAACGTATTCTGATGTAGCGTGTGTACCTAATAAAATTCGAAAGCATATTAAATGACAATGTATTATCTAAAAAAAAAAAAAAAAGCGAGTGTACCTATAAAAAATTAAAAACAATACGATGGATTGCGTGGCGGCAATAATAAATAAATATTTAGAATTCAAATTGTCCTTTGATCTTATCGTCTTAAACTGGCTGGGCAAAGGTGGAGAAAAAATCGAATTTGGACCGTCGTCGCTGAAAAAAAAAATACAAAACAAAATCTGTTTTTTTTTCCTGCCGGATTTCAAATACGAGCGGTTTTTTCTGGGGGGCGGGGGATTTTCACAGTTCCATACATACGATCGATAAATTCGGTTGAGAAGTAGTACGAATTTTACTAATTTCTAACGCGACTATTTAAATATTATTCTATTTAAACACGCGTTGAAATCCGCAAGAATCGCTTGAAATTTCGATTTCGAACAGAAATTAATTTCCCGATTATTCGATAATATTATTTACGCGCGTTTCGGATAATTGTGACGGTGGGTGCACAAATTCTGTGCGTTCAAAAATCCGCCGACTTTTGACATTTTTTTACTTTTCTTCAAACGGAATTCGTTTACGTGACTCTTTTCTGTAAAGGTAATAAACTATTGCTGACTACTCGTATCTCCTGTACTATAAAACGTACAGACAAGGGCGACAACTGTAGAGTGCTATTACGTACCCGATAAACGCGTATAACAAAATTTAGTAAATCCGATTGACACGGATATTGAATTCGATAGATTATTCTCTTATACGAGAGCACGTATTGTAATGTGAACGTCCTCGGTATCACTGGTCGCAATTACAATAAGTTTGTGTGATGAGGAAATCCGTATTTTTATATATATATATATAATACCCATCACGTATTTAATATTTTGATATTCTGTGTTATGACGTTGCTGCAGGGACAGTGAGAATTATTAATCACATTTTTTTTTTTTTAGGATTGAATATACAGTTTGTATGTATAAAGTATAAAATATAACAGAATTTTGTAAAAGAAAAATCGTGTCCGTTTTTTTCCCTAGTCTTATGGATAAATATTTAAAGTACACTACACGCATATGTCGTTCTGAGCGGCTTACATCGTTGTACCAGTGGATTAACGAAAATTGTCTAGTAAATTTATTTGAGAAAATAAAAGACGAATTACCTCCCATTTCCTCATATATACATATTTTGTAGATCACGAGTGTCGAAAAAAAAAAGAAGAGCCCAGTATATTAAAAATAAATAGGTGTATTTCGAGTTTTCTCTATGATATTATACTTGCGTAATACGTGAGGTACGTGTCGTCTATCTATAGTTGTATACGTTTGTCGTTTAAATACTCAGAGCCGAAACGTGTTTGAATAAAAGAAGAAGAAAAAAAAATACATTAAAAATAAAATGGACGAAAGTTATGAGAAATATTATAATAATAATAATAATAAACTTGGAAATCGTTTGTAAGTCATTATAAGTTATTATCATATATATTTTTTTTTTTTTAGAAGCGAGATTTAGATTAGTCGCCCAGGGATTATAAAAGTATTATTACTAAAATAAAACGAAAAGATAAAGCGTTCAAGTACTTTTATATATATATATATATATATATATATATATATATATATATATACATGATTTTAGTCACGTTTCCATCGATTTTTTTTTAAGAATATACTATAAGCTAACGAGTGCCTAAATATGTATAGGCTATTATTATTTCTGTGATAGAAAAAAAAGAGTGAGGTCAATGATAAAAAATTTAATTAATATTTTTTTTTATTTATTGTAAAAGTTATTTATTTAAATAAGTTTACCAAAAATTGTTTTTTTTTTTAAATTGTCATTGTAGGGCTACTGTCTTCTGCGGGAGAGAAGAGGAATAAACATTCCCGTCTGTCCGAAAACAGACAGAAATTTAAAAAACAATATTTATAAAAATGTATCTTTTATTCTTTTTTTTTCGCGAATTGCTTGAGAGTATTCCCGAGAATTTTTTAATAAAGGTTCTAAGAGTATAGGGCGTATACCCTATGGGAACACTGCGTACTGATGATTTCAGTTAGTTTTGTGATAATACAACGCGGGACAGGTGCGTGTCACTCAGACGGAGAGAGTTTCAAGGAATCCGCAATATATAATATACGCCACTAAAGTTCAAAAACAATTTTCCTCGGAATAATAATTGGATTTCAGGATGATTTTCTTTCGGAAAATTTCATCCCGTCGACGTTTATTTGTTTATAGTCTTGTCGCATTATGATCCTTTGGTTTTATTCCCTTCGGGCCAATTTCCTATATAAACACTTTTATAGCCCAATGTAGTACTCGCACTTGTCACGGGAGAACTTGACTTAAGAAAATTACTAAAAGTCACTTAAAAACGACTTAGAAATTCGATATAACGAAGTTTTCTGGATTTTCGTTAAAAATAAAATCCGACTTATTATAATGTTTTTTCTTTTTAGTCGCAGTAAAAACGAAACGTACGTTTAAAAAAAAGTATACATTCAAAAAAAAATATACAGACAATACGAAAAAATTAAAAAAAAAATTCCATTTTTCAAAATTATTCGATAATAATCGTTTGGAATATAACCAAACGTTGCATGATTGCAGTATAAAACTATTATTTTAGAGTTTCTTCTATGACTGTGTAGCAGCGACTAGTCCTTTGAAAAAGGGCATACTTGAGCTCCAGATTTTTATGCATAATAATAATTCGTGAAAGACTACATCTTTACACTCATACACAATATTTATTTGTTCATTAGTCCTTTAAAAAAAAAAAAATAATAATAATAATAATAATAATAATAATAATTGTAATAATAACCATTTCAAAAGCAATATAAAGAAATCGTTTTTTCTATCACACTATTTTTATGAATAATAAAATAATACATATATGATTTCCGTCAATGTTATAAGAACGAATTGAAAATGAAAAAAAAATTTTAATTAACTATAGTATTATATAGTAAATACTGCACTTTATTCGTATGAAATATAGACATAAAATATCTAATTTTCAACTGTAGTTTTAATATAATTCTTTTTTTTTTTTTTTTTTGGAAAGTGCTTCTTTTGATTTAATGATTCTATAGACACCTCCTAGTCACGCCGAAATTACTATGAGATGAGAAAATTATAGATAGCTATGCGAAAACATACGTATATATATATGGACGACGTACATATACACGTTTTACGGATGAAAGCTATTTTTAACTCGATTTGTTTTTTTTTTTTTGTTTTTTGATGCTGTACGTTGTAAATTACTCCCTTTAATATAATATAAATTTTCAGACGTCCTAAGTTAATATACGCGTGCGCTTACGCATATTCACTATGCGTAATTATTATAGTGTAAGTGCTTTTTAGACACGAGAACATTACCGAGTATAAATTAAGTATAATTGACAATATAGAGCCCGGAATTGAGTACACTCAAAAGCATATTAAACGCAGTTTATATAAAAGTGTATTTATAATGGGGAAAAACAAAATTTAATAATACTGTAAAACAATATTTCTATATTATGCCAAACCTCTCGATACCATAATAATGTACGTTAAAAATACTCCGATTTAATAATATTGTACAAATTGTAAAATAAAAATTTTTTTTCTCGATATTTCTATTAAAACTTCTCAAAAAAACGTTTTGAGAATTTTGTTTTAAGTATATGTACTTGCAAACGTCTTGCAGATTTTCCTGTGACAGACCTTTTGGCTTTTCGCAATTAAATTCGTACCCTGCGAGTAATAATTTTCATTCCGTTTCGGAGACTCGCTATTATACTAAGGAAGTTTTTGTCTTTACAATATTCACGAGCCCATAACTTGTGGTTTAGATGTAAGGATATAATAATAGAACTTTATATATATATATATGTACATAAATGTAGATTAACGATAATAATCATTCGAGGAACGTGTCCATTCCACGAACAATTATTATTTGCAAAATATGCGAAAAAGTAAAAGATAAAAAATGATAATGGTTTTCGTATTATTAGAATTCTTGTGGAAAAGCAAAAAAAAAAACTATTTATTTAAACAGTTGCACGTCGTATATTATACGCGCATAATATTTATTGTTAAAAGTGGTCCTTTTTTCATATATTCTTTAACATAATATTTCTATTTAAAAAAAAAAAAAAACATACATTGCTGTACTGGGCGTTTTATAGGACTTGCTGTAGATTTAACATTTCTTATATCGATCGCACATAATATTATATAAGGTTGTATATACTGATATAAGTATATATTATATTAATTATTAGTGCATGTGTATAATCAGAGCTTACAGTTCGATAATAACATATATTAAACGTCATAAATTATAACAACACCGTGTCAACTCGGTGAATGTTGTTCGGCTGTTTATATGTATGCGTACGTACCCCTGAATCCGATCGAACTCGAACAATATAACCCGTACCAAAATGTACTTAATAATATAGCCACAGTCGCCTATACGCAGATATATATTTTAATAGTCACTTAAAAGACATTTTTTCAAGGGAAGAGGGCGTTAAAAAATTACAAGTGGCACAAAATTATTGGTAAAATAATTTAATAATAATAATAATACATTTATTAACCCGCGTGATATATAGCAGGTTAAACACGCGCGTGTGCAAACGTCTGGGGATCGTGTGTAATTGCTTTTTTTTCAATCAGAAATACGTTTTAGAACCATAAACTCACCACCTGTGTAATAATATAAAATACTTATTAAAAGTATATTAAGTATAAAAGTATTAAAAATAAGTATTAAAAGCATTATAATAGTATAATAATGCTTTTTCGAACGAGCCATCAACACCGAGTCTTTAATAATAATAATAATAAAAGAAACAAGAAAATGGACTGAGAATACGTAGAAGTGGAGTTATAAATCGGGTCAAAAAGTTCAATTATTTAAGTTTGGTCGTGCGAGAGAATGGATGATACGTAGCTTCGTAGTGGCTGGATGAAGCGTTAAAAATACAAAGGACAACAATTTAAAAAAAAAAAGAAAGAAAAATGAGAATATTAAAATGAACGTATCCGATTTCTACATATAGGTTAGATAGAATTTGGAATGCGTGTTTAATGGATATTTAGAATTATGTAATCGAACGAAACGATAAAGTACAGATCGAGACGGTATAGACGTGTTTGAGGATAGGAATGATAATGACGAAGTTAGTCGAGAAGGTTTATAAGTAGTTTTATAAGGAAGTCAAGGCAGAGGTAGGTTAAAGGAAAAGTGGCTAGAGTTGATTGATTATGAGATATGAAGGTTTGTGGAGTAGTTGAATGAACTTTTAGAGACGTAAAGAGCAAAAATACCTGACCCTACTATATATTGTGAGAAGACAAATAAGACGAAGAAGAATGATAAAGTCGTATATAACTTTCACTGATCAACGCGCGTATACGTGTAATTTATATTATGAGTTATTATGTAATAGAAAAGCGATCCATTATATTATATGGTACTTTGATCTGGAAGTGAAATTTGACGAATTACAGCTGTTCCTTCGATCCTCGTGGCCGTTCGTAATTATCGGTATTGTAATAGTAATAATTTACGTCTGACGATACCGACCACATTGCTCTTGTCGACTGTTGTAAGCGTCAACAATTTACACGAGTGTAATTTTATAACGTGCACGAAATAGACGTATGGATTTTTACACGGTTTTGTTCCACCGTCTGTACGGTGACCTCTTGTGTGCGCTCCTGGCGGCCGTCTCGTGTCGTTGAATTTCGAATTACTGTTAAAGTGCGTATAATTATAATACACAGAACGACGAAAAATTTAATGCAGTAAAATGTCGCGCGATCCACTGTAGATTTTTGAATTGGATTTTCGCGTGTAAGTAATTTCGAAATTCCGCATTTCGGATTTGCGATTTAACCGTGAATACGGTTGTGCGCATGTTCTACGCGTGGAAATAACAAAGCGTTCGGTTTTGACGAGAACACGAGAATTCGCAAAAGAATTCATGTGTTGCGATAACGAAAAATTGGCACGAGTTTTGTACTGTTGTTGTAACGTTACATTGTGGCGTGGTGGAATGACTGCGGCGAATAATAACGATTCGTAGTTCGAATTTGTATTATATTATGTTTTTATTTTCTAGTCGATCGTACCGCACGCTGTGTACATAAAACGTTAAAAACAAAGAAAAAAAAAATACAAACACATATTTGCACGCAGTTTTAAGCGGCGTATTATATATATATATACGTATATACGCGATCGCGTTTCGGTAATTTCCATTTGTTTCGGCAAATATTTCCCGACGAATTTCGCGAAATATAAATAAACAATATTTATATGGTGCGTGTGTTAGCGAAGCGAAGAGAAGAAATAATAATTTTTTTTTAAACAACGGAGTTGAATTTATAATAATATATTTTTCAAAGTCGTTCGTTAATCCGTCCCGAATCGCGGTCCGTATAAAATTAATGGAACAAAAAAAAAAAAAAAAAAAAATGTCTTATAAATTATTTCTGGCGAATAATAATAAATTTATATCGCGTGTCAAATGATAAAAATTTTTCTCTCTACTCACCCAACCGTTTGCGCACAGGGCGTTTGGCAACTGGAGCTGATCGGATGCAACGAGATCACGGAGGCGGGCCTGTGGGCTTGTCTCACGCCCAGGATCGTGTCGCTGACCCTGAGCGATTGTATAAACGTGGCGGACGACGCGGTCGGCGCAGTGGCGCAGATGCTGCCCGCCCTGAACGAGTTCACGCTGCAAGCGTACCACGTCACGGACGCCGCCCTGGGCTTCTTCTCGTCCAGACAGTCCAACAGCCTGGCCGTGCTCAGGCTGCAGTCGTGCTGGGAACTCACCAACCACGGCATTGTAAATATAGGTGAGCCCCGGCGATATTATTTTTTATAGAAAATCGCGCGAGATTCGCAAACGTCGGTCGAAACGTGAATTTTCAAAATCACACGATCTTCCCTCGACCAGTCCGGTCGTCGTTTTTTTTTTTTTTTTTTTTGAAATTACATATTAAACGAGAATTCTAACCGCGTAACACGGAGTTAGGCCCACGAGGAGAATCGATATGTTTTTTCGTAACAATAAATATAAAATTTAGTTTTTTCTTTTTTTTTTTTTTTTGTAGTAGTAGTAGTAAATTTGCGTTCGTTTAAACAGGACACAAAATAGATAAAGCAAAAAAAAAAAAAAAAATTATAGTTCGTATTTAAAATTTTTTTTTTCTTTGGTTTCAGAACCATTTCGCGTTGAGTACGTATCCTCGAGATGTATCGGTAGCACATTTTCTACGAACATAACCGGCATAGATTTAATAGATTTAATCGATTGTTATAATTGACATGATATTTATAGTTAATACTAAGGATCGTCGTCTCCATAAGATCGCATTACAATAAATTTTATCTTCTACGAAACGATTATTATCAACGGTGCGATTTATTATAATAAATGTATTTAAAATTTTCGATTTTTTTTTATTATTAATTAAAGATTAAACACTATAAATGTGTTCAAACTTTATTCCGAAACGTACAAGTCACCTCCGCGACCATTATTTGTATTTACACGAGAATGCGATATCAAACTGCTGCTCGTCAACATTTAACAATGCGCGCGTGGCACATATGATATTTTGTATAATATGTGGCTTGTGGGGGTGGCGGCAAAAAAATACATTACTTATAAAAAGACTTCGATGAAGGGCAAAATAAAAAAAAACTGTATTAAAAAAAACGCGACTTTGATAAATAACGTATACGAAACATATATTATCGTCGTAGACGTCCCGGCGAGTGTAGTATTTTTTTTATATATATTCGAATGTTTTCCATTCGAAATCGATGTCGTGTAATGTCGAACAAATAATACAGCTGAAATAAAAAAAAGGCTGGGTCGAAATGTTAAAAAAATGATCTAATATTAATTCCTGTTTTGAAAAAAAAAAACAATGTGATTAGTACAGCTAATAGTACTTGAGAGATTGGTCCTCAAAATTCAATATACGAGTATATATAGCCTTTAAAAAGCGATAAAATTTTAATTTATTTTTTCACGCGCTGTTTAAACTTAAAGGAACGTTTCATCGCGTAGGTGGTATTCGATGATTCACGGTCGTTCCAAATACTGCGCTTGCAACACTAGAAACACGATTCAAAGACGTGTAGAAAGATTAGGAGTTCTACAAATGATTGTAGTGGTTTTTTTTTAAATATCGTAGAAAAAAAAAAGAAAAGAGAAACGGCTTATTAAATTTTAATAAACGTACGGAAGACAACAATTGACTTCAATAAATAGTACTATAATTGAAATATCAATATTCGGCTTCCGCCAAACATTCGTGTAATTTCCTTCGTTTTCCACGGGGTTTTCGATGCAGACGCGTTATTGCAACCACGAAAACAATATTAGTTTTAAATAATAATTTTCGCCTGTATATATAATAAATTTATTAAATTGGCGGATGACGAAGTACGCGATCTCTAGTGCGTTTAGGCGTGTCAACTGCACGTTTACGCGATACCGACCTCTTGAATATTTTTTTTTCTTAAATACATTCAAACTCATTTGCTGAATAATTATTTCCGCGAATCGTGATTATTTTAATTAAATTTTATAGGAATAAAAAAACTAAAAAAAAATAAAGGAAGAATTATTTAATTATTGTAAAACGCTTTGCCGAATAGTAATTCGACAAAACGTACGCTATAGGTATAGGACGTGACGCGTAATTAACATTAAACGAACAATATTTTATCGAAAATTTAAAATAAGAAAAATCAAATGATAACCGTATTTCGTAGTTTCGTTTTCAACGCGAATATTCGATTGAATATTCGAAAAACAAGTGTTGGAATATTGTTTTTTTTTTTGCCTTATTCAACGATTTGAATATTATAATAATTACAGTTCGGCAAGCCGGTTGTATGTATAAATTAAACTAATAAACAAAATAGATATTCTCTCACCGTACGTGGTAGTGGCTAATGCGTATAATAATAAACTTTTAATTACTGAGTTAATATTATTTGGACTCGTTTATATGTCAGGACTGATACGAATTTTTCTTTTTTTTTTTATGGAAAACAACGCGCGTTCGTCCGATATTTTATTTAAATTGTTTAAATGTGCGAGATATGGCCTTATTGTATTTTATCGGAGTGCAGTGTAAAATTATGTTACAAGCGGCAAAATTCGAAATTTGCCCAATAATCAATTTCGACTTTAGCCCGCCCTGCATTTACCCTCATCGGTAATAAAAAAAGAAAAAAAGAAATAAGGGACGTAAATCTCCCGTGTCCTCCCTCACTCTTCGATTACTACTATTACTGATGCGGCGGCTGCGTATGTACAAATATTGTGCGTGTACAACCTTCTTTATATTTCTTTCTTTCGTTTTTTTTGTTTTACTGGCCATCAAAAACGTTATAAAACATAAAACATTGACATGTCGTAGTGTATAAACGACGTATCTTTTGCGCGAGTATAACAAAACAGCAACCTACAATGAAGTCCTGAACAAATAAGTACCAACTACGATGTGGCGAGTACATCGTAACTCACTCTAATAATGTATAATAGTCGTATTACTCGACATTCGGTATATTTACGATATTTGCTTTATACCTCGAGACGTTATGCAGAGTGCAGCGGTGATCCGTATATTACGAGTGTTTCTTTTTTAGATTCTTTCGCTCAAACTTGTTTAACTTTACAGTACTGTTTTGAAAAGATACAAATTAAATACGATATCTCGAGTATTTATTGTTGGTTACGGTTACTCTCCTCAAGGATTCGTGAAATATACGTAATACGCTCGTCGTAACTGTTATTACAATTTGTGCGTGTATTATTCTATTAAATGTTATTATTACGGGGACGAGGGGTATTGATTTTTCAATATTTTACCCTTTCGATCGATAGAGGTTTCGGTTTTCTACGATTCGCTAGAATTGTACTGCGCTCCCGATCGGAACAACAACTATAGTACAATATGCGACATTTGTTTTAAAAATGTTTCTTGTTTTTTCTTTCGATTCAACAACTAATAGCTAACGGTCACGACGAAAACAGAGTTTACGAAAACATAATCGGGAACGATAAAACGTATTTACCCGGTTATTAAAACGGTATGCTCGTTTTAATCCTATCTGTCTATCCATTTGTCCCGTGTAAAATCGTTATCGTCCGTATACGAGTGTTATTACACATTTGATATTTTTTATTTTCCGTTGTGACGATTTTGAATTGCGTTTCATATCGAAGTAAACGTACAAAAGAAAAAAAATTAATTCTATCGCGTTCCCTTTAACGATTTAATACGCGCACGATAAACACACACACACACACTCGACGTTACCCTACGTATTCCCAAAAACCAGTGCTTGGAAAACGAACCACCACGCGCCTCCAAAAAAAAAAAAATTACATTCTATATATTATAATCTCGAATATTATAATTTATAAGGCCTAACCCGATTTCGTGATAAACTAGTTACGTACGATCTAAAACGGGTTTAGACTAAAGACAATTTGTTTTCTCCTAATAATATATTAAACGATTTGGTTTTTTTTCCCATCCAGTCTTCTCTCGTTTTATACTGTAAGGCGGCTAATAAATAATAGCGATACGTCTATTGACTATCATAAACCGTCGTTATTTATTCACAATATCATTATTAACAAAATCCTTTGTCTTTATTTATTTTATTTTATAACTAATATAAAATGCAACAGATTACTACTAGGCGTCACTGTGGTATGGAGGCTTAGGGTTATTCAAGTTTCAAACAAATCCGTATAACGTCTCGAGAAACAAAACCGTTTTGTAATAACAATGAACGAAATTAAATTAAAAAAAAAAAAAACAAAAATTGTACATAAGAAGTATACAGAGGAATAAAATAAAGAAATATATTATAGTACATATTTACGTTCCATCGGTGTCATATTCATATGAGGAGCCACGTTTTTATTTAAAAATTAGTAATCGCGCAACGATTGACAAAACGATTATAAAATAATACATAATATAATTTTTAAATTATTATCACTCGTTTTTTTTTTTTTTTTTTTTTTTTGAAAAAATGTACTCTGACGGCAAGGCAAAACCGTCGATTTTTTTTTATTTCTGCAAACGTATGGAAATCGATGTAATTTTCACGCGTTAACGTCGCAGTAAATTTATATTTTTCGGCGTGCCGTCGAAAAATTATTATTATTTTACAGTATACTCAAAAAATTTCATTTTAGATACAAACACGCGGTTTGAATTTAATTCGAATTTCTTCGCCGGATAGCACATTATAATATTTCAAACGTGCTATTTAATTGTATTTTGATTCGAATGTATTCGTTTTTTCCCCCTAGTTTTTAATTTAAAAAAAAAAAAAAAAGATAGTTCCATTGATTCACTCTGTATACATACACACACACACAAAAGTCCTCCGTACGACGACGACGTCGTCACCATCTGGTATTATTATTATTTATTTACTTCACTATAAGGAAGGGCTGTTCGATCCCTTCACATCGTCGTCGTCATCGTTAAGTACACTCGGTTGCACGTTGTTAGCGAAAGGTACGCGTGATTCACCAATTCCGGAGTCACCCCAATATCGTAACTGGCAATAAATGCCCGTTTTTTTTTTTTTAGTAGTTAGAATTTAAGCGATGCGTTTTCGATTCTACGAATAACAATAAATAATCGAATATTAAAAAAAAAAACAAAATAAAAAGTTTATGCGAAAGTCAAATAGAAAAAAAATAAAAACTATAATTAATACTCGCAAATAAAAAAAAAAAATGTATATAAAATAATAATAAAAAATAAAAACGATCATTTTTTTTTTTAAATCCGTGAAATTTTTTTTTAATAAATTATAACACACACGCGTTCATTATTAATATTAAAACCGACATATATTATATATATATTTATACATACACACACTTGTCAGTTACGTTTTGTTAAATGATGTACGCCCATTCATAAAATAATAATAATAATAAATACAAAATAAATAGAGAAAATAAAGTTTTTATCGCCGTCAAATTGTTTTATAATCTAAAATTTAACGTAACAAAATGGACACTTCGAATTGTGTAATGAAAAGAGTTGTTAAAATGTTTTTTTTTTTTTACTAAAAGAAAAAAAAACAAAATATTGCATCGAACCAATGAATTCACTAATTATATGCCAGTTTGTTCCCACACACACACATATCGTATAAATAATAATTTACTGATATTAAAACGAAACGTGTGTTTCTGAAATTCATTACCGGTGGTGTAAATATCGCGCACACCCGTTGATGTGGTTTATATATTTTTTTCGAACAATTATATTTTTATTTAATAATTAGCAGGTTAGGTGGTTTTTTTTATTTATATGTGCGACTATTTACACATTTCAAATAATTTTACACTGAATTTAGTAATTCACGTGTGGTTTCGATCATTTTGTATGTGTGTGTGTGTGTGGGAATCATTTAGGTATATAAAAAAAGAAGAAAATTGTCTCTCAAACAGAATACCTATATTTTAATTTTAGTGAAACTCGAGTATTTCATTAAAAAAAAAAAAAAAAAATCATATTTATAAGTAAGTAATAGTATAAAGTGTACTTACCAATAATAAATTCTGGCGAAATGCGAAATTGTCGATATTTCACGCAAAACGAAACGTGTCGAAAATTTTAACGGGGCACTACGAACAAGAGGGATATAATATTATCGATACAATAATATTTTATATACGATTAGTCTTTTTATTTCTTCTATATAATATACAGGGACGATGACACGCGATATTCCTATATAATACGTATAGGTCCGATAAACGATGTCATTAAAAATCTGTACACGATCGAAAATAATAATAATAATAATAAAAAAGTACAAAATACGTTTTATATATACTTACTCGCTAACAATATAAAACGTTCCCGCGTGCTGTGAACAACGGCGAATTGAATTATTGTTTTCCACGCGTTCTTATAAATTGTTGTTGTGAAGAGAATTCTCGCATTTATATATACGTACACTCGATAAAACATTCGTGGAGACCCGGTGCAGGGATTTAAAGAGAATAAAACAAATCGTTTAATAAGTTTTAAATTTAAAAAAAAAATATATATATCCTTAAATATACTTGTGCGAATGAAACTTTTTCACTTATTAATAATTCA